>JAABKJ010007545.1:80348964-80726333 GCA_011634705.1 Andricus grossulariae | reverse complement strand
TTTGTCTCGTCCCTCAACGAACATAAAATTGTGAGTTCTGTTTTCTGGAATTAAGAGTGAGAAAGTTGAACTGCTAATGAGATAAGGTGTTCTCCCTTATAAATACCTGCACTCAAGGGCGAAACTGACAGATAACCATATTTCAATAAAAAAAGTTTTACAGTACTCTGAATTCATCTCTTTGGTTGAATATTCTTTTTTTGTGTGTGTTTTGTTGACAAAGTTATAATTATTTAACTTTCATAATGCAGATGATGCAGACTATCAAAATAAGTTGTCGATCTTTAAAGTGTCGTTTGGCTTAAACTAATGCAGGAATTTAATTTTTCCGTACTGCGTTTGATATAATTTTTAGTTTTATTCCTAAATCTGTCGAAAACTTCTTTGCAAACTTTTTAACTGTTCTGAAAATGTTGAAAGGCAATTCATTCAAAAACCCTAGCAGTTTTCTATTCTTAATTATTTGTGCTTTAGCGTTCTAAAGATAAGGTTCTTGGATTATGTGATAATGGACGACGAGGTAAGGGAAAAGTTCAAGAAACTAGAGGTGAGAAACTATATAGATTTTTGTAACTTTTCCATGATAGTGACATTAGAGGGACAAAAGAATGATGAAAATATGCCTAAAAAGAAAGCATAGGTAAAAAGAGCCGAAAGAGGGGATTGGTCAATGGAAAGAAAAAGACAGTTTAAGATAAAGGCAGGAATAATAAAATGGGAAATGGAAATGTAAACGAGAAGATTGAAATAATGATAGGAGAAATAAAGAGTATCAGACTGTACGAGAAAAAAAGTTAATCAAGGAGGGGATAGAAGTGCATGGGATGAGGAATTTGAAGAGAAAAAGAGGTAAATGAGAAAGGATTTAAAAATATGGAGAAAAAGGAAAAGTAGTTGAGAAGAATGAAGGACAAGAAAGAAGGAGTATACTGAGTTGTTTGATAAAAAAGGTAGGAGAAAAATAAGAGGTTGGAAAAAGAGGCGAAGAAGGGTTAGGATGGAAGAAGAGATTTGGAAAGTCATAAACAGAGAGAGGAAAATATTGAAAAGTCTAAACCAGCATATTGAGATTGTATGATGGAAAAAATATATTTGATGGATTTTCTATGAGTCGGTCGGGAAGAAAGTTAGAAAAGGAAGAAAATATGGTAGGGAAAGAGATAAGGAACAGAATACAACAAGGAAAGAAATAGTCGAGGTGTTAGAAATAACGAAAGATGGAAAAGAAACTGGGATAGATGAGATTCCAAATAAAGTATAAGAATATCAGGTGACAGTACAAGAGAAATAATTGACTGACAGATGGAAGGTAGAAAAGTTAGAAGAAGTAAAGGAGTTTAGATATTTAGGATACAACTTGTAAACAAAATGAGATCGTAGAGCTCATATCTCCAGTTTAGATGTAGAAGCTGACACAATGACAACAGGAAGCTTTTGTTAAAGCCACCAGTTGTCACATCTGTCTGAAGGTCCTGAATCCAGCGGTAAAAAAGGTTTGTGATCACTGTCACTTGACTGAAAAATATCGCGGTCCCACACACTAACACTGTAATCCAGCTTATCAAGTCTCCAACACCATACCTATTGTTCTCCACAACTTGAGTGGTTACGATGCTTACTCCATCATCCACTACAAAGCGACACAATTTGATGAAAAAGCAACATTTCTGGCATTAAATGGGGAACAATACATCTCCTTTACAAAATATGTTCAGAGAACTCAGATAAAATTTCGTTTCATAGACTCGTTCAGATTCATAGCATCGTTCGGATTTATAGCATCTTCCTTGGAAAAGTTGGCCGCGTTTCTGAAAGAGTATAAAATTATAAATGCAATGCTTTCTGGAATTGAGAGTGAGAAAGTTGATATTCTAACGAGGACAGGTGTTTTCCCGTATTAATACCTGGACTCGAGGGCGAGACTGAAACAAAACCAGCTTCCATCGAGAGAAAAGTATTGCAGTACTTCGAATATGTCTCTTTGGTTAAAAATTCTTTTTTTTTCTAATAAAATTTATGCATTTAACTGAAAAAGAAACTATTCCACTTTTGGTCAAAATTGGAATTTATTAATTAAAATGCAACTATTTGGTAAAAAAAGCATAGATTTTATTGAAAATTTGTCCCTCTTTGGTAGAAAATTGATCGTCTTAGTAGAATATTCATGTATGTATTTGGTTAAAAAATAATCTTTTTGATACAAAATAAACCTTCTTGGTTGAGGATTCAATGAATTTGTTGAAAATTTGTCTCTTTGATAAAAAATGAATCTTCTTCGTTGAAAATTAATTTTTTTGATTGATAATCCAGCAATTTGTTAAAAAATTAATCTACTTTGAATGAGGATTCAACGAATGTTTTTGAAAATTCGTCTCTTCGGTAGAAAATAAATCTTCATCGTTCAAAGTTCATCTTTCTGGTTGAGGATCCAGTGAATTTGTTGAAAATTCGTCTCTTTGGTAGCAAATGAATCTTCTTCGTTTAAAATTCATATTTTTTTATTGAAAATTAAGCAATTTGATTAAAAATGGATCTATTTTGGTTGAGGATTCAGGGAATGTTTTGAAAATTCGTCTTTTCGGTAAAAAATAAATCTTCATCGGTCATCGTTCATCTTTTTAGTTGAGGATTCAGTGCATTTTTTGAAAATTCGTCTCTTTGATATAAAATAAATCTTCTTGGTTGCAAATTAATTTTTTGGTCGTAGATTCAGCAATTTGGTTGAAAAATGATCTATTTTGGTTAAGGATTCAACGAATTTGTCAAAAATTCGTCTCCTGGGTAGAAAAATTAATGTTCTTCGTGAAATAATCATCTTTTTGGTTCAGGATTCAGTGAATTTGTTGAAAATTTTCCTCTTTGATAAAGAATTAATCTTTTTAGTTAAAAATTAATCTTTTTGTTTGCAAATTCAACAATTTGGTTAAAAATTGATCTATTTTAGTTGAGGACTCAACGAATTTAAAAAAAAAATTGAATTCTTTGGTTGAATTTAACTGTTTTTGATTTCAAATTGAAATCATCTATGGTGGAAATATTACCTTTTACATGTTTCATTAAGGATTTATCTTTTTCGGTTGTAAATATAATTTTTTGTTAAAAATTAATTTCTTTGGCTGAGGATTCAAAATTTCAGTTGAATTTTGTTCTGTTTACTTGAAAATTCTTTTGTTTATTGAAATATTTTTGCTTTGTAGAGAATTGATGTGTTTTAACTAAAATTTCATTATTTAATTTTTGTTTGAAAAATTATATTTTAAAATTCAAATATTAGCTTCCAAGTTTATGTATTGTGTGCGATTTATCTTTTTGATTGAGGATTTAAGTATTGTTTGGAAAATTCGTCTTTTTTATTTTTTTCAAATATTTTCATTTTTAAATTGTTATAAATATAAATATAAAAATATATAATATTCATAATATAATATATCAATTTAAATAATAAATAAATAAATTATTACATTATTATCATTTTTGTTTAAGTCAACTGTTTTTTATTCAAAATTTCAAAAAATTTGATTGAAATGTCAACTATTACATTTTTTCTTGGGAATTTATTCTTTTTGATTAAAAATTTAACTACCATTTTGAAAGCAGAACCGCTTCGTTAAAAATTCATATTTTTTTATTGAAGATGCACAATTTTAGATAGAAATTTATCTCTTGATTGAAAATTCATCTATTTTCTTGAAATATCATTTTTTTTTAGTTGAAACTTTATTTTTTAAATTACAAAACTATTAAATTTTTTATTGAGAATCGATATATTTTGTTAAAAATTCTTCTATTTAGTTGAAACCGTAACTATTTTCTTAGAATTTAGATTTTATTGGTTCAAAGTCAATTTTTGCTACTGAAAACCTAATAATACCATTTTTGGTTGGAAATTAATATATTGTGTTGAAAATTTTTTTTTTATGCGAAAATAAATTTTTTTCCTATCAAATAGTCGCGGTGAAGATTTTTGACTCATTTTAAAAAAATACTAGAACATTGTGCACGCTATGTGCGCACTAATTATCCTTATTTCAGAAAAAAAATCTACTAAGTGGAACTACTTTGTTACAATTTAATTATTTTGTTAACATTTTTTCAAACATTTTTCCAACTGAGAATTCAACCATTCCATATTCGGTTGAACATTTATCTTCTGCAGTTGCATATTCAACTATTTGGTTGAAAATTCTTGTGTTTCATAAAAAATTAATCTCTTTTGGTAGAAAATGAACCTTTTTGGTTTGAAATTATTTTTGTTTATGTTCAAAATTACATTTTTAGCTAACAATTTATATCATGTTTTTTTAACAATTATCTTCTTTAGTTGAAAATTCAACTATTTGTTTGAAAATTTCTTTATTTTGTTGAAACTTTGTCTTTTTTGGTAGAAAATCAGCTTCATTTATTCAAAATTTTTTTTTTATTAAAAAATTAAACTAAATTTTTTGTGGTAATTTAAAGAAAATATATATTCCATTTTTTTGATAGAAAATTCATCTGTTTGGTTGAAAATTCCACTTTTTTGTTGAATATTTATTTTATTTGCTTAGAAACTAATTTCTCTGCCTTAAAATTAAACTATTCTATTTTTTGTTGAAAATTGATCCTTTTTATTTGAATATTCATATATTTTGTTGAAAATTTGTCTTTTTGGCAGAAAATTACCCTTTCTGGTTGAAAATTTAATTAAAAATTGAAGTATTTGGTCGTCGACATTTTATTTTGATAGGCATTTAATTTGTTGGTTGAAAATTCATCCATTTGGTTGAAAATTTATTTTATTTCATTAAGAAACTTATTTCTCTAACTTAAAATAAAACTATTCTATTTTTTCTGAAAAATTTATCTTTTATAGTTGAAAATTCATCTATTTTAGAGAAATTTTTTCTTAATAGCATTTTAACCTTCTTGGTTGAAAATTCAACCATTAGGTTGAAAATTCCATTAAAAATGAGAATATTTGGTTGAAAATTCATGAATTTTGTTAAAAATTATTATTTTTTGTAGAAAATTAATCTCTTTGTTCCAATTTAATTTCTTTGGCTGGAAATTAGTTTCTTTATTGAAAATTAATTTTTTTTTAACTAAAAATTTAACTATTCAATTTTTTATCGAAATTTTGTTGCATGGACATTGAATCGTTGAAAATTTAACTGTTTCATTGAAAAAATTACTGTATTCAGTTAAAAATCTTATTTCTCCAACTTAAAATAAAACTATTTTAATGTTTCTGAAAAATTTATCTTTTTCAGTTGAAAATTCCATAAAAAATTAGAATATTTGGTCGAAAATTCATGCATATTGTTAAAAATTATTATTTCCTGGTAGAAAATTAATCTTTTTGGTTTTCAATTTTTCATTTAAATTTTTTTTATGGACATTGAATCTTTATAGTTGAAAATTCATATGTTTAGTGGGAAATTTATCTAATTTTTAAAAAATGTTTTTTATTTGATTAAAAACTTATTTCTCTAACTTAAAATTAAACTTTTTCCAAAATTCGTCTTTATGACTCAGAAACTCAACATTTTGGATAAGTTTTCTTTTCTTTGTTGATTGAAAAATCTTTCTTGGTTGAAAATCCAACTGTTCAGTTGAAAATTCATATTTTTTGGTTCAATTTACCATTTTCTTATTGAAAATTTAGAGAAAAAAATTTCTGGAAATATCAACTATAACACTTTATGTTTAAAATTACTTTTTTGTTGTCAAAAATTCATTAGTTTGGTTGAAAATTTAATTATTTTGTTGAAGATTCTCTTTTTCTTGGTTGAAAATTTATAACTTTAACTGGAAATGTAATAATAAAATAAAAAATTAATAAATCCTAATCAAAAATATTTTTCTTTGCTTATTTTTCTCGATGGCTTTAAAAGATTGTCCTTGTATTCTGGGGTTGTAAAGAAGGGGTAAACACAGTACGAACTATCGATTAACATCGGGCGAACTTGACACATTGCATTGGGGAAAGTATAGACGCTAGACATTTTTTCTCACTTAAATAAAAATAAAAATAAAAATAGCGACAGTAGGTCAGTGATAATAATGAGTTTTTTATTTATTTCAAAATAATTCCAGAAATTTGATAACACCAGTTATTTCTGCTCAACAATATGATTTTTTACTGATCTGATTTATCCATCATTTTTGTAATAAGTTTGCAAATTTTCTTGTTAAACTTTATTTATTTCTAGCACTTTAGAGGTAAAGACTTATTTCTCAAATAATACCAGACTGTTGAATAATTTATTATGAATAAATGGGAGTTGAAAGTTTCAAGCGAGGCATTTCTTTTGATTGATGAGTCTCTTTTTCAAAAACACATTTAGTCAATTTTTCCATGTAAAGTTGAGAAAAATGTCCGAAATATTTTTCAATTTCATTTTTTGAATATCAATGATATTAAATTTCCTTTTCCGAAATATTTGCATTAAAAAAATCATGAAAAATAATTAAAATTTTTGATACAGAGAGAAGGTGAATGAAGGCATTATTATTATTTATTATTATTATTTGAATTTTCCAACCGGAAAGAAGAATTTTCTGAAAAAAGTTGAATTTTCACTTTAAAAAAAAACAAATTTTCACGAAAAATGAAACAGTTATATTTTTAATTAATGAAATTATTATTTTTTTGAAGAAAATAGGTAAATTTATAACCAAAAAGATAAATTTATAACTAAAATGATGAATCTTCAACCAAAAAATGAATTTTCAACTAAAAAATAATTTTCAAACCAAAAAGTAAGAATTTTCAACAAACTAGCCTAATTTTTAACCGACGAGATGATTTTTCAATCGAAAAGTTAATTCTTTACCAAAAAATGCATTTGTAACGAAGAGGCGAATTTTTAACCAATGTAGATTTTTTAATCAAGAAAGAAAACAAATTTTAACTAAATTGTTGAATTTTCAAACCGGAAGGAAGAATTTTCTAAAAAAAGTTGAATTTTCACCTTAAAAGACAAATTTTCACCAAAAATGAAATGGTTATATTTTTAGTCAAAAAATTATTATTTTTCAAAAGAAAATAGGTAAATTTAAAACCAAAAAGATAAATTTTCAACTAAAATGATGAATCTTCAACCAAAAAATGAATTTTCAACTAAAAAATAATTTTCAAACCAAAAAGTACGAATTTTCAACAAACTAGCCTAATTTTTAACCGAGGAGATGATTTTTCAACCGAAAAGTTAATTCTTTACCAAAAAATGTATTTGTAACGAAGAGGCGAATTTTCAACCAATGTAGATTCTTTAATCAAGAAAGAAAACAAATTTTAACTAAATTGTTGAATTTTCAAACCGGAAAGAAGAATTTTCTGAAAAAGTTGAATTTTCACCTTAAAAAGACAAATTTTCACCAAAAATGAAATGGTTATATTTTTAGTCAAAAAATTATTATTTTTCAAAAGAAAATAGGTAATTAAAAGGAATCTGCATTATCATCGGAGTTGGTAACGATCGATCATATCCAGATAACTTTCACGAACTGTGAAACTGTAAATCAACAATATCGATCTATGGTAACTCCTTAAATAACAGAAATTCTTAACGTCATTTCAGATTAGATGGAGTTTGAAAATTTTTAAATTAAAAAATTTTTACTTCCACAAAAAGATCTTTCTACGAGTTAAATTAAAAGGAATCTGTATTATCATCGGACTTTAAAAAGTTTCCAATTCAAAATGATTGATTATTAGTTTTTTCACAGAATTTCGAATTATTTTAATTTTCAATTTTTAATGATTTCAAATTGTTTTCTAATTTAAAAAATGGCAGTAATGCAGAAAAGGCTGTAGGGAATATTTTTCGAGGATATTAAAATTTGAATTGCAGTGCAGTCTTTCAAAGGACACATTTCGAACAAAATGTTCTCCCATTATGTCACTATTATTCACAATACAAAAGAAAAATGTGACAATAATTTTCCTGCGCTCCTGGATTACTTCAGACTCATGTATCTCTCGCGATGCACAATACAACGGTCGTTATCGCTGTCGGCGTGTCAGTATTGCAACAATACAAATAGTTGGCCTGGATTTAGGAGTGTTTATCGCTCGAGGGTAGGTAACTTTATTGCCAGAATTTTGCTCACCACGATGCGTGCGAGTGGTTCATACGATTGGCCTATTTGCTTCAGTTCTGATCTTGTTTCAGATCACAATTTTTATTACAAGTTTATTACAATAAGCTTTTTTTGATATTCATTCTTTTCAGGGTTTCGTAGCCCCGCTCATAGTTTATTTCCCCGTATTCTCACCGACTTTACCCCGTACCATAGTCGACTTTGCCCTATACCTTAGCCGACTGTACCCCCCACCCTATATGACTTTACAACGTGACGTAGCCGACACTACCCTTAATTTACCATACCTCATACCCTAACTGTCTTTATCCCATAACCATGCCCAATTTAACCTGTACCCTAGCAGACTTTTTATCTTACCGTAGCCGACCTTATACTGTAACCTAACCGACTTAAATCCGTACCCAAGCACTAAGTTTTATACGGTTTACCATAGACGACTTTAATGTGTACCAGAGCCGACTTTACACGGTGACCTAGCCGAATTGACCCCGACCCTCTGATTATTTTGCCTCGTACCCTAGCCGAATATATCGCGTACCTTAGCCGACCTTACTCCGTACCTTATCAGACTATACCTCATACCCTACCCTACTTTACACCGTAGCCTAGTCGACTTCACTCCGTACCTTAGGAATCCTATCCGAGTCATCTAGCCGACTTTACGTTGTACCCTAGATAACTTTACCTCATAATCTAACAGACTATATTCTATACCCGAACCGATTTTACCCGATATCCTAGACAACTTAAATTCATACCCCAGTAGACTTTACCCTGTACCCTAGCCGACTTTATGCGGTGCCTCAGCCAGTTTTATTCTTCATTCTAGCGGACTTTACCGCGTACCTTAACCGACCATACCACATACCTTACCCGACTTTACCTGGCATCCTACCTTGTTTTACCCCGTAACCTAGACGACTTTACTTCGTACCTTAGCCGACTTTACTGTGTATCATAGCCGACTTTATCCCGTACCTTAGCCTAAAGTACCCCGTACTTTATATGACTTCAGCTTGTATCCTAGCTGACATTGTACTTAGTCTACCATATCCCATAACCTAACTATCCCATACCCTAGCCGACTTTAAGCCGTACCCTAGCAGACTTCACATCGTACCATAGCATAATTCATGTCGTACCCTAGATGACTTTACCTTGTAACCTAAACGACTTTAAATCGGACCCTTGCAGTCTGTTCCTCGTACCTTAGCCGACCTTCTCCGTAACCTAACCGTCTTAACACTGTACCTTTGCCGAGCTTACCCAGTCCCTCAACCGACTTTACCTTGTACCCTAGCCAACTTTATTCCGTATCCCAGCCGACATTACACCGTACCTTAGCTGACCATACCCCGTACCTTAACCGACTTCACCTGGTACCCTACCCTACTTTACCCCGTACCTTAGCCGACTTTACTGTCTACCATAGCCGACCTTACTGTGTACCATAGTCAACTTTACCCGGGACCCTAGCCGAATCGACCCCGAACCTCTGATTATTTTACCTTTTACCCTAGTCGAATCTACCGCATACCTTAGCCGACCTATTCTCGTAGCTTACCCGACTTCACATGATACCCTACCCGACTTTACGTCATAGCCCCTTTTCTGTGTACCATAGCCGAATTTACCCGGTACCACAGCCAAATTTACCTAGTATTCTAGCTGACTTTGCCGCGCACCTTAGCCGACCATACTTAGAACCTTAATCGACTTTACCCGGTACCCTACCCTGCTGTGCCCAGTAATCTGGCCGACTTCACTCTGCACCTCGGCTGACTTTACCCGGTACCCTAGTCGACTTTATCCGGTACCCTAACCAACTTTTTCCCGTACCTTTTATGAATTTACCTCGTACCCTAGCTGACTTTACCACGTGCCTTAGCCGACCATACCCTCACCTTCAACGACTTTACCTTGTATTATACCCCACTTTGTCCCGTAACCTAGCTGACTTTACTCCGTACCTTAACTGACTTTACTATGTACCCTAGCCGTCTTTATACCGTACTCTATCTGACTTCACGCCTTTCCCTAGCCAATCGTACTCCACACCCTAGCTGATTTCACTCTGCACCGTTTCCGACTTTAACCCGCCCCCTTTCCACCTTTATTCCGTACCCTAGCCAAGTTTGCTCTGTACCCTTGCTGACTTCACCTTGTACTTCAGATGACTTCACGACGTACCCTAATCGACCTCATTTCGTATTCTAGCCAACTTTACCCCGTAGCATGGGGGGAGTGTAGGAAAAGGTAGGGGAAGTCCGTGCGGGGTAGTAGTTGAGGATCATGATTGGGAGGGGTTGGCCGTTGAGGGGATATGGGAAGTGTAGGAACAGAACTAATGAGAGAGGAAGAATGAGAATGCGTGGAAAAGGGTGAGAGAAGCGGACGGAGTAGGGAAAATGAAAGTTGAGGAGGGGGAAGGTTTAGGAAAGTAACTGAAAGTCAAATGTGAGATAAAGTGAGGAGAAACGGTGAGGGCACTAGGAGGCGGAGAAGGAGAGCATGGGAAAGAAGCTGAGTCAAAGAAATTGATGAGAAGGGTAAGGTTAAGGTTAAGGACAGGGGGTAAGGTTTAGGAAAGTAACTCAGAATAAAATGTAGAATGAAGTGACGTGAAACGATAAGGGCGCTAGGAAGCGGTGAAGGGGAGTATGAGAAGTGGGCTGCGGTAAAGAAATTTTAAGGGGCTAGGGTGTAGGTTTAGGAAAGTACAGTCACCCCAACTTTGGCATGTAGACGTACTGCGCTTGCGCTAGCCATGCGTAAGAGGAACACGGCGCGGTTTATTATTGCCATGGTAACGGGTTGTCGCATCGTATTCTTCTTACGCATTCTGGCGCATGCGCAGTTTTTCTACATGCCAGAGCTATGATCACTGGAAAAGTAACCGAGCGTAAAATGTGGGATGAAGTCAGAAGGAATGGTGAGAGCACTAGGCAGCGATGAAGGGGAGTAGGGGAAGTGAGCTGAGTTTAAGAAATTGATGATAGAGGTAGAAATAGGGAGGAAGGTTTAGGAAAGTCACTAAGAATAGAATGTGGGAAGAAGTGAAGAGGAAAGGCAAAAGGCACTAGAAGGCGCGGAAGGCGAGCATGGGAAGTTGAAGAAATTTATGAAAGAGGTAGTAATGTGGGAGAAAGTTAAGGAAAGTAAGAAGGAGTAAAATGTGGGATGAAGTGAGGAGGGACGGTAAAGGCACTGGAAGGCGGTAAAGGAGAGTATGGAAAGTGGTCTGTGGTAAAGAAATTGATAAGAGAGATAGTAGGGGTGGAGGAATCCATATAAGATAGGATCAGATAGGATAGGATCTGATAGGATAGGAGCTGATAGGACGGGATGGAATAGAAGAGGAGAGAGGGGAGGAGTGATATGAAGAGGTGGGAGGTTTTAGCAGCTTAAATAATGTCTTATTAGGCTACAAACCTTTTTTGTGGGCACATTGTGTAACACCCTAGAATTTAGTATTCATAAGAGGCTTTCTTTCTTGACGGATTAATTTTTTTCAACTATCAGAGTTAATCTTTTAAAAAAATAGCCAGCTTGGATTTCAAAATTTATTATTGTGTGCAAGGTTTTTAAGGAAAAATAAATATTATATATAAACGAAAACTTTTTTCTTATCTAAATGTTTTAAAGATTTTATCATCTTACGTGAAAAAGAACAATTAAATACAATAATATACACCAATACAAGAAAAAGTACAACAATTAAAAAAAGTTGTCTATATTACAGATGAAATTACTAATTTCCTGTAATTTCTGTCATACTTTTTTTTTGTATTTACTTGTTTAAAAGACTTATCACCAGAGGTTAAAAAAAAAATTTTTTAAAAATTGTATTTATTTTTGTGAAATTTTGACAATAAATTAAAAACACTCAATAAAGCTATGAGAACATAATTGTATCGAATTTATAAAATCTCGAATGTGCAAAAATACCAAAAAAATAATGATTGAAACAGAAATTTTCCGAAAAATGAAAATTTACGAGAGAAAATGAAACTACTAAAAATTTTAATCCTGAAAATGTAAAACCTGAATTCTCCAATTGCGGAATTTATCCAATTCTCGCAAATAGTAAATTCCTGAAATCGTTTTTCAAAAAATGTTGATTTCGGTAATTATGTCTTCGGTATTTTTCCATAATCGAAACTTTGAAAATTGGGTAAAATTATGTCATCCCAAGCTTTGAAGTCTAACTTTTTGAATACAAAAAATTTTTAATTGAGAATCCTTTCAAATTTAAGTTTACCGAAAAGAAAAATTCCAAAACTGTGACAGAATTACAAATTAAAGTCAATTAATAATCCTGATTTGACGTCTAACGAAGCCGGTTTTTCCTTTTCCATATCTGTGGTCCGTAATTTCCGCCCCAAGATTAACCACTTAATTATGAATCCTGCAATTTCACATCGACCTCTGTTTTGCTGGCGAATCCCGCACCAAATGCGACACCCGAATGTGAAATCCGGAAATTAATTTCAACTTGTGCAATAACCATGTTTTTCGAATACATGCGTTATTCAATGCAATAACGAAACTGGACCAACAGAATCATTTTATTTGAATCAACAAACTGGTTTGGCCAATTCAAAGCAAAATTGTATTTTAAACTCAAATATATGCTGATAGGTATTATAAATTATAATAAAATTATAGTGAATTAGCAATTATACGCCTGCTACAGCGCGCGGGAAAATTGCATTGCTAATTAATAATATACATACGACTACAAAAGAATATTACTATGATTCCAATTTTAAATATTTAATCAATTTTAATTTTAAAGGCCTGGTTTTATTTTTCATTACAAAGTTCTAAATTTTTTACAGAATGATTTTGAAAGAGGATATCTTTATATCAAGAGTTTATCAAAAAAAATTTCAAAATGTTTTAGTTGAACAACTGTTGTCGTTTCATTTTTTCGTTTCTTGTGTCGTTTTCCCCAAAAATTTATTTTTTATTTTTAATCTTGTTTTTTTTCGATTAAAAGAAAATCTACTTTTCCTATCTAAAAATTATGAATAACTGTTTGTAGATCCTTTTTGGGTGAACAACTTCTGGCCTTTAATTTTTTTTCGTACCTTGTATCGTTTCTTAAAAAATTTAATTTTGTTATTTTCAACCCTAATTAGTCACACCGATTTTTTGTGAATATTTAAAGAATTAATTTTGGACACAAAAACTCAAAGATCGTCTCTTGCAATCCTTAAATAATACCTGGCGATTTTTTAAAAAATTTTCATATTATTTAATTTTTTAATTCAATTTAATTAGTTAATTTTAATTTAATTTATTTATTTAATTTTCAAATTTTTCAGAACTTATTAGGACCCAGTGTGACTATTATGCGATTATACCGAAAAGTGACTAATTAGGGTTATTATTATTTTTTACATTTTAAACGAAAACGACGCGTCCTTCGAAAAAAAATTTTAATCACAAATTTGAATGAGTTTTCACTCTTTTTTAGAGGAGGAACTTCTTTCTATTCATTTTTTTCATGGCTTTTGTCGTTGGTCTAAAAATTATATCTATTTTTTTTAATGTTGTTTTTTACGAATGAAACAAAAACCACGCATGCTATAAAACAATTGCTAGTGAGAAATTTGTAGCTCTTTTTTGAATGAACAACTTTTCTTCTATTATCATTTTTTTTTTTTTGCAGCTTGTGTCGTTTGTCCAAAAATTCAATTTTGTTTATTTTAAATGTTGTTTTTCAACAATAGAATAAGAACTACATGTCCTATGAAAAAGTAATTTATAACAAATTTGCAGATCGTTTTTGGGTATACAATTTTTTTTGACTAATTTTTTTCGTATCTTGCATAGTTTGACCCGCAAAATGAAATTTTTTATTTTTCGTTATTTTTTGGGTGGCCAAAATTTGAATTTTTGATTTTTCAAGAAAATTCAAAAATTTGTAGTGATAATCTTATAGGGTGTTCAAAATGCATCCTTTTTCTTCCCTTGACCTTTTTTCATATCAGTAATTTTTTTTTTCCAAGCCATAAAGTTAAATTGTTTGTCTTTTTACGTACTACTAACAACGATACATAGAATTTTTAAATAAAAATTATCTGAATTACCTGAATTTCTTGAATTCATCTAAATCTTCTGAATTCCTTGGAATATTTTTAAATTCTTAAAATTCCCTGAATTTGCGGAATTGCCTCAATCATCTGGATTTCTTGAATTCAGGAATTTCAGAAAATTTTAGAAATTCAGAGGTTTCAGAAAATTAAAGGAATTTCAGGAATACACAATATTTCAGGAATTCATGCTATTCAGAATATTATAAGATCTTAAAGAATTCAGACTTCTGAATATTGAAGGAATTCAGGAAATTGAGAGAATTCAGAATATTCAAATTATTTAGGAAATTAGGAGACATCCAGGATTTAAGGATATTAAAGGAATTTAAAGAATTTTATGGAATTTCAGGAATTCAGAGAAATCAAGGATTTCCGATAATTTAGAGACTTTCAGAAATTTAGAGGATTCCAGGAATTTAGGATATTCAAGGAATTTAAGAAACTGAGGATAGTCTAGAAAATCAGGGAATTCGAAATATTCCATGAATCCAGGGAATTCCGCATATTCAGGGAATTCAAAATATTGGAGGAATTTAGGGAATTTAGAATATTCCGGAAAATAAGGGAATTCGAAATATTCCATGAATCCAGGGAATCCCGCATATTCAGGGAATTCAAAATATTGAAGGAATTTAGGGAATTTAGAATATTCCGGAAAATCAGGGAATTCGAAATATTCCATGAATCCAGGGAATTCCGCATATTCAGGGAATTCAAAATATTGAAGGAATTTAAGGAATTTAGAATATTCCGGAAAATCAGGGAATTCGAAATATTCCATGAATCCAGGGAATTTAGCATATTTAAGGAATGTAGGAAATTCAGAATATTCCAGAAAATTAAGGATTCAGAGAATTCAAAGAATTTAAGGAATTAAGGATATTCTAGAAAATAAGGAAATTAGAAATATTCCATGAATCCAGGGAATTCAGCATACTTAAGGAATTTAGGGAATTTAGAATATTCCAGAAAATTAAGAATTCGAAGAATTTAAAGAATTTGGAATATTCTAGAAAGTTAGGGAATTTGAAATATTCCATGAACCCAGGGAATTTCGCATATTTGAGGAATTTAGGGAATTCAGCATATTCCAGAAAATTTAGAATTCGAAGAATTTAAAATATTCTAGAATGTCAAGGAATTTGAAATATTCCATGAATCCAGGGAATTTGGCATATTTAAGGAATTTAGGAAATTCAGAATATTGAAGGAATTTAAAGAATTTAGAATATTCTAGAAAATCATGGAATTCGAAGTATTCCATAATTCCAGAGAATTTGGCATATTTAACGAATTGAGGGAATCCGGAATATTCCAGAAAATTTAAATAATTTAAGGAATTTATGATATTATAGAAAATCAGGGAATCAGAAATATTCTATGAATCCAGCGAATTCAGCATATTCAAGAAATTAAGGGAATTCAGAATATTCCAGAAAATTAAGAATTCAAAGAATTTAAGGAATTTAGAATATTCCAGAAAATCAGAGAATCAGAAATATTCCATGAATTCAGGAATTTTTGCATATTTAAGGAATTTAGGAAATACAGAATATTGAAGGAATTTAAGGAATTTAAAATATCCTAGATAATCAGCGAATTCAGAATATTCCAGAAAATTAAGAATTTAAAGAATTTAAAATATTCTAGAAAGTCAGGGAATTTGAAATATTCTATGAATCCAGGGAATTTGGCATATTTGAGGAATGAAGGGAATTCAGAATATTCCAAAAAATTAAGAATTCGAAGAATTTAAAATATTCTAGAATGTCAAGGAATTGGAAATATTCCATGAATCCAGGGAATTTGGCATATTTAAGGAATTTAGGAAATTCAGAATATTGAAGGAATTTAAGGAATTTAGAATATTCTAGAAAATCATGGAATTCGAAGTATTCTATAATTCCAGAGAATTTGGCATATTTAAAGAATTGAGGGAATCCGGAATATTCCAGAAAATTAAGGATTCAGAGAATTCAAATAATTTAAGGAATTTATGATATTATAGAAAATCAGGGAATCAGAAATATTCCATAAATCCAGCGAATTCAGCATATTCAAGGAATTAAGGGAATTCAGAATATTCCAGGAAATTAAGAATTCAAAGAATTTAAGGAATTTAGAATATTCCAGAAAATCAGAGAATCAGAAATAGTCCATGAATCCAGGAAATTTGGCATATTTAAGGAATTTCGGAAATTCAGAATATTGAAGGAATGTAAGGAATTTAAAATATCCTAGAAAATCAGGGAATTCAGAATATTCCAGAAAATTGAGAATTTAAAGAATTCAAAATATTCTAGAAAGTCAGGGAATTTACAATATTCTATGAATCCAGGGAATTTGGCATATTTGAGGAATTAAGGGAATTCAGAATATTCCAGAAAATTAAGAATTCAAAGAATTTAAAGAACTTAAAATAATCTAGAAAGTCAAGGAATTTTAAATGTTCCATGAATCCAGGGAATTTGGCATATTTAAGGAATTTAGGAAATTCAAAATATTGAAGGAATTTAAGGAATTTAGAATATTCTAAAAAATCAATGAATTCGAAATATTCCATGAATTCAGGGAATTCGGCATATTTAACGAATTGAGGGAATTCGGAATATTCCAGAAAATTAAGGATTCAGAGAATTCAAAGAATTTTACGAATTTGGGATATTTTAGAAAATCAGAGAATTCGAAATATTCCATTAATCGAGAGAATTTAGCATATTTAAGGAATTTAGGAAATTTAAAATATCTCCAAAAATTAGCGATTCAGAGAAGTCAAAGAATTTCAGGAATTGATAATATTCAAGGGTTGTAGAGAAATCAAATAATTCAAGAAAATCAGAATATTTGAGGAATTCAGGAAATTAAGCATATTCAAGGAATTCAGATAATTCCAAATATTCGAGACATCCAAGAATTTTATTGAATGCAGAGATTTTAAGAGATTTCAAAGCATTGAGGGAATTTATGAAGTTGAGAGAATGCACGGAATTCAGAATATTAGAAAATATAGGGAATACAGAGAATTTGAGTGAAGTCAGAGCAGGCAGGGAATTCAAGGAATTCAGGGAATTAGAATAATTTTAGGAATTTAATATATTCAAGGCTTACAGAGACGTCAAGGAATTCAAAGATTTTTAGGAATTTAGATAATTGCGCATATTCAAGAAATTCAGGGAATTCAGAGAATTTCAGGGTTTTCAGTGCATTTAGGAATTTCAAGAAATTCAGAGAATTTCAGGGCATCAAGGGAATACAAGGATTTCAGGAATTTGAAGAAATGGAAGGAATCAAGAGAAGTGAAGAATTTCAGAGAATTCCGAATATTCAAAGAATTCAGAATATTCCAGGAATCCAAGTGATTCAGAGAATTCAGCAAAATTTATGGTATTTTTGCAATTTTGAGGAATTCAGAGAATTCAAAGAAATGCAGGACATTGAAAAAATTCTAGAAATTCACAATATTCAAGGATTTCAGGGTTTTCAGAGAATTTAAGGAATGCTCAGTTGTTAAGGAATTCAGGGAATCTGTCAATTTTTCATTCTAATAAATATAAAACTCTCAATTTTCAAGAAAAAAATAAAAATATTAATTTTTACTTTTTATATAATAAACTGAGAAAGCTGAAGTCTCCACTCTGGCCTGAAATTGAAAAATTATAATTGTAATAGATTTGAACTATTCAATTATTTTTACTGAAACTGATGAAAAAATTAAAAACCTAATTATTGAAAAACATTAAGGCAAGATAGTTAGTCGTCAAATATATTCATTTCAAGAACACTAGCTTTCAATTGTTCATTTCATTTTGTTGTTAAATTTCAAAGATTTAAAATTCATGCCTAAGAATTTGATTGATTAGCAATTGAACTTTATTATTTCCCGTCTACACGTATGTGCTTCTTAACTTTAAATATTAAAACGAACACATTTAAAAAACAGAAATAAAAAAAATCATATCTGCTGACATGTAGACTATTTCTAGCAATATTTGACCAAATTTAAATAATTTTGTTGTGAATAATAATAATCAATAATAATACGTACGCTCCGCTTGATGTTTCTGAATTTGGAGTCTCCGATTTTTCAGACAAATTTTGCAGAGACAAAAGAGTTTTCTGTTAAATAAAAAATGATTATTACAATCTTCACATGAATTGGCTTATGATTTTATTTAATTTTCATCATTAAAATATCATGAAAATTTTTTACTTTGAGATTTTTCCTCAAAACAGCCAAATCAAGAGCCACTCCTTTCAGAACTTTTCTGATAAATTCAGAACCAGAAAAATATTGCGCTTCATAAATACTGGACAATGCGAATGAATTTCTTTTCTTGTCAACTGCGTTTTCCAGGTCCATTCTATAAACATTTTATTTAAACATTTTATAAAAACTTAATTCTGCAATCATCAGATTCAAAAACAAATTTTACCAAAGCAAACAAAATACTTTCTTGCAAAAAATAAATTTGCAACAAATAATCTTGCACAAAATTATTTCTAATCAAGTTAAGATAATTACCTCGAGGGGTCGTCGGGCTCAATCTTGATCATTCTCCCTACAACTGGAAAATTTGATCCGAATTAAACATTTGAATTATAATGAAAAATATTAATTTTTTTAAACTAAGGGAAGCTCAAGGCTCTATAAAATTGCTGATAAATACTTGTCAATTGACAACAAGATTTTTCAATTTAAAATTGCAAAAATTAATGACTTAGAAACTACAGAAAACAAATTTAAGAAAAGACCAAAAATTGATTTTGGGAATTTTACAATTCGAGATTTTTTGCTTTTGTAAATTTTTAGGTTGTCAATTTTCGGGTTTGGAAATTAAAAAATTTGTTGTCAATTTTGCAGTCTGAAATATATATTTTTTTTTTCAAATTCTAAGTGTCGTAAAATGTTACATTTCGAAATATTTACTGTCGGAATTTTTAATTTTCAGTAATTCCATAGTTTCGTTAAATGCACTTTTAGTACTTTTATTTTGAAATAATTCTTTAAGCGAAGAGGAAGCCAACTAAAAATGCAAGCTGTTCAGAGTTTTCTCAAATCAGAGCAATTTTTCGCACGTCTTTGCGCAATGCTTCCTGCATCTTTACTTTAACCCCCACCTCCAATTCTTTTTCATCGACTTTAATACGGTCCTTTATTACACTCAGCATTTGGAGTCTAGCCAAATCTCATTTCTTTTCCTTCCTTTACTTTTTTTTTCTTCTTTTTCTTCTGACTTATCGATAATCAGTTGAAATCAATATAATTTTCATTTATAAAATGTCTGTAATTGGAAATATTTCAAGGAAAAAGCTCTGCGAATTTTATATAGCCATTGAAGTTTTTTAAGGGGATTTAACAGAATAGGTTTGCGGTATTTGATTTTGAGGCCGCACGGTTGAATATTTTTGTATACTTTTTTGCACACGTCATCTAAATAGTATTCTCTTTCGACGTACAGAGCCAGTTTTTCGAAAAATTGTTCTTATTTTGTTGTTTCATCAAAAACGTAAGTACAATAGCAGTGGCGCTCAGTGTCAGCCCTCTCTGCGCTTTCGCCGCTTGACAGTGGACCCTTTGCCAAGCCATCGAGGCATGTGTCCCGTAGCGAGTCGAATTAGCCAGAACGAATGACCCTTTTATCGTTATAAAATTAAGGCCAGTTACAAAAACAGAAATTATGATAGAATGACTTAATTCAATTTTAAGTAGCAGAATTCATTTATTCATATAAGTAGAAGAAAATGAAAAAAAAGATCCATGAAAATATGTTAGTAATCAGTTGAAAACTACTGATTCACTTAGGAAGGCTTCGTAATTCGAATGCTAAGTCTTACTAAGTGAGCAGTTATCTACTGAATATTTTGAGGAATGCTTACTGAAGCAATTACTAAACTACTTAACAATATTTCAGTAGTAGTACGCCTTAATATCAAAACAATAGAAGGTTCGTTCGTTCCGCAGATTTAACTCGTTGTGAGATAATTGCCTCAAAGGCTTGGCGAAAGGTCCACTGTCAAGTGGCGAAAGAGCTGACAGCTAACACTGAGCGTCACTGCTATTGTAAATATCTTTTTGATTATTAATCAAAATAGGAAAATTTTTTCGAAAAATCGGCTCTAAGCGTCAAAAAGGAATACTTTTTAGATGACGTGTGCAAAAAATTAGACAAAAATATTCGACCATGCGGTCTCAAAATCAAATACTGAAAACCTATTCTGAGAAACGCCCTTAATTTTGGAAGCTTTAAAGTAGTGTAGAAATTTGAAAAGCGATGTTTCAGAGGTTTATAAATTACGAGTCTTTGAAACTTCATATTTGTTTTTAAATAATCTTTTTATGGGTTTTACTCAAACTTTTTAAGATTTTTCCGCCAAATGTAAGTATGAAAATAATTATTCTTTATAAGAATAGGTTATTAAAAATGCGTTTATATCTAAAAAATCGTTTTGTAAAAAATTCGTATTTTTGGCTCGAAAGTTCAACAATTTGATACAAAATGTAACAATGTTGTCGAAAATGCAACCATGTTGTCGAAAGTTGACCTACTTTGTTAAAAACTCATATTTTTCGTTGTAGATTCATCTTATTAGTTAACAAATAATTTTTTTATCAAAAATTTAACTATGTTGTTAAAAATTCATCTTTCTTGGTCTGAAGTTGAACTTCCTGGTTGAATGTTGAACTAATTTTTAAAAATTATGTTTATTGGTTGAAAATGCATAATATTATTTGAAACTTAATTTTTTTATTGAAAATTACGATAAATCGCTAAGCATTCTTTTTTTCTCGGTTAAAAATTAATCAGTCATCTAGAAATTTGACTAGTATTCATATTTTCCGGTTGAAACTTCAACTATTTTGTGAAAAGTTTATTTTTTCTTTATTTGAAAATCAATTTTTTACTGAAAATTTAGGTATTCAATTTTCGATTGAAAATTGGTCTTTTTTAGTTCAAAGAATCAACTATTTTCTTTCATTGAAAATTAATTATTGTACTGAAAATTTAACTATTCCATTTTTGATTTAAAATTGTTCTTTTTCAGTTTAGAAATCCGATTTTCATTGAAAATTCGTCTTTTTGATTTGAATGTGCATCTCTATTGGTCAAAATTTAATCTTTTCTTTGTTAAAATATCAACCATTCCATTTTTGTTTAAAAATTTAACTTTCTTCTAAATCAACTAGCTGATTCAATATTTATGTAATTTATTAAAAATTCAATCATTTAGTTGAAAATTTGTGAATTATTGTAAAATTTATCTCTTTCACCAGAAAATTATTCTTCTTGATTAAAAATTCATATTTGCAGGTTGAAAATTCAAACGTTTTGTAGGAAATTATTTTTTTGTCATTGGAAGTTAATTATTTTTATTAAAGTTAACTATTTCTTTTTGATGCAAATGGATCTTTTTTGTTTAAAAATTTAACTATTGGGTTGAAAATTGATGTAATCTGTTGAAAATTCATTCTTTCTGTAAGAAAATCATTATTTTTTGCTGAAAATTCATATTTTTGGATAAAAAATTCAACTTTTTTGTCGAAAATTGGTACTTTTCATTGTTAATTAATTGTTTATCTGAAATTTGAACTATTCCGTGTTTGACGAAAAAATTTATCTCTTTTAGTTTAAAAGTTGAACTCTTTGATTAAATATTTATTTATTTTTTTGAAAATTTGTCTTTTTGGTAGAAAATTGAATTTCTAGCTGAAGATTCAATTATTTTGTTCGAAATTTATGTATTTTGTCAAAACTTTGTCTGTTTTTTCAGAAAATTACTATTCTCCTAGGTTGAAAATTCCAGTTATTTTTTCAAAATGTACGTATTTTGTTAAGAATTACTCTTTTTTAGTAAAAAAGTAACATTCTTGGCTGAAAATTTATCTTTTTGATTGAAAATTCAGCTGTTTTGCAGAAAACTCGTATTTTGTATTTAAAAGTTCAACATTTTGAATTAATTTTTTTTTCTTTATATCTCAACCGTTGTTGACTCAAAATGAAAATCTTTTCTTGGTTGAAATATCAACTATTTCATTTTGGTTTGAAAATTGATTTTCTTTAGTTTAAAAAATCAACTCGTTGATTGAATATTTATGTAATTTGTTGAAAATTCGTCTCTTTGGTAGAAAATTAATCTTCTTCGTTCGAAAATCAATTATTTGATTGAAAATTTATATATTTTGTTGAAAATTCATTCTTTTTCTGTTGAAAATTAATATCTTTGGGTAAAAGATTCAACTCTTTTAAAGAAAAATTTTTTTTTTCGATAATAATTAATTTTTTCACTGAAGATTCAACTATACCATGTTTGATTAAAAAATTGATCTTCTTTAGTTTAAAAATGCAATTACTCAATTGAATATTTATGTGGTTTGTTGATAATTCATCTTTTTCAGTAGAAAATTAATATTCTTAGCTGAAAATTCAACTTTTTGGTTAAAAATTCAACCGTTTTGTAACAAGCTCATATTTTGGGTTTGAAAATTCAACATTTTGGATACATTTTTTATCTTTCATGGTTGAAAATTCATTTTGTTTGTTTGAGAATGCATCTTTAGGTCGAAATGTAATATTTTCTTGTTAAAAATATAAATGTTTGGTTGAAAATAATTCCATTTTGGTTGAGAATTCAAATTTTCTGTTGAAAATTTGTCTTTTTGGTTGATTCCAACTATTTTTGACTTATAATCAAAATCTTTCTTGGTTAAAATATCAACTATTGGATTTTTGTTGAGAAATCATATTTTTTAATTGAACATTGAACTACTTTGTTGAACATTAAACTACTTGATTTGAAGCTGTTCTACTTCGTTGATTCATAAAAAAACGAGTAAGCTTTTATCATCCCCCCCCACCCCGTTGCCAGAAATTTTCTTGCTATATGTTTGGATGACCCCTAAATAAATTCAGGGGAAAAATATGAGGGGAGGGGTTATGGGAACCCTAACAAAGCACCTTTGCCCTGTTTAACAGTAGGTTAAAGTTTATTCAAAATTCATATAATAACTAACAAAATAAATTTAATAAAGCAATAGAGAACATCAAATTATGGTATTTCTGATGTTTGACGTGGGAATTTTCCTCGAACGTGTTTGATAAAGGTTGTGTAAAGGGCGAATTAAAGTACTATAAAGGAGTGTGACTAAGAATGAGTAGAATACAAAATGAGCTTCAAGTAGAAGCTGATTGGTTAAAAGGATCACCCTTCCAAGTTCGAGGATGATTTATGCGGTTATTGGACTAGTCGTTCAATTTATTCGATATTGAAGTGGAATCATTCGTACTTGGTTTTCAACCCGGACAGTGAGAATATTCTCGGGGCACGATACGTTCTCTAACGAGTTTTCAATAGAGACGAGCCGAATGCAGAATTAAATTCTCATCCGGCTGAAGTGCTGCAACAGATTTGCTTTCCTCCACTCTAACAAGCTTTGATCTTCTAATAAACTTCATTAACGAGTTTATTGATTATGAAACTACTAACGCGAAATTCTGCTGTGATTGAAAAAAAATACTGTTGCTGAAAATAATCGAAAAACGAGTTTTTGATATCGATTTCACTTATCAGAAGCCCGAAGCTCAAATAAAAAATTTGCTGAAATATTTGACCAATTTGACGAGATTTTTTTCCTCGATTGTGAAGAAAATACGATATTCTCCGTGGCTAGGTTTTAGATGAAGCGTTCTGGCGCTCCCACCACGTCTGCCCTGCTCTCAGTTTCCCAGTGACAGCCAGTAGGAAGGCCGCAAGGCCCACTCTTCTTCCTGCTGGGCTCTCACACGCGGAGAACCCCGGCTGGACCATCGTTTATTCTTGATAATTTCGAATTGAGAGCGTTTTAAATCGGTCGAAATTGAGGAAAAATGGATGAAATGATTTTGAACTCAAAACGTTTCAATTCTAAATATTTTAGACAGGTACAAATTTGAAAAGGGACAATATTCCCAATGGAATAAGAAGGAATCGAACTTGTATCATTTCTGAAGAAAAGCCTTTGAAATTGGATGATTTTATATTGTAAAAACTTTTAAACAGAAGCTTTCAAAATTAAAAACCTTCAAAATAAAATTTTTGAATTTAGACAAATTAATTAGCAAGGAGTTGATATTCGAAACTAAATTGAATATTTTAAAGTGAAAGCTTTTGAAATTACATAAATCTACATTTTTTATAAATTAAAAAAATTATGATTCAACGTAAAAACTGATCAAACTTTTCTGAAATCAAAAAATAAATACTTTACTGTCACCGTTAAAAATAGAAAAATTTTTGATAGTGAACGTTTAAATTTAAATTATTCTAAAAAAAACTTTAAAAAAAGTAATTTCAAATTGGAAACATTGAAAAATAAAAAACTGTATACTCCAGAAACTTTAAACTTAAATAAATCACAACTTTATTTGAAAAAAAAAAAAAATTTTGTCGCGAAGAATTGTTATAATAAAACTTTTTTGTACTCAACCCCTTAAACATTTCTATTACTTTAAGTAAATTCCATCGTTTGAAAATTTACAATTTTCAAATTTCCAATTAAACTTTTTGAAATTCAAGCAATTTAATTTTAGTCAGTTTCAAATTTGATAATTTTAGATTGAAGAATTCTGAACTTTCAGCCTTCAGAATGAATTCAAAACAATTAAAAATTGAGAGAATAATTTCTGAAATTCAAGCCTTAAAAATGAGCAGATTTTAAAACCAGGCATTGAATATTGAAGTATTTTTATTTGAAAAATGTTCCCAAAAGTTCGAAATTTCTAACTCAGTTGAAAAAGAAAAACAATTGTTTGTTGAAGAACTAAATAATTTCTTTAATTTTTCATGGTTTCAATTTTGAAATTCTGAATTTCCATGGTAAACGCTATATTTTTATTTTTTCCCTATCATAAGTTTAAAATTGTTAAATTTTCACAAGTAGAATTTTCAATAAACAATGTACAATGTGTTAGTTGATATTTCAACCAAAAAATATATTAAATTAAAAGCCATTGAATTGAACCAAAAAGGACGAATTTTCAACAAATCATGTAATTTTTCAAATGAAAAAGATGTTTTTGTAACCAAAAATAAAACAAATAAAATACAAATGTTTAACAAAATAGTTAAATATTAAACGAAAGAGAAGAAACTTTAACTGATAAAATTTCAATAAAAAATAGTTGATTTCAAACAAAAGAAAGAAGACGATTTTTAAATTTTTTCTTTTCAAACTGTATGACTGACACTTTGACTTTTTTTACGAATGAATTATATAGATTCATTAATAAATCGTATAAAAAAGCTATTTTTCATATATTAAATTTGAATTTGCGCATAACTCGGACCCGAACAGATCACGCTGATTTAAAAAGTTTTAACGGGCTATTAAAAAAAAAGGATTTTGAAATTCTATAAATTCTTTGAATTTCCTGAATGCTCTGAAAACCTGAAATCCTCTTGTATCCCTGAATTTTTTTAAAATCCTTGAATTCCTGGAATATTCCGAATTCCCTGAATTTTTCAAATATTTTGAATTCTCTTAATTTATTGAAAATTCTGAATTCTCTATATTTCTGAAAACCTCTCTTTTCCGTAAATTCTCTGATATCCTCGATTTCTCTGAATTTCCTAATATCCTTGAATATTCTGAATTTGCAAAATTCTCTGAATATTCTGAATACATAAAATTTTTTGAATTCTCTAAACTTCTTGAGTCATCCAAATTATAAGAAATTATCGGCATTTCTTCAATATCCTGAAATCATTTCTTCGAATTCCCTAAATTCTCTTAATTTCTTGAGTTTTATGGATGCTCTTAAATCCACGAAAATTCTGTAAATTCCCGGAATTCCTTGACTGTTCTGAATTCCGTGAATTTCATACATTCCTTAAATTATCTAAATGCTCTGAAATCTCTAAAATGCTCTAATATCCCCGAAATTCTCCAAATTCTCTAAAATCCTTTCATTTTTTTTAATATTCTGAATTCCCCGAATCAGTTGAATATTTTAAATTTCCTAAATTTCATGAACATTATGAATTCCTTAAATATTCTAAATTTCTTGAATTCTCTAAATTTCTGAAAATCCTTGAATTCCTTAAATTCTTTAAAATCCTTAATTTTTCTGAAATTCTTGAATATTCTCAGTTTTCTGAATTCTTCGAATATTCTCAATTTCTTGAATATTCTTAGTTTTATGAATTCTTCGAATATTCTGAATTTCTTAAATTCGTTAGATTCTCTGAACTTCTTGACTTACCCAAATTCTCATACCCTAATTGATCATCTGAAATTCCCCGAATTTCCTAAATTCTCTGAATATCCTGAATTACAAAAATACTTTGAATTCTCTGAGCTCCTTGGATAACCAAATTCTCGAAAATTCTTGTAATTCTTCAAATTCCTTAAATATTCTGAAATCCTAATTTTCTGAATTCTCTTAATCTCTTGAATTCTCTAAAAGCTCTGAAATCCCTGAAATTTTCTGCTTTCCCTGAAATCTTCGGATATCCTGAATTTCTTGAATATTCGGAATTCTCTGAATTTCTTAAATGCTCTGAACCCATTGTATTTCTTTAATTTTTCTGAATTCTTCTGAACTCTTCTGAATTCATTGCATTATTTTGAAGTCCTTGTATTTCAGCGAATTCCGCGAATCCTGGAAAATACACGAACTCAAGGAATTGAAATGATTGAGGGAATCCCAAGAATTCAGGTAATTTCAAGAATTTCAAAGTATTGTTTCATGGCAGTTATGGAATCTAGACGAATTCAAGGATTCCAGAAACATAAAGGAAATTAATGATCATTTAAAGAAAAAATATATTTTTCTTTTTTTTCTTTGGTTTACAAAAAGTGTCTGTCATTATGTGATATCGCAATCTTCAATTTCGATTTTCTCGAAACAGAATAATTTTTTCAGATCAAACATTTTTATTTTCATCAAGAATCCTCATATCGCGGGAGCAAAAAATGCAAAATTCGTTATTTAATCGCTATCCACAGTCAATTGTGAAAGCCCATAATATTTAATTTCAAAATTCTCGGTCGATTTCCACAGAATTAGCTAACTTTTTTAAGTTAAACTTTGTTAACTTATATTCAGAATCTAAATATCTGAAAAGCATATTTTTTTTAGATTTTAAATTGAATTTTGTATCGCAATACCCAGGCAGACCTGGTTTAATTATTGGTTAGTGTCATTTTTGAATTTTTAACTTCCACAATCCACATCCATTTCATACGAATTTCGATTTTACAGAATGTTTTTTCGCTCTTTTGAAAAATCCCCATTTTTTTAGTTATCCACTTTTGTACTACAACTCTTGAAGTGTAAAATTTAAAATTGGATTCATAGTAATCTTATTCTACATTTGTATATGATTAATTGGCAATCCAATGTTTTATTATAAAAAAAATCTTTATAATATTTCAGCACCATTCAATAATGTTTCTTATTCAATAAACACGGACTACCCACAATTATTTCAATACTTTAGTATGGGTAAATTTGACGGTTGGCTCAAAGTAAATTTAATTGACAAATCGACCAAACTTGACAGAGATTTTGGACAGTCAAACTTCTCTGTCTTTCTCAGGCTCAGAGATAATAATATTGATGTCGTAGGGTGTGAGTAATCTCTAATAAACAAGAATTAAATTTTTCCCCCTTTTTGAATCAAAAATATAACTTATATTTAAAATTCCAGATCCATCAAACATGATTACAGAAATGATAACCGTAATACTTGATGACATTAATGACCAAATTCCAAAGCTTCCAAATCTTTCAAATCCTGCTATAAATATTTCTGAAGAAACAGAGACAGTACGTTTCTTATAAAATGTTGTTAACTTGTTTGTTATTCTTAAGTAAGGAATAAATTTATGTTAATAATTTTAGGACGTTAAAGTGTTGACAGTGACTGCTGATGATCGTGATGATCCAAATACTGTCAACACCAAAGTTTTCTATGAAATAAAGGAAGTGCTTAAAGCTGATGATAAGATGTCAAATTTGACAGAAGATTGTCCCATTTTATTTAAAGTGAAAACAATCCAAAAAAAATATGCCGAGATAAGTACAAATTGCCACTTGAAAGGATACTACGGTATTTGGTCATTAAAATTATATGTAAGTTTATATAATTACTATACATATTTAATCTCAAAATATTGTTATTCAAGACACTTTTTTACAGGTAACAGATCTAGGAGTTGATCCTGGTCCTTTGAATGACACAAAAATTTACAATATTTCGATAACTGATTATAATTACAATTATCCAGAAATAGTTTACCCCATCGCTGGTAAATTAATTCGACTCAGTCGGGTAAATCTTTTTAAATAAATAAGATTCAAAAAGTATTCGAGAATCTTCATGACTTCCAATAAAATATTTACGTTTTCAGATTCAACAGATAAATTCACAGCTTCATACCCACGATGGACAGTTGTTAGAAAATTTCTATGCTACAGACGAGGATTATGGTGAAAGTGGTGCTGTTACTTTCACAATTTCTCATGGCGGTATTAAAGTTAAATTATATATTAAAAAAATTAATATTAGCTATATAATGTAACTACTTATAATTTTGATGAATTTTGTTTTTTAGTTGAGCTTTTCAAAATAGTCCCACTTGGTAACAACTCCGGTCAACTTCAACTTAATTCCATTCCTAATTTTAATCTAAGCCACACTTTTGAGGTAAGTGGCCATCCATAAATTACGTGACATATTTTTTGCCACTTTTTTCCCTTTCCTCTGCCATTAAACGATTCGTGAAGTAGTTTCAATCTCCCCCCCCCCCCCACCCCGACCATGTTATGTGATTTTTCGAAATCACCTAAGTTTCTGTTTGTAACAACAATTGAAAAGATCGAAACCCTTCACAAAAGGTTTTAGATATATTCACTTCCCGTTTAATCTGTTGTCAAATATATGAAAGTAGATCACTAAATCTAAGAGTGTATTTAGTAAATATTGCTAAGCGGAATATCCTCAAGTTTAAAAAATTTTTTAAATCTTTAGAAAATTTAAAAACCTTTGGAAATACCTTAAAATATTTACAAATCTTTTTATACCGTTGTGGTATGCCGCTACGCACGTGAGCTCAGTCGAGCATATTGCGCAATATTGTGCCTTCCAATTGGAAACGGTTCAGGTGGCCCTGACTGTTTACGTTTGGATCCCCCCGACTTGTGACCAAGGCAGGCAACCCCAAAAACTGGACTGAAACCGAGAGTTCAGTGTATCCCCCAAAATCCGTTGCAATTTCTTAAAAATCCTTCGAAATATTTGGAAATCCTCTAAAATCCCTTGGAATCTTTGCAAATATCTCAGTTTAACCCGATAAACTTGAAACATGTTGAATGATTTTGTAGATAGTAAACATTTTGTAAATTTTGAAAAAACTCCGTTTTTTGGATATTTTTTTAAATACCCTGAAATCTTCGAAATTCTTTAAGATCTTTGGAAATACCTTGATGTATGTTAAAATATTTGAAATCCTTTTTTATCCCCCAATTCTTGTGAATAAGTTCTGTGAAACTTCATTGAAATATTAGAAAATCCCTTAAAATCCCGGGAAATTAAATGAAGATTGATGAAAAAATTTAAAAAATGAAAAAGTTCCTTGGAATTTGATAAATCTCTTGAAAGTTCCTTGGAATGATTGAAAATACCCTAATATGTTTCCAATCCTTTGACATCTCTGAAGAATTTTTAAAGTTTCTAAATATTTCTTGGATACTTTCAAAATACCCTAACATCTTTTGAATCTCGTCAAATTCTTGAAATCTATTAAAATTCCTTGAAATGTTTGAAAATCTCTTGACATCTTTCGAATACCTTAATTGCTGTAAATAAATTCTATGGAATTTCATCAAAGTATGATAAAATCCCTTGAAATCCCATAAAATTTCATAAAATCTGATCATATTTCTTGAATTCTCCTTAAGTATTTGATGTTTGATGAAATCCTGGAAAATTTGTTGAATTACCGATTTGAGAGCGTTTAGAATTATTCAAAATTGAAATATTTAAAAATCTCTTCATATCCAGTAAAGTTAAATAAATTTCTGATAATATTACTTGAAATTCCCTCACATTTTTTTAATCTCCTTGAAATTTTTAAATATATTCCTAATCCTTTACAATATTTTGAAATCTCTTCAAATTATTCAGAGCTACTGAAAATTCCTTGAAATCTTTTAAAATGACCTACAATTTTTGAAATCCTTTGAAGTGTCTTTAGATTCTTGAAATATATTGATATTCCTTGCAACATTCTAAAATCTCCTCAAATCTATGAAATCTATCAATTTTGGTGATAAATTCTTTTACATTTTATTGAAATATTATAAAATCCCTTGGAATTTTATAATATTTCACAAAATCTGACGATATTTCTTGAAATATTTGAAGTTCTATGAAATTCCTTGAGATTCTGACAATTCATTAAAAAATCTTGCTGAGAGCTTTAAAAATTCTTTAAAAATACTAAATGTACCTTAAAATATATGAGAATTTCTTCAAATCTTTGAAATCCTTTAATATCCCTTAATTCTTGTGAATAAATTCTCTGAAATCCTTTATGATCCTGAAAAATTCAGTGAAATACCGTTTTGAGAGCCTTTAAAATCCTTCAAAATTGCTAAATTCCTCGAAAATGTGATCAAATTCCGTGAGACCCGTTGAAATTACTTAAAAATATTTGGAAATATTTGAAAATCTTGGAAATTTTCTGAAATTCTTTTAAAATCAGTAAAAAAAGCTTCAAATCTTTATGAATACCCTTAAATATTTGAAAATTTCTTCATATCCAGTGAAGTTAAATGAAATATGATGATATTCTTTAAAATACCTTGACACTTTTTAATCTCTTAAATTCTCCTGAGAATCCTTCAAGATACCTTAAATATTTCCGAACCTTTGCAAAAATCTTTAATTGCTTAAAATTTTTGAAAACTTTGGCATATTTCATTGACGTATTCAAAGTACATTCAAATCTTTAAAACCTTTCGAAATTTCTTAAAATCCATTGAAATTCCTTGAATTATATTAAAATATTATAAAACCTGTCAAATTTGTGGAAATTCCTTGAAAGTTTGAAAATATCTTTGAATATTTTTTTATTGCTTTGAAATCTCTCAATTCTTGTAAATAAAATCTTTGTAAATTCATTAAAATATTACAAAATTCCTTGAAATCTCGTGAAGTAAATAAAATTTGATGATTATCTTCGAAATTCCTTGAAAGTTGAATCTTTCAAAACTTCCTTATTATCCTTTAAAATATCCTAAAATATTTCCAATTCTCTGAAATCCCTCTATTCTTGTAGATAAATTCTTTAAAAATTCATTAAAATATTACAAAATCCCTTAAAATCCCGTAAAATTTCATAAAATCTGACAATATTTCTCGAAATATTTGAACTTCTGTGAAATCCTTTGAGATCCTGAAAAACGCATTAAAATGCCTTTTTGAGAGTCTTCAGAATACACTAAAATCTGCTAAATCCTTTGAAATATCGTCAAATTCTTAAAATTTTATATTTTTTCAATTTTCGAAATCTATTGAAATTCCTTTGAATATTTGAAAATTTCTTGGAAACTTTCAAATTTCTCATATGTTGTGAATAAATTCTTTGAAATTTTATTTGAAAAAATCATTTAAATGCCTTATTGTGAGCTTACTGAATCCTACAAAATTACTGAAACCCTTTAAAATTTCAACGAAAAACCTGAAACCAGGTGAAATTCCTTAGAAAATCCTTGAAATATTTATATTTGGAACTCTTCTGAAATTCCTCAGAAACTTTTCAAATATTTCAAGGTGTTTCCAAAGATTAAAAAAAATGTTTAAGATTTTAATCTTTCAAATTTTTTGAAAATATTTAAAAATACCTTAAAATATTTGAGAATCTCCTTATATCTTTTTAATTCTCTAATATTCCTCATGTTCCGTAGATAAATTTTCGGCAATTTCATTTAAATATTATAAAATTTCGTGAAATTACAGGAAATCTGATGATATTCTTTGAAATGTTTGAAGTACTATAAAATCTTATCAGATTCTCAAAAAATTATTAAAGCACCTCATTGCGAGCATTTAAAATCCTTAAAAATTATTTAAATCCTTTGTAACATTTGGAACTCCTCTAAAATCCCTTGGAATCTTTTCAACTGTCGTATTTCAACTGGATAAACTGAAAAACTGTTTAATGATTTTACGAGTAGTAGTAATGTCAAAAATTGAGCTGCCGAATCGAATAAGGGCACATACATTTGTACGGCGCGAGCACAAGTGAATCCTGACAGGACAAAAAGAAGAATTCTGAAAATATTTTTTTACTGAATTCAATCAAATTCCTTACAATAATTGAATTTTCAAAAATTAATGTTGCAAATAAATTTTGAAAAAGACGAAAACTCATCCCGCTCGAGCTGGAGAAATTTATGGGCTCTTAATCGATCCGGCAGATCAATTGTGAAAAAATTTGTTTCTGTGGATATTTTTTTAAAGAATTATGGAAAAAGTCTAAATACTTATCTCATTATACGGAGTATAAGTTTATTATAGCATATTACAATATTTTATTATAAAATTAATTAACTTTAACGTCATATTTAATTTCGGATGCATGCATTTTCTATAAGTTTGATTTGTTAAAAATATTACGTAACTGTAACGATTAACCTCAACCTCTTTAAAAAAAAGCTGTTACATAATTCATGGATGGCCCTAAGTGTATAGTAATTAAAAAATCCTTTCCATATGAACCAATAAGTTTACATTCATTTGCAGTTGATTATAGCAGCTACAGATAACGGAGAGCCTAAACAGAAAACCGCAACTCAGACCCAAAAAATTATATTCATATCGACAGAAGGACCTGAATTTACAACAAATACATTCAAAGCCGAGTTTCATGAAAATACGACAGGGTTAAATGAATTTCTTATCATACCTCAGGCATATGATATGATAAATGAGGGCATTCAGGATGATTCGACTGTCGACATTTATTACTTTTTGGCAAACGAAGGTATCAGTGTTTTGTAGGGGTTGTCCAAAAACTACGTTGCCAAGAATGGGCATCAAAAATAATTAAAAATTAGTCAAAGTACGCGCTGTTCGCTTACAAAAAAGGGTTTTCGTAGAGTATTAGGACGTTAAATAAGTATTATATATAAACCTCCCCATATCATACTTTCCATCCCCTAGACCCCATACACCCCCTACTTCACCTTAGCTTACTTCATTCTACGTTTTCCTTTCCTTCCCCAACTTCCCCGCACTTCTCCGACTTCCCCACCCCTAATTTTATGATACTTTCCGTCCTATAACTTTTCCTACTTCCCCACCCCACATTTTTCCTCACTTCCCCTCTCCTCATTTTCCTACACTTTCCACATTTCTTCTAACTTCCCCTACTTCTTATCCCCTTATTTCCTATCACTTTCCCTACTTCCCTTCCTCAAATTTCCCAACACTACCCCTACTATCCCTCCCGCATTAATCCACATTACCCCTAACGTCTCCTGCTTAAGCCCTCATTTCTCCTCACTTTCTCTACTTATCCTCTCCTAATCTCCCCTCACTTACCCTACCCCTTCATTTTCTTTCGCTTGCCTAGTTCCCCTCTCCTCACTCATACTACACCCCTTCCTCCATTTTCCCTACTTCCCCCTTCCTTACTTCTCCTTTCTCTCCTTCCCTTAATTCTCTCACTGCCCCTTCCCTCACTTCCCTTAATTCTCCACCCCTCGTTTTCCCATTACTTTCTCCCACTTCTTCACTTCTTATTTCCTCTCACTTCCCCTACTTTCCTGACCATAATTTCCCATCACTTCCCCTCCTTCGGAAAAAGTACTACGGGCGACCAGAGTCTGCGAAACCCTAAAAACATGAAAATATCAGACTTCACAGCACAAAATGCTCTCAAAATAGGGGAAATGGGAAAATAAATTATTTTCAATAAAATTAATTTAGATATTTAGAGAAAAAGAGACGAATTTTCAACAAAATAATTGAACTTTCAACCAAATATTTAGATTTTTAAGCCAAAAAGGTGCATTTTTTTAAGACAGTTGAATTTTAAAGAAAAAAGTTATTTTTTAATCAAAAAGATTAATTTTATACCAAGAATCTTGACTTTTCTACCAATCATAAAAAATTAATTTTCAATCCAAGAGGAGGAAGTTTTAACAAGACATTTGAATTTTCAACAAAACAATTAAGTTTTTTACAAAATAGTTTAATTTTCAGCCTATAACGATGCATTTTCAACCAAATGCTTGAAGTTTTAAACAAAACAAAATTAAAATTGCACCAAAATCAGTCGCATTTTCAACCAAATATTGGAATTTTCCAGTCAAAATGTTGAAATTTTTAGAAGCTAGTTGAATTTTGAAGACAGTTTTTACTTTCAACGAAGAAAAATAAATTTTCAATCAAGAAATTTGACTTTTCTACCATCAATAAAAGATAATTTTTCAATCAAGAAGAATAATTTTCTACTGAAAGACGAATTTCAAACAAAATACATGAATTGTTAACCAAATAGTTGTAATTTCATCTCAAAAATATAAGTTTTTAACAAAAAATGGAATAGTTAAATTTTTAGTTAAAAAAATTAGTTTAAAAAAAATTCAACCTGTTGGATTCAATGAAAAAAGACGAATTTTGAATAAAATAGGTCATTGATCAACTGAATAATTCAACTTTCAACAAAATAGTTAAGTTTTTAAACTAAAAAGTCGAGTGTTTTAGAAAAAAGTTGACCTTAATCGGAAAAGATGAATTTTCGTCAAGAAAGATAATTTTCGATACAAAAAAAAATTAATTTTCCTCCATAATGTTGAGTATCCAACTAAGAAAGATAATTTTTCAACCGAAAATAGAATCGTCAAATTTTCTATCGAAGAATTAACATTAAATCAGTTGAATTCCACCAAAAAGACCAATTTTCAACTAAGCACATGAATTTTCTACTAAATAGTTGAGTTTTCAGCCTATAATGGGTCAATTTTCAACCGAAAATAAAATAGTTAAATTTTCAGCTAAATAAGTTAAGTTTTAACAAAGAAGAAAACAAATCAATTTTTAACTGAATAGTAAAATTGTAAACAAAATTGTCGAATTTTTAAGCGTAAAAGACGACTTGAGTTTTCAAACAGCAAATTGGATTTTTTAACAAAAATGTTAATTTTTAACTGAATACTTGAATTTTCAAACGAATAATTTGATATTTAACCAAACAGTTGAATCTTAAACCAAATAGTTTAATTTCCTACCAAATGGTTAAATTTTCAAGCCAAAAAGACAAATTTTCTACAAAAATGTTTAATTTTTAACCCGAAAATATGATTTCCCAATATTTCAACTAAAGCAGATTAATTCTCAAAGAAACAGGTGTGTTTTTACCCAAAAAGGATGTAATTTTAACCAAGAAGTATACTTTTCTACCAAAAAATACGAATCGTCATCGATAGATAAAATCAATTTTCAACAAAAAATGGATGAATCTTTAAAACAATGAATTTTCAAAGGAGATGAATATCGAACTAAAAATATCATTTTTTAACCAAAAATAGAATTGTTAAAATCTCTTTTAGAAAATTAGCTTCCAACTAGTTCAAGATAACCAAAAACACCAATTTTCAACTATATACATACATACATACAATTTGAAATGTTAATTTTCTACTGAATACTTAAATTTCCAAATAAATAGTTTAAGATTTAACTAATGAGTTACATTTTTAACCAAAAAAGATTATTTTCAACTAAAAGGTTATATTTTGAAGCTAAAAATACAAATGTTCAACAGAAAAGGTGAATTTTAAACCAACCAGTTGCACTTTCAACAAAAAGTGGAATAATTACATATTCAATTAAAGAGATTTATTGCATAACCAAGAAGAAGAGAATTTTCAACAAAATAGTTCGACAATCAATTAAATAATGCAATTTTTGACTAAAAAATACCAATTTTTAGCCAAAAATGGAATATTTAGATTTTAATTAAAAAAGTTTATTGACAACCAAAATCGAAACGATATTTCAGCAAAATAGTTAAATTTGTAACCAAGGATTGAATCTTCAACCGGAAAAATGAATTTTTAACAAAGTAGTTCGACTTCCAACCAAGTAGTTGAATATTCTACCAAAAAAAGATGACTTTTCAACAAAATAGTTGCATTTCCAAAGTACAATTATATCTTTAACAAAATAGTCGATTTTTTGAGTAAACGTGATGAATTCGGAGCAAAAAATATAATAAGTTTTAATTAAAAATATTTCATATAGGGTTCTATTAATTTAGTTCGCATTTAAAAGAAAAAAAGTGATAAAGGGGTGAAGGGGAAAGTTTTTTGAAAACTGGGGAAGCATGAAAAATTGTTTAAAAAGGAAAAAAGAGGGGAATATGGGAGAAAGTGTGAAGTAATGTTATTTCACTGCCCCTCCCCTGTTTCAAATAGTAATATTTGCCCCCCCCCACTCTCATAAAATTCCTAACGTAGTTTATAGACGGTCCCTTATCTGTAGCAGAATTTTTATCCAGGATATGAATTCTATATAATTAGTAATTTAAATTAAATTATTTAGATGGTGACATGTCATATTTTGAGTTGGACAAAGAAACCAGAAATTTGACTTTAAAAAAACAGCTGGACCGTGAAGAAAAAGACACTATGTCTATTTTAGTTATCGCTACGACAAATCGAAATGGACCTACTTCGAATCCTCGTGAAAAAGCAACTTTGAATATCACAATTATAGTCCGTATTATTTTAAATAATTATTAATTTCGGATTTTTCAGGACTAATAAAATAATGATTCATTTTATTTATTATTATTCTTTATTTATCATTTAAATTCGCTTAATTTATTTCATTATTTTTTATTTTTTTATTTTCGTTCATTTTATTTATTTTATGCTATTGTAGGTACTGGATGTAAATGATAATCCTCCAAACTTTCAAAGCAAGGACTACTTTGGAGGAGTAGCTTTAGAGGATGCTGTTGGAAAAGTAGTTTTGACTGTAAAGGTAAGATTTTTTCGGTTTGCAACCATTACAATTTTGATAAGAAAAAAAATTTCAATAGGCAACTGATGCGGATTTAAATGACAGTCTATCGTATAGCATAATTGATCAAAGTTTGACCATATCCCACAATTCACTGGAAGGAATTTCAGTACCATTTAAAATTAAAATATCTACTGGAGAATTATTACTGGATTTTAAAACAACATCGTACATGAATGGTTATTTCAGTTTTGATATTTTAGTACAGGACGAAGGTATGATTGATAAACAATTATTCCACAAATTTAATTTCATAACGTTAATTGTTTTTGATAGTACAAATTTTGGGTTTAGTCTTGCACGAAGATAAAACACATGTGAAAGTATACATAATTGCACAAAATAACCGAGTGACTTTTACCTTCAAAAACAAAATCACAGACTTGAATGATAATAGGTCATATGTAAGTTTTAAATATTCTTTTTTCGGATAAATAAAAATTTGTTTGTTAAAGTAAGATATAAGTCTTAATGTTTCATTGATTTTTAGGTCATTAAGGCATTTACTGAAATTTTCGGTTATGTGTGTAACATTGATTATCTAGAAAAAAATAATTTTGCTCGTGATGTCCAGTCAGATGAGATAACAGTTTTAACTGCTCATTTCATAAATGCAGATAACAATTTGCCTGTGCAAGCTGACATTATAACTTTGTAAGTATTTAAATATTTCCAAATATACTCTTGGTCTGATATTACGTTATTTATATTTATTATTTTTCAAATCATTATAAATATTCTAGTCCTTTCAAAAAATACGTCACACTGCCAGGGGAGGGGTGAGGGTAAAAGTTTTGTGACGGTTTGTGACGTAGGGGGTTTAACCGCAGAAAGTGATATCACAAATATTAAATATAAATGTGAATCATAATTTTTGGAAATGCTTGAAAAAATAACAAAATAAGTCCTCTTTTTCCCCCTGCTTTCAATAAATTTCCCCTTTTTAGGGCTTTTCGGTTAAATTCGATTTAAGGTTTAACTATTTCCTTGAAAATTATTATTTTTTTGTTTGAAAATTAATTTTCTTAACTGAAAATTGGACTGATCCATTTTTGACTGAAAATTGGTCCTTTTCATTCGAAACTTCAAATATCTGATTTAAAATTTATGTATTTTGTTGTGAAATCGTCTTTTTTGGTAGAAAACTAATCTTTTGAATCACAAATGTAACTATTCTATTTTTTTGTTGTTGAAATTTTCTTGTTTAAAATTCAACCATTTGGTTGAAAATTTAATTTTTTGTAGAAAATTCATATGTTTATGTAAAAATTCAACTGGTTTGCAAATAATTCGCTTTTTTGGCTTGAAAATTCAGCAATTTGGTTGAGATTTTTTCTCTCTCTTGAATGAAAAATCTTTCTTGGTTGAAAATTCATCTCTTTAGGTAAAAATTTTATATTTTTTGGATAAAAGTGCCACTGTTTGGTTAAAAAGTAATATTTTTTTATTGTTGATTTGAAAAGTTTGTTTTAAATTTGACTTTTTCATTTGAATACAACTGTGTTTAATTTAAAAACTATTCCTTCATTGAAATATCAACTATTATATTTTCCGTTCAGAATTAATCCTTTCTGTTAAAATTCGACTTTTCTATTTTAAATTAAAATTTTTTTTTGTTAAAACAGCAATTATTGTATTTTTCGCTGAGAATTAATCTCTTTTGATTGAAAATTCAACTATCTGGATGAACCCTTTTGTTCAAAGTAAATTTTTGTTGTTGAAAATTCATATTTTTGGGTGGAAAATTCAACTGTTTCGTGAAGAATTCGCCTTTTTGATTTGAAAATTAAGAAATTTCGTTGATAATTTTTCTCTTTCTTAAATAAAAAATCTTTGCTGGTTGAAAATTCATCTTGTTTGGTATGAATCTTATCTTTTTTGGTTAGAAGTGCTACAGGTTGTTTAAAAATTATTCTGATTTGGTTGAGGATTATATTATTTTGTTGGAAATTCGACTTTTTTGGTTGAATTCAACTGTTCTTGATTGAAAAATTAATTTCTGTTGTTGTTCAAATATAATTTATTATATTTTTTGTGGAGAATTCATATTTTCTGGTAAAATTCTAGTGGTTTTGAATTGAAGTTAAAAAATATTTTTTGTTTTTGAAATATCAATTTTATATTTTTCGTTCAAAACTTTTTTTATGGAAAATGCAACCTTATGAACTTCTTTATTAAAAATTCTTTTTTTTTGTTGAACATTCATAATTTTAGTACAAAATTCATCTTTCTTGGTTGAAAATTCGACTGTTTTATTGAAAATTTGTGATTTTGGACAGGAAATTCGTCCTTTTGGATTTGAAATTCTACCGTCTTCTAAAAAATTCATCTTCTCGGCCTAAAAATTCAACTATTTAGTTCAACATGCAAGTGATTTTGGTTGAAGAATTTTTTGTTTTAAAAAACTTGACCAATTTATTGAAAATTCATTTTTTTAAATAGAAAATTCGTCCCTCTAGTTTGAAAGTTCATTTTTTTTTATATAAAAGTTGTTGGTTGAAATCTCAACTGTCTTTTAAATAATTATTCATTTTAACTTGAAGATTCATCTATTTGTGGTAAAATGAAAATTCGTTTTGTTCAATAATTTGATAATTTGGTTGAAAATTCATCCTGGTAAATTAAAATTTCAATTACATGGTTAAAAATTCAACTATTTAGTTGGAGATTCATTTAGGTCAGTTGAAAAATCAACGATTTTGTTAAAAAGTTATCTTTTTTTCCGAAAATGTAACTGTTTTGTTGTATATTCAACTTTTTCCATAGAAAATTTGTCCCTCTGTTTTAAAATATCATCTTTTTTATAGAAAATTCAAAAATTTCGTTGAAAATTCATCTTTTTAGGTTGAAATTTCAATTGTATTCTTTAAAATTAAACTCTTTTGTTAACAATTCAACTATTTCGTTGAAAATTTATTTTTGGCATTTGAGAATTCAACCATTTTGTTAAAAATTTATCTTTTTTCATTATTCCACTCTTTTACATTAATTCGTCTTTTTGGATAGAAAATTCGTTCATCTGGATTAAAAATTTATCTTTTTTGGTGGAAAAGTTCTTAGTTGAGAATTCATCTTTGTTGGTTAAAAATTCAACTGTTTTGTTTAACATTTTATGTTCGTATGTTGAAATTTCAAAGATTTTATTAGTAACTTATCTTTTTTTCAAAAATTCAACTGTTGAGTTGAAAATTAGTTTTTTTATAGAAAACTCGTCCCTTTGGATTGAAAATTCATCCATCTTGGTTAAAAATTGTCTTCTAAAAAATTCGTCTTGCCATCTTGAAGATTCAACTGTTTGTTTAAAAATGCAACAATTTGTGGTGGAATTTTAATCTTTTTCATTAAAAAATTTGACCATTTGGTTTAAAATTCATTTTTGAAGATTTAAATTTAAATTATTTGGTTAAAAATACAACTGTTTTATTGAAAATTTTTCTCTTTGGCTGGATGGTTAAAATATTTAATTTTAAATGCAACTATTTGGTCTAAAATGAATTTCTTTTTTTGTTAAAAATTTAGCTATTTGTTTAAAAAAATTATCTTCCACTATTTTATAATTTATGACGTCACTCTGTAGGGTTCAATCATTTTGTGATGATCTGTAACGAAGAAGAGAAGGGATGGGAGAAGTGTTCTAAATAACGTGACGTAGTTATTGAATGACTTCTTCAAGGAATTTGGAAATTGATTTTACGTAGAATAAATACTTAAATTCTGAAATTTTATTTGCAGAGCCGCTAATGACTTGGAAACTATAACCAATTTGAAAGCGTCCCTTTTAACGAAAAATTTATATCTTGTCGATGTGCCTACTTCAAGTTCAATTACTGCAACTGAAGATCTTCATGATGTTATTCAATGGGTTCTCATTTGTTTAACAACCTTCTTCTTTATTTCATCGATTGCTTTGCTAGTAGCTTATGTCGTCAGAATAAGAGGGTATGATTTTTGAAATCTAAACTTTTTACATTTTTAAATTTAATATTTTTTTATTATATGCACTGGGGTGGTCCAAAAATGCATTAAAATTATTTTTTTTCGAATTTGTATGCATATCGATCTCAAATTTCTTCAAATCGACAAAAAAATGATTGCGGCCTTTTTGGTTTGAACAAAACATTATATTTAGAGGTTCCGTAAATTTTATTCAAAATCGTCAACATTAGGTTAATTGAGTTGAAGCTCAAGATTTCTCTTCAAAATTAGCTGTAGAATACAAATACATAATTTTTCTTGGAATAGAGTTAGAAATTCCGGTTTTTTTCCGAATTTTCACACTCGTTTTCAACTTTTCAGTTACTTTTCAGTTACATGCAATAATTAACTAAATTTAACAAAAAAAATTGTTCGAACAATTTATTATTATTTATCAAATTATTTTGTATGAATAATGCTAGAAAGTTGCAGTTTTTTCTAGAATTTTCTACTTTTCGTCCACTTTTCAATCAGAATGGTAAAAGTTAATGCAATTTGGCAAAAATAATTGTTTAAACAATTTTATGTTCAGTTTTTATTTTATTTAATGTTAAATTCACTCTAAAGGCGGCAATTTTTTGACATTAATTATTTTTATTCGATAAGTGACAAGGTTTCATGTTTTTTTTAACTGATTTTAAATTGTCCAAACAATTATTATTTGTTTGAACAAACTTTCATCAAGTGAATCTTGAAAAGTGATTATTTTTCGAGATACGCAAGTGATATCGTTGATGAATTGAACAAAAAAAATTATGTTTAATATATTTTGCTATTGTTTAAACAATTCCTATTTGTATAATTATTTTATCCACCAAATCGTGAAAAGTTAGTATTTTTTGGAATAAATTACACATGTGTAACTGCAGTTAATGTATTTTAAGAGTAATATTTTTTTAGAAAAACAGTCTACAATTATTTAAATAATTAAAATCCCTTGCTTCTTTTTACAGGAAAGATAGAGAAAATTTTAGGTTTCTGAAATCTCTTACAGTATGTCGCTTATTAAGGAGTGTTTTCTTATCTCAACGAAATCGATCTGAAAAAATTACTATCTATAACGTCACAACAAAAAATTGATTGAAAAAAATTATTTTTGTTTAAAAAATTAGAGTATAAGTTCTGAGATAAAAAATACTTAATGATAAGCGACATAGAAGTGTATGTGATTCGAAAAAACTAGAATTTTCTCCACATTCCCTAATTCTTACGGAAATGCGTGAGTGTATGTTTAATAATTGTTCAAATAATTGCAAACTGTATACCACTAAAAATAACTCTCATAATTCATCAGCTTTGTCATTGATTCCAGAATATAGTAAATTTTCAAGATTTATAAAAGAAGAAATTGTTTAACCAAATGTAAATTGTGTAAATAATTTCAAACATTTTTTCAAAAAATAAAATATCACTCTGAGAATTCACTAACTGCGTCATTAATTCCAGAAATTAGTAAGCTCTTATGATGTACAGAGGAAGAAAAATTCATTAAACAATTGAGAATTGTGGAAATAATAGCTAAATATTGTTCAAAAATATATAACTCTCAACATTCGTTAATTAAGTGCAATTTTTAAGATTAGCACCTGCTCCCGGCGAAATCCTGCGGTTGTCCTTATGACAAACTTTCAACTATATATAATTTATATTAATATACCAATCGTTTTTTTTTTGTAAAGTTATTGTGCAGCCTTCCGAAATGTTTTAGATTCTTATTTCTTGTAATAGTAATTTTAAAGTGATAAAAGTGTTAATCCACCTTGAGGATTCAACTGCGTGGCCACTTAACTCTTTCTTGCAAACACGTGACTACTGCTTTTCTTTTATCAGAAAAGAAATGTAGGCCTTCGGAAAAATTGAAGTAAATGATTTTTCTTAGGCTTGAGAGTAAATCATGGATCCTGAGAAATACTAGATAAGCGATTCCAAGATATGAAACCGAAAGTGTGGAATGTTTACACGTCCCCATTTTATTTTAAAAAATGTTGGTTGTGCACTGAAAATGGAGTACTATAGGTACCAAATATTGGAAATAGTGCACTGGTTTATTTCAAAAATGGCCTGTTTCAGTGCAAGTACTTCTGTTAGCAGTGCTTTTTAAATTAGATGTTTTGGTATTTGAAAAGTCTTTCCCGAAATTGGAGTTATTTTTAATCTTTCACTTATTTTCAGCTAACAAAACTGTAAATTACTTTTGACACTAGATAAGTCTTTCTAAGCTGCTATCTAAATTGAAGCAGTAAGATTGCCATATTGGTCAGCGAAAATCCTCACTCATTCGAGTCACACTGTTTTACGCCACAAAGAGGCTTATTTTCGCATGGGGAATGTCTTCGAAATCATCTGGTTTATTGTTATGGTAGCCAGGTACTTCTTTCAGCGGCAATAGCCCGTAAGTATTTCTACCATAACTTTCACCTGCTTTCTTTCCAAGTTCAGGAGTTTTTTAGACTTTCCTGAACATGATTTTTTTATCAATTTTGTGTAGAGGGCCAGCAAAGGAAAAAAGTGGGCTCATTTTTATTACAGCTCTTTTGTTATAGCCTCGAAATGAGATTTATTTTCTCAGAAGGCAAATACTTTAGATATGAAACTGTAAGATGAACATAGCTGCGTTCTCATTCTCCGGTGTCTCATTTTTGTTGCAACTCAAAACATCACCGAATCGGTGTACTTTTGAGGATCGACGTATTTCTGTGAGGGGAAGTTCTAGATGTACGCGTGTTAGTGCATGTACCTATGAATTATCAAAGCTTAGAGGACTTCCATTGCCCACTTTTTGACCCCCCTCCCCCCTCCACCCATGTAGTCCACCGCGGTTTATTGAAGGCTCCTAATTGACAATTCACGTATTTTGTTGAAAATTCGTTTTTTTTTCTTGGTAATGAAGTAATGTTTCTGGTTTGAAAATCAACTATTTGTGTTAAAATTTATTTATTTTGTGTTGTAATACTTTTGGATTTATTATTGTTTTCAGTGACAATTTTTCTGTTTCCTGGTCATGTGTTTTTTTTTACACCTTAAGTCTAAAACCACGTGGCTGAAGTTCGGACCCCTTATTCTATTTAGATAGATGGGACAGGTTATGAATTCGATGTGCAAACGATAAATCCTGAATTTTACAGAAATTAAACAATTTTATTACAGTAATTTTTTGAAAAAGAATTCGTGTGCGTGCTAAGTATTGAAATAAATGCATGAATGAATGATGTATATTTATGGCATGCCTATACAATTCATTGTTTAGATATTGAATGGTTCGGAATTTTTAATAATGAACCTAACTTTTTCAATATTTCTCATGACACGCCAGAAAGTTATATTCTTGACGTAGATTTGAAGTATCCCAAACAACTTTATGATCTTCATGAAAACTTATCTTTATTCATAGAATATTTCGTACCTCCTTTTCAAAAATGCATAATTCAAAACTTAGTACCAAATTGCTATGAAAGAAATATTGCATAGTTCCTCATAGAAATTTGAAACATATGTATCCCTCGTTAAAAGATTACATTAACTTAAATGTAGATCATGGGGAAAAATGAGTAAACGAGTTTAAGAAAAACTTTTATAAATTAATGAATAATTCAGTTTTCGGTAAAACTATAGAGTATGCTAGTAACCACAAAGATGTAAGGCTTTTGACAAAGTAAAGGGGGGGGGGCAGTATAGTGCGAAAAATGTTATTGCCAGCTGAAATTTTTATAGATGCACCGTCTTCGGTGAAGACATCATTCTCATTAAAATCAAGAAAATAAAAATTTATTATTTACTTATATTAAAAGATATTCGGGAAAAATTGATTCTTGACAGTGGCTAAAAGAAGGCAATTTTTTATGGGTAACTTATTATACTCCTTATTCGCAGGTGAGAACCTGCAATACATATTTGAATTATTCACCTTTGTTTATAGAAATCCTAATCAGACAAGACTTCGTGATAGAGGTTTAATCTTAAAAATTCCAGCTTATAGAACTTGCAAAATGCAGAGGTGGTTCATGATTAGGGGTGCCCGTCTATGGAATAAACTTCCGACCTGTATTAGAGAGGCTCCCTCACAGTATCACTTTAGGAAGAGTTTCTTTAAATCTTCATTAGATAACACAAACTCACTACTAGAAATTACACATTGGTAGTGGCTTTTCTGAACATTCCATACATTTATGGCCGATTACTTTTGCTCCTCTTGCTATTTCACTATAATGTAAATTGTCAAGTTACTGTGCTTTAATACTGTCTTAGTTACAAATTGTCGCTTAAGCTTAAGGGCATGTTATACTTTGTCGTGTGGTAAATGGGGTTCAGTTCCCCGGGTTTTTGTCCACAAAAATTAAAAATTTTAAAAACTGTATTTGGAGATGCTATAAAATAGAACAACAGACGTCCCCGAACTCTTTTTTTGAGGGATGATAGCAAAAAAAATTTATTCCGCTAAATAAAAATTTTCTCTATGTGCACTATTTGGAGTTAAGGATTCGTTTTTGAGGTCTCTGCCATTCCGATAATGTCGGTCTCTGTTGTACCTCAGAATACAAACATATTAATCAAATTCAGCAAAATGAAATTTTTACAATTGTTTCACAACAGAAGAGTTCGGGGACGTCCGTTAGCATGTTCGCTATCATTCCCAAAATGTTTAAGGAAAAATGATTCTTATTGTAGGAAAAAAGTTGGGTTAACGTAACACTGATAAAATCGATCATTTTCTAAGTATCACATGCCCTTAAGTAGATTTTGATAGACTTAGTACATTTTGATGGAACTAAGCTATTATTTATCTTTTTGGTTGGTTTCTTCAATTTCTGAGTTTATCACTTACTACTCCTTTCATTTATAAATTTTTCTTTTCTTTCATGTTATCAGTCTACGTTTAAGGACCTTAGATTTGAGTAAATATGTATCATATAATTTCTGTTCCTTAGAGCGCTACTTAGCCCTAGGAACTTTTTAATAAATTACAAATTGCAAACTACAGAATACTCCTTGAATATGGTTTACGGAATACGTCTTCTGAACAATGAAGTATTAGGTTTAATGAAAGGTGAAATCAATCGGAAAATGTAATAACTAAATTGATTGGATTGAGATCAAAATTATATGCATTCAAAGTTTTTGTGAAGATACAGAAAAAAGGAAAGATAAATGGGTAGAAGGTTCCACCTTAAGAACAATAACATTCTGAGATTACACACAGTCTCTAATTTTTTGCATAATTTAAATTAAACATTCCATAAATATGCGTCATTCGTCTGAAAATGCAAGAAACCGTGAATTATTTCACGTATTTCCATTTGTGCAATTGCTCTTCAGATTATTTTATTATCAACATTTCAAAATTTCTGTAAAATTAAGCATTTCTTGTTTGCATGTCATATTCGTAACCTCTCTCATCTATATAAGTAGAATAAGCTTCGATAATTCACATGTACATACACTAACACGCGAATCTTTTGATCGAGATTTCACAAGTAAACTAGGTTCCCGCTTTACCGGGCGTTTCGGGGGTACCCTCAACGGCCTTCACGATTAAATTGGGACTCTCCAAACAGTTCTTCTTCTTCTTCCTGCTTTTGGCTTCTCATAGTGCCAAACCGAAAACTGCGCAACTCCGCTAACCTTGCAAGCGCCTCTCTCTCTCTCTCTCTCTCGCTCTCTTGGACCACCTTATCCGGTATATCAGGTTCCGGTAAAGCGGGACTTTTGTGAGCATAGGGGGCATAATTTCTCAAGTGTACCCACCTCAAAAATGAAAGTTGTCCGATCGGGCTAAAAATTAGCCCAATTTTAGTCCTATTAGATAGTACTCCTCACACCAGAAATCAATTAATTATGATAATTATTTATCAAAGTGGAGGGGGTACAATTTTTGGTTTTTTAAGCAAAGGCGTACTTTCCAACATTTGTACCTTTTTTCCTATTGCTTTAAAAAAAATTTCACTACAGATTTTTTTGATAGATTTTTTCACAAGCTTTTTGGTGGTCATAACAATTTTTAAAAAAAGTCTAAATTTGACCCTAATTTTTGAAAATCAAAAATAAATTTTACTTTTCTTCAAATTTCGACACTTTGATTTCTTCAAATTTGTTTTAAACGAAAGCTGAGATTTTTTCCTATAAGACCCCCAATTTTCAGAGTGGCAAATTTGTTTGTCTTTGAGTAATAGAACTATACGTAAAGAAGATGTCATGATAGAGCGGGTGGCGCGCGATCTCCCCTAGTGCGCTCACACCGAGGATCTTTGTGCAACGCTTTAGTGCCAGTTTTTTAAGTTGAGCAATATTTTTTGCTACTAATATCACTGTTTTTTTCTTTCAAAAAGTAAGACATAAAGCAACTAATCGCAAACTCCGTGGTGTTGCCCACGACTTGCGTTTGAAATTCCCTGCACTATCAGAAGGAGCTCAAATTTGCAGTTCATGTAGATAGCAACTCATCAATGATATATCAGCTTTCTCATTATCACCATTATTCTTATTTCCAAGACGGGTTGACCCAGTTTTTACCGGATAATATTAAACCCGTCTCAAGATCTGTACGCCTCTGCTGCAGGCCTCTTCCTGATTAGAAGGTGCAGAGGTAATATACATACCTGAAATAGATTCCAAGACCGATATAGGGGTTATTCTCATTCCTCCAGTAATTGCCAGACAAAATACCCTTTACAGTATTTCCAGCTAACTACTGAAACTGACCAAACTGGTTCAGATTACCCAACACAATGAGGTATAAGCTACAATTCATCTAATGATACTGGATATGACCAGTAAACTACGTAGCGTGCGTTCAAGGCCCCAGGTTTTTCCAATAGCGCCTCTGGATGCCCAAAAAGCTGCTTTAGATTTTTTTTACTGTCGCATCAACATGTAGTTTCTAAGTTATTTTAGTTTCAACCTTTTTGCCATACAATTTAGGTTTCTTGAAATCAGGCAATCCCTTGCATCTTGAAATGCCATAATTTTAGTTTTATACAGGCCAGGGTTGTTGCATAAATTCTCAATAATGTTGAGAGCATGAATGCGATGGCAAGAGTCAACGACGACTTCCAGGCGATTGTCATACAAATAATTGTATATGCCATTATGTGAACAATATTATATTAATTTATTTTTACATAATTCCTATTCGTATTATAATATGTACGCCCCTGATTTCTTCGAAACTGCGTACACCGCTGAAACAGAGTTGTCAGTGCTCGTGTATCATAAATGGAGTCGGAGAGTTTGCTCCGATCACACCAGGCCCCCCAAGCTGGAATGTATTTCACCGGGACAAAGTTATAGGCAGATAGTTCAAAGCCCAGTCGCTGAGGCGCTATATTCGCCAAACAAACAAAATTGTGTCACCGATGTCCCCCAACTAGGCCGCACACAACCTCATTATTTTTAAAAACTCACAAATTTGATAAACATATAAAAATAATTAATTAATATATTTCTTCTTGTTGTGGACAGCATGAAGTGCATTTTTTTTACACTTACGATATCAATTATGTTGAATATATATTTTTATTTTTTAAATTCTTTGAAAAAAATGACTTCGGTTCGCGAACAAAGTGACAAAGAGCAATAATATTTCACGCCTCCGTAAGTTGCGGAAAAAGCCGAAAAAGCGCGCTATTAATTCACACATTTCAATGGATTTCATCTGTATTGTATTCTCCTCAATATTAGCAGGGATTAATGCATTTTCGAAACGTTCAAATAAATTATTACTATATAAATAATTATAAATTTGAATATTTTCTGAATTTATAAGTTATAGAACGATTAAATACTGCTAAATAAATCATACGCTTTCATTAAATTTTACTAATTTGATTGAGAGGGATAGGATTTGTACTTTTTCTTTCGCCGTTGGGGGATTTTTAGACGAAGGAAAAATAGCGTATTCATAGGAATACAAATTCTTCATTCTTCTGAATTCAACGCTTATTACCGGGAATACAATTAATATTTTGCTGTGGTTTAATTCCGTGAGTCTATTATTTTTACTCAAACATCAATATTGATTGAATTAGCTTATTTTATCATTTTTATTGTTTTAAACTTTAGAAATTATGTATTTTTTAGATTACTATATTATCTGATGAGAAAACATGTAAGGTTTCGAAAGGTTATACAGTAAAATAACAATTGTGTGGAAGTTGTGGTTGACTCTTGTCATCACATTCATCTGAATCATATTCCCAGACGTTAATTACACGAAGGATTTATCATCATATCTATACCTCAAGTGTATTTTATCGATGGTTGCCAACTCCGATGATAATACAGGTTCCATATAACTTGACTTGTATCAAAGATAAAACCTTGCAGAATACAGCCTATCTCTAAAAGAAGATTCTTCTTTCGATCTCTCCAGTAGCTGAGTGGTAAGAGCACCCGACTGGCATTCGGTAGAACTGTGGTTCGATTTTCAGTGGAGTGAAGGAGAAGATATTTTTCCAAAACGAATTTCATGTTTATAATTATATCCAGGGTAAAATTGTACATTCAAAAGTAGTTGTTGAGAGTTCAATTTTACGCTTTCTCTTTAAAGAAAAGTTACAATTCTTATTCAATATGAATGCTCAACGCCTCATTGTATTCTTGGAAGGATTCTCTACAATTCTACTCGGGTGATGTTCATTTAAATTTGAATTATCATTCTTTATGATAATAAATGTTTGGTTTCTGAAAAAAAAACATGAAAATATAATTCTAGAGAATCCTTAAAAGAATAAAATGAGGCTTTGATCATTAGGATTAAATAAGAATTGTAACTTTTCCCTAAATAGAAAGCAAAAACTAAAACTCTAAATCACTACTATTGAATAAACAATTTACCCCTGAATTATTTTTCCTGAGGTACGCTTACAAGCCTCATTCAAGATTTGCGAAAATTAGTAATAAATATATTTTTGTCGATTTTATGAATCATTTTGAAAATAGGCGACATTTGAGATTGATTGTGCATAGTGTACATCCTTACAGATCCTAAATTTAATATTTATATAGCCTTACAATCAGAAAAAGACCAATTAAATGATACAATTACATAACTGAAATGAATTTAATTTAGTAAATTCAGCTAATTTTCAACATTCAATTTTAAAACTAATATAATATTCTTCTTGTTATCTTGTGTTTTCCTCCTTGAATTTTGTATGGCTTCAAATGATAAAAATACACATTACGAGATCTTGAAATTGTATTTGCGTTGAATCTTGATAACTTACCTAACACGTCTACGGCAATCTAATTGTACAAGGCAATTGTAACAACGATCATTATCATTCTCCAAGTATTTAGTTTCTTGCCATAAATCGTTAGTCTACGAGTTTTGTTTTGAAAAAAATTTGGATTGGAAAAAGATTCTATGAAGATTCACTTTTCGAAATGAGGAGAAAAGGAACATTCGCCTTCTCAATGAGTAAGTAATCTTCTATAAAAATAAATATACTTGCTGTAAGGAGATTTTATTCAAAAGTTAATGTTTATGAATTCTCCATACACAGATAACTCTTTTTACAACATATTCTGGAGGTTAATTAATGGGGCATTATTTGAAATAAGTAAAATACATAAAAAATATGCTTTAGATTACTTTCATGATTAGAATCTTATTTAATTACTTCAATAATATGCTAATGGCATTCTATAACGTCACGAATTACCGACGCGACGGTTCCATATATTTCTTTTGCGCCATCTTACATATATTTATTCTTAAGGAGATATATAACCGAAATCACGGAAAACGGCAGAAAATCTGTCACAGTACTTGCGTCTGGCACATTTAAGTTCATATTTTGTTTAAATAGTGTAATTTATTTTAATTTCAACTTTATGATTCTATTTTTGAGGTCTAGCTAAAATTATCCTTACCATGAGACTATTTCAAATTTAAATTTAGATTCTTATTTATACTGCAATTTGGAGAGGTAGCAGAATTTATAAAATAAGAACGTAGAAACACATAAAAACGATGAAGAAGTTCGAAAAAGGATCATCGGAAGCTTCGAACTTATGAAAATAATACTTTAATATTAGGTTAAGGAAACTTATTTTAGAAAAACTAACCACCTACTTTACAAGAACATCAAGTTAGAAACTTTTGAAAGATTTTAATAATTATAAAGCAGAATATCTAAAAGATGTATTCGGATATAATTAAAATTATTTAAAGAGATAAAAAACTTTCACCAAACTAATTATGTCTTAAATTTGCATACAAGTTTCTAATTTAATGTATTATGAATGAAGTGTTCAGAGTTTCTAAACTTACTTATTTAATTACTTGATTTAATATGAAATCATCACTTTGATGTGCTCCAAACTGCAGATGGTCATTTTTGTTCTTTCTATTTGTCTTCATTTCACTTTTCTATGTTTTCAAATTCAAATAATTATATACATATTTCTTTTAGTAAGGGATCATAAACTCTAATACCGCGATTACTGAATGTTAAGCTTGATATGAAATGCATGTGGGAAAAACAGATACTTTATATGCCTTTTAGGAAAATTAACGACAGGGTCTCGTAGTTTGTATTACTTTTCATTATTCGATAAGTGGGATTTCATGTACGAGCAATTCATAGGTTCTCTAAGGGAATTTATATAAGAAGCCATGTGGAAATCATAAAGGATTGCATACAGGTTTCCGTATAAGGTCCAATGTAGTTTACCACATAGAGTAAGTGGTACATAAACGGTACCCCTTGACTACTTTCCTTCTTGTGTCAGTGTGTGTACTTTCATATAATTTAAAGCACTTCAATATGTAGTCCTATTCTAGTTCGTTACTTTAGCCGAAATACGTTTATTTATAAAATTGTTTATTTTATCCAACTTTCTGATATTCCCACTTTGGGGTACATAAATGGACTGGGTAAATAAACGGACCACAGATCCAAAAAAATATGAACAACTAAAAATTACATCCATAAGCAAAATTTTCAAATATATCTTTCACTTTCGGCCCCACAACAACATAGTAAACACTACTTTCTTTCTTATGGATAATTTCATAGCTGCAAAATCCTATGCAGAAACAAACGTATGCGGCAACACATAGTTGGAGTTGCTAGTTCTTTTTAAATGGCTGTGGTTCCGTTTTTGTACCTTGGTCCGTTTATGTACCTGTTACTCTAGGTTTTTGTAGTAGGGAAAGAAAATGCATTTCTCACTAAATGCTTTCGTGCACCTTGACTTGTCCAAATGGCAAGGTTCCATCTCAGAGAAAACAAAGAAAAAGGTGGTCACTCGTGGGAACCAAATGAAAATGTGCTACAGAGTTAAGAGCGCAGATGTTCCCAAAACAATTATTTGGAATTTTGAAGCTTCGAGAGTTCACCACGCGAGTAAGCATTTTTTAATTTGGTTTCTTTGATATAGAACCTTGTCATTTGGACATGTCGACCTGTTACCTATACATTAGTTATATCATCAGCATCGTTTTTCCAATCCTTCTAATTTGTCTGCATAATACTTAGAGAATAGCAGGTTGCATTAATTTTATTCAATTTTCCTTAGAATCATATTTATTGAGAGATGTAATAGTATATTAACATAGAGGGACAAAACTTGGCCAACTTGACAGAAAGATTAATTATTTTTCGCACATGCACACTAAATAGTTTATATATAATATTATATATATAATAAATATGAATAAGCTCAGCTGTACATGTTTTATAGGGTGTAGGAAAACTTAGCTGTGTAACTTCTTTCAACTTTACTTTCTTTCTGGTTGTTTTATTATTATTCTTTAGAACTTCTTTCAGAATAGCCAAAAAAAATTCTCACACCGAGTAAAGAACTGGTGCAGACAAGTTAAATATGCTTTTGTATGAAACTTAATTACGATTAATAAATAAATAAGTGTGCTTACTTTTTATTTTTAAAGCCGTCGCAGCCTTGTTCTTGGCAACCTTTGTCCATGCGTCGGTGAGTTTTACTTCACACAAGAAAATGTTTATAGTTCTTTTGAATTTAACAAACATTTGTTTGACCGCATATCAAAGGTGGAATTTGTCTGATTCAAATATTTATTTGACTTGAACAAACCGTTAAGAAGGTGTGAATTAAATAGGATTGAAACGATTCTATCGAAATTATTGTCGCTTTTGAAAATAAATGAAATTGAATTAAGAGCATGCGTAATTCTGTCACGTGACTAATTATCATATGTTTATCTATCGCATGGTTTCACAATTAAAAAAAAATATATGATGTTAAAATTTTGGGGAATGGTTCGAAATACATCAGGTAGGGGTGTGCAAAAAAAAATATCCCGACCCGCGCGGCGCGGGTTTTGTATGGGCCGAATCCGGTTTGCGGGTTAAATCGTTGAATCATCGAGAGAGCTCTGCGAACTTACGCCTCGTGTCGGTATTAGGATGTTGCTGGCACCACCGGACCTACCGGCGGTATACTTTAAGAATCTGCCTTTGAAATCATGGGCCTAAAATAGACAGAGCTATACTGAGCCCGCTTCTCTCTTTCTAAGAAGCCCAGCCTTTACGTTAGCGTGCCTGAAAAGTACAGCGTCGATCGTGGGTCTCCCTCATCTCACACTCTTTTGTCGTAGATGACTGGTGGTGAATTTTCCTTTTGGGCCCTACTTTGGGCACCATGTAACAGTCTTACGTCGTGCTGGTGCACCGGATTGCGACCGGAGGATGAATCACGAGGGTGGGAATGATTACGCCCCTTTGAGGGGGTTCTTGACATTGACATTTCAGAGATAGAGGGGGTAGGGTGATGCGGAGTAAGAACACAGCATCCATTTTAAACCGAGATCACAAAATATCGAAAGTGAATATTATAAAAATATAAAAGATTTGGCTCTGATCATATTTGATACATTATTCATGACAATTGTTATTCTAGCTGCGAATTCATACTACGCATACTCAGAAAGGTGGTTATCGATCTCCCTTAGAATATCTTTGACGTTTAGATTCATTGGCGGTGTAATACATTCTGATATTAGTTCCGGATTCGTAGAGGACCGAATATTATTATTATTATTGTCCTTGCATAATATTAGGCAATTAAAATTTTTGATTTGCCCGAAATGAATTTGCCTCTTTAAATCCTCACGTTCTTTCTTGAAAATGAATGTATGCGTCGCGAGTTATTCTCCCAATCCGTGAACCGCGGGGAGCGCGACGCTCTTAAACTCTGTGTGCTTCCGATCGCGGAGAAGCGGTGCCGTATGCGTTGGATCTGAAACGTTTTCGCGGGTATTCCTGGTTGCGGTACTGGCCCGCTGTTGGTCAACGCCTTCCGCCTCGGCCCGTAACTGCTGCGCGAAGTACTCCTTTTTTTTTGGGGGGGGGGGGGATTTTGAAAAAAGGTCCATATGTCAGACAAGGGTAGTGTGATCGGTAACGTTCGGTCGTTTCATAGTTAGATCGAATCAAGTCAGATTTCAATCAAAAATTTATTCCATGGACTATAAAGTGACAACGCGCTTCTCCTTGCTGCCCCACGCCAGCCGTAATTAATTTGCTAGTAGTTTAACCATTTCTCTTGTAACACAACTAGTGTGGCATTTAATATTTTTTAAATAAATCTCTCACATTGAACTATGATCAAGTTTTTGTCTGCGACTGAAGACATAAATTTCGGATAAATATTTGATAATTTCTGATGAGATAACCATAGCAAATAAAAAATATTAATTCGCACATATTACTTTCAAGTGTACGTAGATGACGACGATGGTACCTTTTTTGGGCTATCCTCGCAAACGTAGCGGTGTTGGGGATACTGACGCTGATGTTAAAATGAGTATCGATTTTGAACGAAAGATAGAATCAAGAAGGCCTCAGAAATGCCTCCTCAACAGGATAGGCGCTTCGGCAAATGTATCCACAATCAGGTGTAAAAACTAGGGAACCTGCGAAAAACCCGAATCACGGTTCCGTGTATTACGGCACCTTACACTTCATCTCTTTACAACTTTTTACTGTGGTTCACCTGCTTGTTCTGTATTATCGCTTTGTGCACCACGAAATCAATTAAAAATTTCGTTCCGACGATGAACAGGCAACTAACCGAATGACATAAGGATTACATCTGTCGCTATTCGTGGTAATCATTTCGCCGGTATTTTCGTAGGCTTAGCAATGTCGCTGTTACATGATTCGATGATTTTCCGTGCCGTATTTTCTCTTTGCATATCCTTTACACTGTCTCTATCAATTTGTATACAAGAATTCACTACATGATTGACGTATTTACATTTTGTCACTACGCGTACGTACAATTGGCTTGGGTGATTTTCAGTATCTTCTCGAAAATCATAAACTTGGTCATTATAGGAAAGCTCTTTATCCAAGAGAAGCCACAGGTCACGCACCAACCCCACGCTGGATAGAACCTCATCACCAAACATGTACTCATGCCTCATCGTTGCTTTTTCCGCGTAAAAGATATTATTGAGCATTTTTTTTTTGTTTAGCCGCAACCCATTTGGAGAAGACCAATCTTGCAATCGGTTAAGATCATTTTGCAGTTCAATGCAATCCAAAAGGGGGCGAATTACTCTGAACATTTTCAAGTCATCAGCATAGAGTAAAAAGGAGCAAATTTTTAAGACGCTTCCAAAATCATTGACAAAAAGTGCAAAAAGGAGGGGCCCACGTTGTGACCCCTCCGACATCCCAGATGTTGCGTGGAATGAGTTGAAGTATTGATATTCAGCTCGGATGGATCGAAATCTGCCACTCTAGTACCCTGAAATCCAAAATAGAAAATAAGATCCGATTCCAAGTACTATGTGGACGATGCACTATAAACAGATTTAAAGTTTTTAAAAAAAGTTCAGCCCTCCCATTACTTGTATCAGCCTGTTGTTTTCCAAGGAACATGTTGGGCAGACTTTTAGTACCACGCGTCGAATTGACAAATATCCAAAATGACTTAGGATTCTCAATAATGGAATTGTTTGCTTTTAGTTGTGAAATTAAGGTAACACGTGTGAGACATTGTTTTACATTGAGTCCTAAGTTGTGAAAATCTCAGATAGTCTGTCAAGGTACGAGACCTCTTATAAGCCAAGTCTGCCTCTTTCATCGCTATGACAAGGTATTTCAGGTCATTAGTGAACCATGGTGAGTAGCTGAAATATTTTATAATTGTCGCAGAAACAAAATACTCAAAGGCAGTATACAGGTCCGTATAAAATATGTCAAGCGCAGCATCAACTTCACTGTTGTCAAATAGATTTTTTCAATCAACCTCGCATAGGAAGTTGTTGCTCGCAGTAATATTTGCAGACTTAAAATCATATCAAGTAATAATAAAATCATTGCACTTGTACATTTCATCACTGCCCTATTTATACTCAGATCGAAGGAAAGCGGAGAGTGATAACTATAAATGAATAAGAGTGGGTCCGCTGCTATATTTATTTCAAGATTAGTAACGTTAGTGAAAGCAAGGTCTAAAATGGAACAATGCGCATTCCTGATATTGTTGATTTGCGATAAATTCCAAAATTCACGAGAATCAGAGACACAATTTAAGATACCAATCTGCATTTGCAGTGAACTATGTTGATAGGTGCAACTTGGACACTTATCAGGGTTTACGCTCCAGGAAGCACAAGGCATATTAAAATCCCCGAAGCTAGAGACGGTAGCTTCAGGAAAATAACTCAGTACTCAGAAGTATTTCGCAATACTTGCTTCGGGCGGCATGTAGAAAGCTTCAATGATGCGAGTGATACAAGAGGTGAAGAATCTCACAAACAAATTTTCCGCTGTCTCAATACTCGTGGGAACCTGAGGACATCCTAGACTTAATGAAGAAGCGATTAGAACGCCAATGCCACTAAAACAGTCACTCGACAAATGATTTCTGCCTCGACAAAAGATGGCATAACCAGTGAAACCTAATTCTACAGAGTTGATTTTATTTTGACGCCAGGTCTCAGAAAACACAATGATATTATACGTGGTCGTCGGTATCACTTGGCGAAGTAGAGGCAGTTCTGTGCATACGCCCCTGATATTTTGATAGTACACTAAAATTTTTGTATTACTGTTATTTACGTAGGCATTAGTCGGTGGAATAGCGATTGACTTCTTTACTGCGAGATCTGCACCAGGCTGGGAGACTGAAGTGGTAACGAGACATTGGTGAATTTTCGCATTTTTTGTTATTGCACGTATCGTACCTTTAAGTGACAGTAAGAGATCCTCTTCTCCATTCAAGTGACACGTGCCAAGCTCCTTCTTCTATGTTGTTATTTCTTCTGTCTGGGCCTTTGTACGATCGAGAAATATCCAGATCGAACTTAAAAGGTCTTTGCTCACAGCACTCCTTTTTGCATCCAGGACGGCATGTGAGAGTGCATGCGCTGACTCCTTTGACTCGCAAATCAACTTCGTAGACCCTGGTTTCGGTATGTCCTGCGCAAAAACACCCAGTCTATAGGTTCAGGAAGGCCAAAAAGGATCAAGTTATTTTTCCGAGCAAACCTCTGCTCCACTTGTACTAGGCATTGACGAGCTAGCGTTTTGTTAACAAAAGTGGGAATATTCTTTCAATATTCTTGGCCATTATCGGTGCCGGTACCCGTGCTTGTGCCGGAGGTACAAGCATTGTTGGAGTACGAGGTTTTAGAGGCCGCCAGCATTTAGAAAAAGCACAATTCTCACGAACGTTTGTACAGGTAGCACAGCCTGGATGATAAGGCTTCTGACAACCGGAAAAATATCCCACATAGATATTTTCCAAAGGTGTAGGCCTGTCCTTTGGAGCCATGTCGACAAGACGAATCACCTCAAGTCTTCTCAAGGAAAAAATTGAAGCAAATAAGGTATAGAGACTGAGAGTCACTGAATGAGAAAATTACGCCACGCATCGAGACAGTCACAACAGTCAGTCCTCAACACAGAACAGGTGTCAATTTTTAAATTGAAACACTGAACACAATTATACAAAAAATGCAGCGTTTTTATTTTCTTTTTTCACTTTTTTCATATTGTGCATTGTTTGGCTTAAAATGTTTTAAATCTTAGAAAAAAAGTGGTCTCAAAAATTTTGAAAATACTCCAACTTTTTGAATTTTTATCCAAAATGGCTGGCTAACGAACTTGACGTTTAGTTTAAGACACTCAAAGAGAATACCAAAGGTCAATCAAATCTGTCGATTTTTTCGAAAGTTATCATGCTCATAGACTAATAATATACAGACACACAGACAGACACATTCGCCAAAACCTGTTTTTTGGTTCAAAGTGTCTCAAAACGTATAATTCTGACAAAAACGGGGAATGGGGGTCAAATTTCATACTAATGCCTTCTCTAAACAGTTATAATCCTAAAATTGAAGCAGGATGTAATGCTAGGAACTGACTGTTTTCAGAAAAACAAGGCAATTACCGATTTAGGATCGAAGCTCACAAAAAGAATAAAAAAATAATAAAATAAAACAGATTGATATAGACGCCAATTTTTTCAGAAATTGAAAAGATCTTGTTGCCGAATTGAATCATTTAAATGATGATCAAAAAGAGGGAAAAATCTGCGCCAGTATTTCTCAGTTTCTGGGCTAGATTTCGTAATTAGAATGAAGAGATGTTTTCCTACGAGTTCCCAATTGTCGCTTTTCGTGTAATTCTTTCGCCGAATTTTCCGCAGGCACGGCAATTTCGTTATTACGCTCTCTTCTTTGAAGGAATTAAAGGTTTTGACTTTTTCGCAGACAACATCATGAGATTAAACAGAATTAAAATGAAACGCAATGCTTGAAGTGAAACTTACTTTAAATGTAAACGACAGAATATTACATAGTTTTGGATTCAAGACTTTGTTTATTCAACCATATTTAAACTCGTTTTAATTCATTTTTATTCATTTTAATGCACACTTCCTAACCGGAAATGGTGCCTTTGAATCAAACAGATGTTTGTTTTAATCGATCAAATATTTAACTGACGCTATGTAAAAAAATGTGTTTGTGAAGAATGATATTATCATTTAAAAAACAGTATTTCTTATAAGAAAAAAAATGTTCTTGCATCAGAAAAATATTCGATTGAACGTATTCAGTACTAAATTTCTAGGATTAAGGTATTTTTTTTTACTCAGTGACATATTATACAAGATGTCTTTATTCTCCACATTTAGGATACCCTGGGGAAAAAAATGGTAAGCGATATTTTTGTAAAAAGTTACTTTTTAGTATAAGTGGAATTATGAGGGTAGGCTGCGTGAGCAATCTCGATTCAAATTCAAATATTTAGTTATTTACGATAAGAAATTAGTGTCTTACATTGCCGAAATTGAAAAGAAATACGGACAAGTACAATGCCGACGGAAAGTTTTGGTGCATTTCTTTTGGCCGTTCGAAAATACATACACTCAAACACTGATTCTTTGCCGGCCTCGGGTTTTGTCAGCAAAGAATCGTATCCTTTTTTTCATGTCAAGACTCAGAACCGCATTACTTATTCTCTGATCTTGGAACAGTGTGGCGCAGTAACGCTCAGAGTCGCGACGTAAACATCAAAAACGGCACTGAATATTCGAGCGTATAGGCTGCCAAGAGATGCTGAGGGGGGGGGGGGGAGCAGTGAAGCATGAAACCAGCGATTTATCTGAAGCCAAAAAATCGAGAGCTGAGTGTACTTCACACCAAAGACGAATTTCTGTGCAAAAAGTGAAAATATGTCGAATTAGCCAAATCTAGAAAAGTGTTCCCAAAAATTTGTAAAAATCATCAGATCAATAGTAAATCCCAATCTGTAAATCTAAATCAAGAGCAGGATTATATATTATGTCATTACTGAGTATTCATGCAAAATATTTACTCTTACAATATCATTTTTGAGAGCCAAAAGTTCGAGATCTGTCTTTACCCTTCATTGTTTTAAAAGGTACAGCTTCAGATTCCTTTATATTGCAATGTCAATCTAATCGAATTTACAGTTGCACCTTACACAAATATAAAGTTTGATGACAAATCTCGTACTTATGGGTTTAAAGAGTAGAATTGACTCTTCATTTTATGATTTTTCCAAATTGTTGGGAACACTTTTCTAGATCTTTGAAGTGAAGTATGAATTTTCAAACGGTCTGAGGAATAAACCCAAATTTTCTATCGGTACTGCAGAATACCTCAAGAAAATAAATACAATCCAAACTCCGAGCAATGCCGTTCTCGGGGCTGCAGGGGAGTATAATTCCAAGAAGCCATAAACCCCCACTCTAAGCGCGGTCACGCTCGAATGCGTGGAGAAGAATTCAGCGCCATGCCGTCGGTCTATTCTTTGCATTTCTCGAGTGACAACGAATGACATCGACTACGCGTACGACCAGATGACTACTGACACTGAGTAATCAGTGAACATCACTTATTGAACCAGTGACGGAATTCCCCGAAGTGAACCAGTGAAATCTCACTGATGGTCCGTGACACACTTCTGGCTGTTTCAACCTGTGAGATTTCACTGCTTCATTTTAAGAGAGTGTATTTGGAAATTCGGTTCTCTGTATATAATTTTTTATGATATACATTTTTGTTCTATTTTTCAAAAACTTTCTAAAGTTATTCTAATTACTTTATTCACAGTTTAGTAAATAAATACATATTTTTGTAACTTGAAGAAAATGGATGGGCCGAATGAGTTAAATGAATATTTCGATAAATATAAAATGGTTTACATGCCGAAGCGACAGTATACTAATTTAGTTTTTAGACAGAAGAATTATTTCCTTCAAAATATTTTTTTTTCAGGCTATATTTTAAAAGTTGCATGGAATTTTGAAATGTTTTGTTGTTATTCTTACATTCTTCATACGTAGCATCTATTCATCTAGCTTTACTGTACCAATAAAATAATAGCGTTCACTGGGTGAACAGTTCCCCTCCCCGTTTCCTCCCATTAAACAAGTTTGCGTGATATTCGATATTCATACAAAAAACCTAGACGTCTAGATAAGATATTCTCAATATTTTTAATTGATATTTCTTTAAATTTGTGCATTTTTTATTAAAAGCAAAAATAATTTAAGATAACGATAACATTAATGTAAAATTTTTGAGAATAATTTTCATTACGGGAAATTTTCTCCACATAAGACAGATATATTATCGATTTATTTGTTTGGTTTCCAATAAAACTGAAGAAAAAAAATTAGTTTTTTTTGTGGTAAAGGGCTTGTTTCCAAATTTTTTTATTCGAAATAAACTTCTAGTTTCCATTTAAAGTAAACAAATTTTTTATATCATAGTATATAATAATGAGGTTAAACAGTGAATAAAGATTCATACAATTTATAAGAGTAATTTTAATTTGAAAATTGTATTTGCATAGAAGAAAAATAGTATTAGAGAAATATGTAAAATTGTGTATGTATCACAAAAAATTATGTTTAGCGGTAATGATCGAGCAGATTTTTTTTTATTTTGAAAATTTATATTCTAATTATTATTTCAAAGTTTTCTGCAAAATGATAGAAAATGTATGTAAACTATGATAACTAGTGAAACAAAATTTGAGTTGCGTGGCAAAATACCTCTCCTAAAAATAATTTTAGCTCCAAACATTTTTTAGAAACATTATGTTTAATTTCTTATTGAACGTTCCCCTGACTGGTATTCGTAGAAGCACTTGCGTTTCTTATTTGAGCTAAAAGTTATAAAAGAAAAAATGTTTAAATACATTTTATCTCGAAAACTTAAGAAAATTCGATTGAAAATAATGTTTAGTTGAAATTTTTGTCACCCCAGTGGAATATTAATGTTATAAAAACGAGATTCAATTTTAGGAGCAAGGGGAAATTTTTTTGTTTAATGCAAAAGTCTTCTCTTGGCAATAATTTATACTCGAAATAATTTTTCAGTTTTTTTGGGTATTCAATTTAGGCTGATTCATTTTGTTAATGTGTTTGCTTATAATATTATGGTTTGAAATCAATTTTCAAAGTTTCCTCCCGTACAGTATTAAAGCAATTATATAGTAAAGTACTCGTTTAGACTGTTGGAATAATGTTTAATATTACTCATATGTTTATAAATTTTTCAAATAATAACGGTATATAAATTTTTATCAAGGAAATATCACCGAAACGATTGGTTGATCTATACTTTTATTTGGTGATTTTGGAAATCACAAACATATTTATCTCCTATTTCGCAGTAGAAGTAAAATACTTGTCAACAATATAATGATATTTGTGTGTATATTAATAATGTTTTTTTTTTTTCAAATGAAACAACATGTTATTGTAACACATACACGGGCGATGCATAGGGCTGATTTCTGGCATGAGCTGTAGTGATTTCTGTGTACTTCTAGGTTATGTTAACCCTTAATATGATTATGTTAATGACGCTTGACTCCAAATTCACCAAAGTACACACCAGAGCGACCCCCACTCCAAATTTCCCAAGGTGCCATCCATGACGGACCCCCCACTCCAAATTTCCTATAGTGTGCGCTATCTACTTAGATTTCATTTATTATGTGAAAGAACTTTCTGTTATTTGTTTCCATTACGGTAGAAGTAAAGTTATAGGGACGCCATAATTAGAGCTCTTTTCATGATAATGATTTTTTTTTATTCATTTAATTCACCTGCACTCAATCTGCCTGGAGCTGAATATACGAATGCGGGACTCAGTGGTCGAGATGGCGGGCTGCTTGATTGCCTTATCTGCCTAATGAAACGCCTCGCTAACTAGCTCCGCTCACTGTGTGCTTATGCATATATTGTTATACCTCTTTTTGCAATGATATTTTAACTCGCAGTTTGTTTGAATGGAATTTGCGTGGTAGACAACTGGAGCCCTGCAGAAACATTAAAAGCGAGCTCGCTCTACCGAATTTTTTTTCGTATCATTTAATTAATTCAATTAATTATGTAGTTATTTATCAACATAATGTAATGCCTGCAAGTATATCATTTGTTCAGAACGGAAACCTATTTGGACAGATTTTTATCTTTTTGCTTTATTATGTGACGAATCCACTCTACTTTAATATTATGTATATGCCTATTACTATTCTTAAGCCTACGACATTGTATGTTATCCTACGACACTGTTTGTTACACAGGAAACAGACGAATTCCTAGGTTTGATAAGAAAACCGAACACCAAGTGCAGGGCTGCGCCGAGCCCCAAAAACCTGTTTTCCTTCTCAAAGGAAAAGCTCAGTTTCAAGCCAACCGTACTACGTGTCGGGTGTGATTTGTACTCATTTCAATTTTATGAATAAAATACAAAGATTTCTCCACGGAAAATCTTCTGTAATAAATTAATTTGTTTGTGATTATTAATCCCGTCACATGTGTCAGTGTTGTTATATTACATGTGATAACTCAGCGACGTCCAAACTAAGCCTCAATTCACGCAGTTCTGACAAGAATAATAAATAGAAGAGAAGGAGAAGGAAGAAAATTACTGAGGATCAGTTTAAAATTTTGGTTTTTGGTTCACTAATCAACTCACTAACATAGTAATAATTTCTCTTCAACTTGGTAATTGATGATCTTTTAATTTAAGTTCTGGCCCCTATCCGTGGCCCGAATAACAGTTTAAAATATATTTGTTGTGTTTTTTAAAAGAACAAATCAAAGTTCATATCAATTGTATTAAGTTTCGACCCCTATCCCTGGTTGAAATGCACTAGATTATTGATTGCAAAATTTATGAAATTTACAAACTTATAAACGAATTTTTTTTTTTTTTTTTGAAAAAGTGTACATTATAATGAGTCTAGATCAATTAAAATGTATAAGATAGGACTGATTCACATAGCCTTACTAACGAGTCTAGTGAGTCAGACCGGGACGAAGCATAAAAAAGCTCAATTTAATTCACCTAAAAATATATATCTTTTTTTGTTTTTTAAATTAAATGTCGAACACAAAACAAATAAAAATTATCGACCTAATGCCAAGAAAAAAATCTCCTTTACACTTATAATACTTGGGTCAATTAAGAACGATATCTTTCGAAAAAACAACAAAGATGTCATCTTACTATAGAACGCTTAGCCGTGAAAGGGTCTGCTTTATGAGTTTATGGTGTCAAGACCCACTGTGATCGAATTTTATGGCGGAGCTGATGAGAGCTCCGCCCCAAAACTTAAACAGCTTAACTCGTAGACCTGTCAGAATAAAAAAATTTACTCAGATTTGGTTTCATTGTAGCAGGCTTATTTATATTTTTCCTAATCTGCTTTTTTAAAAAATGTGGCCTGCAACCTTCGAAAAAAATATTCCTAAAATTTCAGTATAAGATATAAATTATTGGGGCCGTTATTAGGCTTTGAAATCAGTAGGAAACAGTGAAGATGGAACTCTTCAAGCAACCGTAATTATTATTTTTATGAAATTTTCATTCAAAAAATGATTTTATGTGGATTCTGAGGACCTGAAGAACAACATATTAAAAGTTCAAATTAAAAAGTGGATAACTTCGTGGTAAAAATCTTAAATAGAAAAAAATGTTGGTTTTGCCCTTGTTAATTACATGAGAACTCCAAAGACGATGGGCCATCTCTAAATATTGTTCAAAATTTAAAAAAATTTGGCTCCTACAATCGCATAAACTACCGCTATTTGCCTGTCGGATACCGGACGACCTCTCAGAGTATGCAGCCTTATCCCTACATGCGGGGCTCTAAAAGGATGGACGAACGCTTTCCCTAGCACACAAAAAAAATTAGATGCGGTTCAAAATGATCGAACGCGCAGACCACCCGTTAATGGGTCGCCAAACAATGCCGATCATCCTAGAGTTCGGGGTGCTGAAAATAATTTAGATAGAAACACGACGTCCAACCGGTGAGGTTCAAGGATGACTTGCGAGACTGCTACGTTGCCAGCACTACCCCTGTTCACCGAAGCTTTATGGCGCGTATCCACTTTCTGTTGTGCCAGAAACACCCAGAGCTTCAGCATGTTTCGATTCAATCATTGCGAAATCAACGTGCCTAAATCTCGAAAAAAACACATGTACGCGGAGCGCTTCTTCAACCGCTGCTTGATCAAGCTACAGCCGAAGATGAGGAAGCCGAAATAAGACCAACCGCGGAAAGCAGGAAAACAGGCTTTGGCTGATTTAAATCGAAGGCTCAACCCGACGATGAAACAAAAGACCAAGAGACGCTTGCATCAACTGAACAAGAAGATTGGGTGGGCAAGACAGAATGCGTCCCGTGTTCAGTGTGTGATTGACTACATAACATCTGGTAGACCGTTCTAGGAAAAGGTTCCGAAAGTTCGCCCCAGAACTGAGGACGTCTAATCACGAACATTACATCACTGCCAAGGAGAAAGAAAAGGAGGAGAGGTATCAATACCTCAAAAGGGAGCTGCAATGACTGCACCCAAAATATTCGATACAAGTAATTGGCCTTGTGTCATTTTGAGATGGCAGTTGCTCTCAGTGGGACCCTGCGGTGGTTGTTTAACCTTATTTTCTAATTATATATATAATAAGAACATGGAGAAAAATATATTTATTATTTTTATATCAAATTTAATATTTTATTATATTTATACGTTTATTTCAATTAATTAAATTTTTTTCTTAATGTTATCAATTTATTGGTAAATTATATTTTATTATTTATTATATTTACTTATTTTTTATATATACATGCATACATTTATGATTAATACATCCTTTAATTTCTATTTTACATCTCACATTTATTCGGAATGAAAACGGAAACATTCGGAACGAACATAAACTAGTGGGACACAGGTGAAAATTTGGAATTGGGACACAGCGATATTTATTCAGAAGGAAATCGGAAAGGTTCAGAACGAAATGAATGCAGTGGGACACTCTGGTAAAAGTGCGGAGAGGCGTCGGAAACCTTCGGAAAGAAAAAGCGTTCTGAAAGAAATGGAAGCAAAGTTCACATAGAAATCGAAATGGATCGGAACGGTACTTCCTTTTCGACCCCTTCCGTTTCTTTCGTTAGAGATGACGAAAGCCATACAACCGTAAAAGAAACACGAACAAAGTTACTACTATCGCTGCCGCCGCCCTGCCTTTTTGAACACATGGACCATTTTCAAATTTCGGAGACATGAGGCTGTGTACATATGCAATAGGGCGTATCGAAAAATAGAGATCTTCATGCTTAGTTCTAATAGGGATGAAAACTTTATTTTGCGAGTCAAAAACACTTGCCTAAAGTGTTGCTAAAACAAAAATGTTCTGTCACCGCATCGCAGATATAGCCAAAAAGCACTAAAAGCGACACACTTCTTATTTGAAGATCAACAAATGTTCTTATGTGATCTGAATTACTGGAAAAAATAGCTCGGAGCAAGTGAATTTATACCTGTATAGTGAGTTTTTCACTATTTTCTTAGTGTCATAGTAATTTTTTGACTACCTGGCCGTCAAATGGATATGTGTTATCGGGAATATATTTTCAATATATTTAAAAAATAATATTTAAACAGGGTTGATATGCAAATATTTTATTTTAATTTTCAATTACGTTTTGGTATTTGGCACTTTGATGAGGCAGAGACCGCGAGACCGAGAGAGCGGCGGTTTTCAGTCAAGCGGGGCAAATAGCATGAGGGCAGTACTTTCAGCGCGCTATTTGCGTCAGCATTAAGGCCCTTTATCAGAATGTGTAATCGGTTTTGAATTGTGAGGCCGCACGGTTGAATATTTTTGTCTTATTTTTTGCATACGTCATCTACATACTCATATCTAGAAGCACACATAGCTGGTTTTCGATAAAATGTTTATATTTTGTTTAATAATCAAAAATATACAAAAGCAGTGATGCTCAATGTTATATGTCCATGTATTTTTGCGGCGTGCCTGTTGACCCTTGTCAAACTCCTGTCAGCAGACCCCCGGGGGCGAGTCGAATATCGAGGCCGTACGGTTGAATATTTTGGTCTAATTTCTTGCATACATCATCTATTTAGTCATATCTTGGAGAACACACAGTCCACTTTTCGATAAAATGTTTATATTTTGTTTAATAATGAAAAATAAATAATGAAAGCAGTGATGCTCAGTGTTAGCTGTCCATACATTTTTGCGGCGTGCCTGTTGACCCCTGTCAAACTCCTGTCGGCAGACCCTTGGGGGCTAGTCGAATTTGAGGCCTTACGGTTGAATATTTTGGTCTCACTTCTTGCATACATAATCTATTTAATCATACCGCGGAAAACATAAAGCCCATTTTTGGATAAAATCTTTATATTATAGATTATATGCGGTGAAAATGCATAGACAACTAGCACTGAGCGTTACTACTACTGTTTCTCCATTTTTATTATTAAACAAAATATAAACATTTGATCGAAATACCGGCTCTGTGGGCTTCGAGATATGATTATGATATCCGTAACGACAAATGACCCTTTCATTTTTATAAGATAATGGCCGGTTAGAAAAACTGGTGAATTAATTCAGTTTTAATTAGCATGATTAATTAATTTATATAATACAAGAACGTGAAAAAAAAGATTCATAAAAATTGGTTGATATTTTCAGTAATGATGAAAATCTTTTGGTTATAAATAACTTCTGTTCAATTATAACTTATTTAAACGATTGTTTCAATTGTAATAATTATAAAAAGTTATTTTCTGGCATTACTGACACAATTGATATATTTAGTGAGCAATATATGTTTTTCAGGTTATTCAACACTTTTTGAACAAAAATTTCTTTGTTTAAACAATTTTTTTCCTGTAAATCGTGAAAAATATTATTTTCTGCAAATAATGACACAATTAACGAATTCTAAAAGTTCTTTTTTTATTCAAGATATTCAGTAATTGAGTAATCGGTTGTGAATTTTGAGGCCGCACGGTTGAATATTTTCATCTAATTTTTTGCATACGTCATCTACATAATCATATCTCGAGGCACACAGAGCCAGTTTTTTTTATCAAATCTTTATATTTTGTTCAATAATCTAAGGCGTATAAATCATATAAATATTTTATCGAATTTCAGAAAAAATTCAGAACCGATTACTCAAGTGCTAAATATCTTAAAACAAAAAATAAAGTACTTTTACCATTCGTTAATTGTGTGATTTATTTATTACAGAAAATAATATTTTTTTATGATTTACAGGGGAAAAATGGTTCGAACAAATAATTTTTTTTCAAGTACTAATTATCCTAAAGAAAATATATTACTCTCTAAATATGTTCGTTGTGTCAGTAACTCTAGAAAATAACTTCTCATAATTCTGACAACGTATAGCGGAAAACAATTGTGTGAATAAATAATCATTGTTTAAACAAGTAAAAGTTATATAGAAAATACTTGGAAACCCTTCACTTATGGATTGAAAATTAACCATGTTGAAAAAATTTGAAAATACCGTTTTTAGCGTGAGTTTGATAGAAACCTGAAGTGCAAATGCACAGAAGTTATTCATCACAAAAATATGCCCATTATTAATGAAAATATTAACCGATTTCCATGAATAATTTTTCACATTCTTGTTATTATATAGCGAAATTAGTTGTGCTAATTAAAATTGAATTAATTCATGATTTCATAATATCAGTTTTTCTAAACGGCCATAATCTCATAACAAGGCAAGGTTCATTCGTGCCGGCTAATTCGACTCGCTTCGGGGTGTCTGCCGACTGGAGTTTGACAAGGGTTAACAGGCACGCCGCAAAAATGCACAGACAGCTAACACTGAGCGTCACTGCTATTGTCCTCGCGTTATTTGATTATTAAACAAAATATAAACATTTTATCGAAAAACTGGCACCAAAGAAAGACAAATGGTTCGTGCGGCTCTGCCTGTCTACGTTTAGATTGCACCGATTTGTACTGAAGGCCACTGAAAGATATGACCGAAACTGTTCTTATATCGGGGGTTGAGTGTACAATAAAATATCTGAAACTGGAATATTTTTTTCATTTTACAATAACATTAATTTTAGTTGTCTAAATGAAGCAAAGATGTTTTCCAGTATACCTAAATTTGTATCTGTATTGTCAGGAATGGATATAAAAAAATATATTGCATGAGCCTCCTTGAATCCTAATAAAAAAAAATATATATATAAAGACACATTTTTAATGGGTTTCAGGTACAATAGAAAACATTTTCACTCAATTCAGGCACGAAATATTTATTTTATCGTGAAATAAAGAGTTATATTCCAGTTTTGAATATTAGCCTCTAATTGAAAATCATTAAAAATTATTTTAATGTCAACCTTCTTCATGTATTATTGTCGAAATATATTCAAAGTATATTTCCGATTTTAACTGAAATTTAAGTTACATTTGTAATTTAAAAGGTCTGGAATTTTCAAGAATTTTCTGACAGTGTAATCTATGATGTGCGTTCATTTTTGAACAAAAAATGTATTCAGCTTGGCCAGTTAGACAATCCGCAGTACCTCGTCCCTGCACAACATTCGAATGCACCAATACTTCAAAATAATGTCAACGTAATCTCGCTAATACATATGTAACGTAGTTTTTATCATCATAATGTGCAAGGTACCTGACACTATCATCCACACTATGAAAAAGTCTCTTATGAAGCGCGTATGTGGCCGATACAGTAGCACTTTATATATTCGGTACTTTTTACGGTAGCTATCACATGCGCACTTTAAACCGGGCTTCAAAACTGTAATCCTAAAAGTTTTTGGAAGTCAATTTGGATGGACATTCTGAAGTGCGTATCACGGCTGCCATAAAAAAATGGAATACATCAAGTCCCACTTTACCGACGGAAAACAGCCAACAAAAAGCCACTTTTTCATACCTGGTGACAGAATGTCGTATCGGGCGTACACGTAAACTTTTTCTACGTATAAGCTTGTACTATTTGAAGTAGCGTCTGCTTTTGTTCTTCCTTTCCAGTGAGAATATTATTTTTCCATCTAAGCACCTGCTGTATTACTTACAAAAAGGTGTGATGTATTATTTACGACAAGGTGATGAACAAGTTCATATGTAGGGTAGAGGGGTTGGCTTTAAGGAAAAAATATTCTCTCTAAAAAGGAAGTAGAAAAGCAGGCGATCGTTTAAGCAATACAAGCTTATAATACATATAATACAAAATTGTCCCCAATTGAATAAAATGCATTCTAAGGATAATTAAATCCCATAAATGTAAATTAATCTTTTGTTTGTAGTGTTTTGATAAAAAATAAATATATTACTTGCCTAATATACTTTGTCTTGATTAATACCTATTTAACTCACTCTACCAACGACATGGGATACATGGAATCTATACACTTATGCCATTTTTTATTCTTCTGGAAAAAAGTTTAGGGCCATTGAGCGACTTCTACAATTTGAGCAATCAAGTTGAAATTTAGCACAGTCTATTTAGTCGACAAAATCACCATATATGCGATGACCACAAAACAAATTCTAAATATTTTTCGGGCAAACCCTACTTCGGCGTAAATTAGATTAACTCGAATAATGCAATTTAATATACTGATGTTTCAGCAACAGCTACAACGAATGGCGCCAAACCACATCTGCTTAATGAAGAAGAACAATCAATAAGTGAGAATGAAATTGAATTAGATGACTTCTGGGAAACAACCGTAGGAAAATTCAGGTTTACCATTGAAGACCTCCCTGAGCAGTTACAATACATTTATAAACTGCTAAAGGTATGCTATATTTATCCATGAAAGTAATTTTCGCGGGTAATTATTGCTATTTCTAGAAAAGGCGGATTTCCGTTAGAAGTATTAGAGTTTTGATATTTGGCATACAAATTCCTCAGGACATTGGAAAATAATTTTAAATGAGTTGTGCTCGAGTACGTAGATGAAAATACCCTTCAATCAAGCACCCCGCTCCCCCCACACCCTCCACGCAGGAAAAGTGCATTTGATGAGTAATCCACCCTTGGATGAAGGGTGAATTTACCACGCGGCTCTTTTCCTAGCTCATATCTGGAAATGGGGCAGTTTGACAATGACACTGTACATAATTCACATGGTAGAATGGAAAATTCACTAATAAAATAGCTGGATATAATTTGTTTATTTGAGCAGTTTAGGCTAATGTTTATATTTTTCTGAAGATGGGTGGTGACTATTTTCACGAAAAGCGCATCTCGCAAAGGCAAGAATTATTTAATGTAAATGCACGATTAAGAAACTTTTTCGATTTTGAAGTTCAAGGTTGGTTTTTTCTATCTCGTAAGCAGTGAATTATTTGTTTAAAAATACTTCTGAATTAGGTCGGGGATGTTGAAATGTTTATATTTGTTCCGTATGTCTCAAAAGCAACAGTCATTAGCTTTAAATATTCGACTAACGAGCTTGGTGAGGGGGGTCCCCTGAGGGGGGTTTTATTCGATAAAAATGCGATATTACCCAGCCTTAAGCTGGGTATCTTATGCAAGATCCACCTCCCCCTTCTACAAACAAATATTAAATAAATCTATTTACCCACCTACTTACTTACCTTCCAGCCTGTTTGCCTACCCACCTACCCACCTACCTACCTACCTACCTGCCTATTAGAGACAGTCACTGCATTAAATGCTGGAAACATGGTCACGTTAAGGCAATATGCAATGGACCTGGCAGAGAAAATCTGTTTTTAAAATATGGCAAGGAAGGACATAAGGCAGCTAAATGTCCAAATAAAAAACTATATAATGAATACAACATTAAAATCGTCTTCAAACCTATCAAAGATCCATTTAGCCTTTTTAGACATCAAAAATATAGTATTTCTAAAAGTAAGGAAACTAACGTAATTTATAAAATAACTTGTTTAGACTGCGAAAAATGTCATATTGGTAAAACTAAACGATACATACAACAAAGAATAAAAGAACACAAATGGTCATGTGATAAAAACAAGAATAACAATGCTCTTCCTAATCATTCAAACATTCATCAACACAACTTCGATTTTGAAAATGTAACTATATTAACTAAAGAATAGAAGCCTCGGTGGCTGAAACGATAGCGCGTCAGATTTCCATGCAGGAGGTCTGGGGTTCGATCCCTGAGCCGGTACCAATGGAAAATTTTCTATGTACATCTACCGGGGCTTCGGTGGTTTGGAATCCATCTTAAACTGTAGGTTCTCTCAGCAGAAACTGGTGTCGTATCAAGGATAAATGGGCCTTTCAAGTGCCTAAAACTTGGGGGTCGAAGCCAATTTTGAGAAGACTCGAAAATGAGTTAGCGATTTTCTTGCGCTTGAGGCTCCTATTGGGGAATCACGTTGGATGGTCGCTGGACGTATTCGATTAATGAACAAACACGCACACTTACATAACACACCAGGCCAGTGCTTCGAATCTGTGCATCTAACTGATCACCTCATTGAGTGAAGATCACTTTGCCTAATCAAGATAGAAGGACGTCATTTACTGAGCGATAGGTACGCCTGGCACCCAAGAGGTATATTCTCAGAACGTTGGTAACCAGAGTAGCCACTATTTTTTCAAGTTTTGTCTCCCGGCTTTCTCCCGGTTCTCCCGGTTGACATTCGTGATTTCTCCCAGTTTAGAAAAAAACGTCTACTCCATAAACATCAGCAAACTTTTTTGCAAGAAATTAGTTGACTTTGAATCATATAAACAATTTAAGAATCCGCTATTAAACTAATTTTTCAATATTATGTTTTAAACATTTTTAAACAATAATTAATAATTTCTGACTGAAAACGTCTCAAAAAATATACATAGAACCATTTTGGACAATTTAATTCAAAAAAGCAGTTGAATAATATTGTGTAATTTGTAAGTCGACGCGCTAAAAATTAAACATTTTTGTTTAAATTCAAGAATCACGAAATTGAATTATTTCGGATTAAAATTTCGAAAATAAGACAATGTCAAAACGTCACAAATTGAATATTTTGAGATTCGAATTTTGGAAAATAGATAAGTTAAAATTCAGAGACATTGAAATTGTATTATTTATAATTAAAACCGTTAATAATTAAAAAATTAAAAACATTTATATTTGATTGATTTTAAATTCAGAGCAATTAAAATTTGACAATTTGAAATTTAAAACTAAATTGAATTTAGGGGAGAGTGGGGTATGGTGTCGGTGCGGGTCATGGTGACTATTAAAAGTAACGCCCGTATTTGTTGATATTGATTTTAGTTTTTCACATAAAATATTTTTCTCTATTTAGAAAAATAGTCATTTGATTCAATTTCTCTTTTAAAATTCACGTCTGAAGAGTAATTATGAAAAAACAGTTTGGTCGGAAAACGAAGCAATTACAGCATATTTTGAAATACTTGAAGCATGAGACAGTTTGATTTTAATAGGTTAAGTATTTTATTAAACTTCTTGTATCATGATTCGTTTCCATAAGCGTTTTAAATGTATTAAAATTAATTAAATATTATGCCGTCACATATAGGGCATTACGCCGTGCCGCGGCGTGCCCATGTATTTTACCAGGGAGTAAGAGGTTATAACTGATTTCGTCACATACTTTACTTTGATTAATAATGAAACATTAAATTAGTGTTGAAAATTCCTGAAGTAATTTTTTTTCCTTACATTACACTTTCCAGAATTATTATATTATATATTTTTTATTTTACAATGTTCATATTGTTTAAATAAACGGCAGTGACATGACAGTCTCTGTACCCCAAGGTATGGGGTACGCTGACTGAAATGTAACATCCATCAATTAATTAAATATCAAATAATAAAGAAATACGGAAGCGCTTCGGAGTAATAACATATGTTCCCTTGTAATGTAAGTTTCACCTTAAAAAATATACACATGAAAATCACAATTCAATAATAATTTATAGGGCATTTAAGTCAAAGCGAGACACCATACCCCACTCTCCCCTGAATTGTAAAATTAAAACCTATGAAGGGTAAAAATAAAATATTTAGCGTTCAACCTGAAAATTCAGAACTCTAAAATTGTGATGATTTAAAATTACCGAAATTATTCAATTACTGATGTATCAATTTCAGAAAGTTTAATTTTTATCTTGTTTTATTTTCAAATCAATTTTTAATTTTTTAATTTCAAATCTTCCTTGAGAATAATTTAAAATTATTTATTTTTTCAAATCTTTAACTAAAAATCGGACAATTTTAAGATATTATATTGAAAATAAAAAAAATAATACAAAACAAGATTGCTGTAATATGATTCTAATTTTTGAAATCGAACAATTTTAAGCTTTTAATTCGAAATTGCTTTATATTTAAATTTAAAATTATTAAATTCAAAACTGACTATTAAGGCTTTTTTAATACGAAATTTTGAAATATTCAATTGCGAAACTGTCCTGAAATTTTGAATATTTTACTTCGAAACTAAAATATTGTTAAAATTATAGAAATTTTAAAAACCATAAATATATTATTGCTAAGTATTATATAATCTAGTATCAAGTGACATTCAAAAAGACTGCATAGATTTTTTTACTAAAAAATGTTATTTCTCTCTCTCTCAAAAAAAAATCATTTTTACTTAAAACTTACAAAACGCGCGAATTATGAAATACGGGAAGTCTCCCGGTGTAATATTTTTCTCCCGGCTTTATCCCGGTGAAAGTTTCTCCCGGCTTTCTCCCGGTTCTCCCGGGTGAGTGGACACCCTGAATAGGCTTCATAGCTTGAGCACCAGGGGGGAACCTCACGGGACCCCCCACTCACATTATAGGCTAACCAACAAACTAACTAGCTAAATAAACGCACTATTACAAACGAGTCATCATGGAAATGTTCTACATCATAAATAATACAAACAATGTAAAGTTTAGAACCGATATTGACCGTATGAGTGCTATGTATAATAGCTTCGTCCATGAAACTAACTAATTTTATAATTATTAGAGACATTTACATAATTACAATGATAATTTAATACAAATCTCACATTTACATGTTGTGATATGAGTATTCTGTGATTGCTCTCTCTTTAACATCTGCACTTAATTAGGAATGAGACACGGTATGACTGTTACGTCATTTACTATCGATACAATGCTAATGTATCTCGACTAATGCTAACCAACCTTGACACCTTACTCCTTACCTGTATATTGATCTACATTCACTCCATTTGCGGGATGGTGTGGATACATACACAATTCTGAAATTTCTTGTGCTTTTTAATCAATTTTAATTATGTCCGTCCTGCACACATTGATTAATTTCTAAAAAACATCTTCACAAACGAAATCAGATCTTAATGAAAATTTTCTAGATCAACTTCAGAGATACAGGAATGGTTGTACAGGGAGTCCTTGTGCTCACACTCGAATGCGTAGTGGGGAGAAACAAAATTCCGCGGACAAATTTATATGTAGAAACGATTTCTTAACCGATTGTCACATTTTAATTATTAAAAATTTTTCCCTTCGAAGAGTACCGGTTTTTGAGAAATACTTAGATTCACTTCAAAATACCTAAAATCTTTGAATCAGCTATACAGAAGAGTTTTCTAGTAGCTTAAAAATTCTTTTAAAATCTATAGAATTTTGCTATAAGCAACTAAATCAGTGAAAATGGATTCATAAGGACTCGCAGTAATTCGTCAATTGATTCGCATCAAGTTTGAACAATTTTGAGACAAAATCTGTTTTTAAATTGAATTCATGAAATATATTAAATATTTTGTTATTCTACTTGTATAAACAACTTTTATAAACAATTATCCACGGCAGGTATTTATGACGAAATAAATGAAGTTTTTCTACTGAATCGGCCGAAACTTATACGTAAATGTGACTTACATCTCAAATTTAATCATCCCATGACAATTGATTATCGTTTAAACAAATTTAATTAACAATTCAACGGTCAGGCTAGTTTTTCTGGTTAAAACTGTTTTTTTTTTATTAACGTTATGAAGTGTAAATAACTAATTTCTAAACCTTTAGGGAGCTTACATGGCGATTAACAATTTCTATTGTCAACAAGAATTGTTTGAAGAAATTCTTATTACCATAGCCATTTAAAAAAAAATTGAATTTATATAGGTTATTAGCTGCCTGTTTTTTAGTAATGGTCCTATGCTACAGATCGACGAGAATTTATAATTTTTCAATCAAACTCAATTAACAAATGTATTTTTTGACTATTTCTAAATGTAAAAACTTGGTTTTTTCAACGTAACTAACTCCTAACAATTAATTTCTAAAGTTTTTTCTTTAGAAACCTCGATAAAGATCCACTCTTGTTATTGTCACCAAAAATTGTATAGCTATATTTTTGTTCTCTCATACATTTGTAAACCAAAAATTCCGTCCCTCTTCTGGATACTTACAATTAAGGGCATGTAGTACATTACGACGTCACGTATTACCGACCATCCCATGTTATTCTTTCCGCCAATTTAAAATGAGGGAAATTGAAATATCGTGCTGATTTTTTTTGTAAAGACAGGTAAAATTCTGGGGCAGGTCTGTCCGGGCAATTGAAGTTGCTATATTATTGCTGAATATATATATATTTAATATTTGCAATGTTCATCTCGAAGCTCTTGTATTACAAATGATTTAAATGTGGCGGCTGCAGTGGGACCCCGATACCGTTTTTAAAATTGAACGGACCTCTTTTTCTAACGTGTGGAGATAGAAAGAGAGGTTCGTTCGATTTTAGTCCTCGAAATAGCATCGGAGTTTCACTGCTGGTGGGGGAAAGCCACTTAAGAAAAAGATGCGGGCGCCACGTCGCAGTTGCGGTTACCGGGAGAAGCGCCCTGCCGGTTTCGCACAAACTGAGTCGGTAACGACGCCAGAATTTTGTAATGTTACTACATGTCAGAATATAAAAATATTCCTAGACATGTGCTGCCACCTTCTAATTTACAAGACCCCAGGTTCATTTTTTGTATTTTCCGAGAGAAGCGCCCTGCCGGTTTCGCCCAAACTGAGTCAGTAACGACGCTAGAATTTTGTAATGTGACTACATGTCAGAATATAAAAATATTCCCAGATATGTGCTGTCACCTTCAAATTTACAAAACCTCAGGTTCATTATTTGAATTTTTCGCAGTCTTCGAATTTTTGGAATTCTTTTCAATTTTTCTGAAATCCTTTGAATTTTCTTAATTCTTCGAATTCTTTAGAAATCTTCTGAGTTCTGTAAAATCTGTTGAATTCTGTGAATTCTTTTGAATTATTCTTAATCTTCGAAGAATTTGGAATTCTTTGAATTCTTTGAATTCTTCGACTTCTTCTGAAATCCTTTAATTTTTTTAATTCTTTAGAATTCTCCGGAATTCTTTTTAATTATTTTGAATTCTTTGAAATCTTTTGAATTATTTAAATTCATTTGATTTTTTTTAACTCTTGGAATTCTTTGGAATTGAAGATTTTTTTCAATTCTTCGAATTCAAAAATTAAGTATTACTCAAGATTAAAATGAACGACCTAAAATTAAAAATTAATTTCAATTCTTGGAATACTTTTGAATTCTTTGAAGACTTTTGAATTCTTTGAATACTTTTGAATTTTTGCTTTCTTCGAATTTTCGGAATTATAGAATTCTCCAGAATTCTTCAAATTCCTTTGAATTCTTTTGAACTCTGTGAATTCTTTTGAATTATTTTTAATTCTTTGGAATATTTTGAATTATTTGAATTCTTTTGAATTTTTAAAAAAAAATTCAATTCTTTGAATTAAAAAATTAAGTATTATTTGAGTTTAAATACATTTGTATTCTGTTAATACTAATTAATTCTTATGAATTCTTTTGAATGCTTTGAATTCTTTGCGTTAAAATATTAAGTAATTGGGTAAGCATCCCAGTAATCGTGATCTTAGTACCAGTAATGGTGACGCCAATTTTCTTTTTTTGTGTCCACTTTGAATTAATTAAAATTCAATTGCATACTATAACCCGTGCAGAAACTGCCCAACTTATTCCCTAGTTCCGATCTGGACCCGATCGGATTTTCCACATGTGGCCGCAAGGGGGCAGATGGTGTGGCTCGCGTCGGAACCACGTCGGGTTAGGTTAGACAAGTTGAATCAAGGTTCATGCGTGGCCTACTTTCCGTGCCCTTGGCTGAATTAGACTCCTTCTGAGTCGAAGAAATTTGAAGATGGCAGCACATGTCTGGGAATATTTTTATATTCTGACATATAGCATCTTCAATTGACCAGATAGACCTGCCATATAATATTAGCTGTCATTAAAAAAAAAGTTAGCACGATATTTCAATTTCCCTCTTTTTAAATTGGCGGAAAAAAATAACATAAGATGATGGGTAATAAGTGACGTAATAATGTACTACATACGCAGAATGTAAGTCAGGTCAGAGATAGGTCTATTAGAGCATTTTGGAATCAAAAGGAACCTATAAACATATCCATTGGGTTTAAACTCGCTATTCCTGAAAAGGCTAAATTAACTCTACCCTTATCCACACGTCGCATTGATGAAAGCTTTGCAATCCATCATGAGTTCAAATTCAATATCAGGCAAGCACACTCGAAATTTTTACAGGACTTTCTTTTAACTGCTTCTTAAGCCATATGTTTTACTGGAATTATGAAATCGTCAAGATATGATAGAGCCTTTCCTTTGGCTATCGAAGCTTTTAGTATAGCCCGTATGTTCCTTTGGAATACGGCTGGCGAAATACATAATTCCAAGTAAACGCGTAAAAATTAATAGTATTATATGAACTTTTGCTTGGGCATAGATACTTTACTGAGTTAATTTCAGGAAAAAATTATTACATAAGTATGGAGTGAAAAATAAATTGGACTTAAAGCGGTCAACTTTTTGTAAATCAATCGAATATTCTCAAGAATTGTCTACGAAAACTATTTGATATTGAAAACAGGTATTTGAGACATACAGTTTTTCAATAAATGTTACTATTAAAGTAAATAATCTCAAGCAAAAAATATTTTTTCATTGAGTTTGAATCAGGAATTAGTACATTACATTCGAGTATGCGTTAAAAAGGATACGGGATACATTTGAAAACTAGTCTGTAAAAAACATTAAAGACGTAAAAACCTGAACTATTCGAAAATGACCCATCTATTTCTGAATTTAAAGGACCATATTCAATTATAAAAATCTGCGAAATTATAGGTATGTAATAGATGATCTTAAAGGGCTAAAAAAAATTTTTAAACTTATCAGAACGTATGGTCAGACGTTTAGAACCAAAACGTTTTAACAAAAATTTCATGTTACTCTGCTATCTTATCATTTTAGCCGAAGACCGGGACGGACCGCAGTCAGGATTGGCACGACTGTGGTAGCAATTATTCAAGTAGAGCCCATGCATATATATAAACTTTTTTTTAGCTGCAACGTCAGTATTGCTTCACATTATAAAAATGTCAAATGATCAACATATCTGAGTCAAAAAAACTTTTCATTCGCATATAATAAACGTGATATTTACTCACAACTAACAAGAAATTCCGTTACTACAGAACATGCATAATATGTACGATATATATGACGTTTCAGAAGAAAAATTCCCACTTCCTTGATCCTGGTTTAAGAGATATTCGCGTTTTTGTGAACAAAAGTCAAAAGTAACAATTTTGGCTTTTCTATAGAAAATCATACTTCAAAGTATGCTCTATCTGTTTCCATATATACGTATGTCCAGGAGTGAACATCAGGGATTTTGTGTTTGAATAGAAAATTTAATACGTACGATTAAGACACTTCCCAACTTTAGATGCGTTTTTCACGAAAAACGGGTTTTGAAATTCCAATTTCAAAAATTCCCCGGTAACTTGTTTTTCAACCTTGAGGGTTTCTCCTGGGCCTGAAATCTCTAAAAATTATTTGGCTATGTGTCCATATACGTAAATCCATACAGACAAAGTGGGCACCGTCCTTGCGGAATGTCACATATAGTGAAATTTCGCTTTATGAACAGAAGAATACCATGTGCCATTCCATAGTGCGCCAGGAGACACGAGATCTTGACCAAAATTAAAATCATTGAACAATCAGGCTAAAAGAGCTTACTCGGCCGTTTTCAGGGTCGTCGATTACGAATTTTTCGTAACAAATGCAAAATTCAAAATGGCGGATTCAAATGGCGGCGAAAGTTCAGAAAAGTTGACGGATTGGGCTAAAAGTGCTTAGTCGGGGTTTTAAAGGGTCGCTGATTACGAAATTTTGAGCAGAATCTTAAAATTCAAAATGGAGAATTCAAAATACAGTCGAAAATTTAGAATAGTTGACGAACAGCGTTAGAAATGCTCACTCAGAGGTTTTCGTAATAGTAATTTGTATTTTAATAAATTATTATTTCATTATTTATTATATAGTTCATTATATCAACGGTGTTATTTATTATATAATGATTAATTTATAATCTAGTTCTTATCTATCGTATATGTTTTTAATTAAATTAGGTTTAATTTCAACTTTATAACGAAATATATTGTAATCATTTTAAATAATCAATATTACTTAAATAATAATAATTAAAAGTAATTGTTATTGTTTTTATGTTAGTTATAGTTTAGATTTTCACATGGCATGCATAGATGTTACTGGGCAGGGGAGTGCATTGAATATCTCGATACAAGTGGGAACGACAAAGTGCGCACAGGTATACTTTAGGTAAGTTTTTTTTTTAACAAATGAAAACGCGCAAAATGGCTCAGGTCAGGCCTAAAGTAGAAATTCTTTTGCTCAAAATGGTACCTTACCTTTCTGATTTGAATTTGAACTTTAGGTGTGAATAGAATCGAACTGGCGCCCATATGGAAAATATCACGTTTTGTGTGAATAAATTACATTGAAAATATTAAAACTATATGTGTGACGTGATGCAAGAAAAGGGACCTTAAGCAAAGGTTCATGCATGCTTGAACGCAAACGCGAACGCGAACGCTGACACGACGCACTTTGGAACGCATTTTTGAGTTATACTGAGTGGAGGAGAACCAGCAAAACTCATTGCGGTTCACTGTGGCAACCGCACAGTGCTTCATGAATGGATTTTCGCGAAAGGATGAACCTGCAGGTCGCAATTGTCAACCGATTCACCTTTTTCTTAAATCGCTCAGTAAAAAATTCCTAACAAACGTAAGTTTGCTGATTGTTTATTTTCTTTATTTAAAAAATATTATATTGATAAAGATATGAGAAAAAATGGCAAGATTAAAGTATTATATATTTAATGGATTGAAAACAATGCAAGTGGATTATACTTATTAGTAATATTTGTTATTTTAATATTTTCAAATACTTATTTATACTTAGTAATCATTACATTTCTAAATTTTGTTATTCATTCTTTTCATTCTTTTTCGAAAATTAAGCATTTTCAATTTTTAAATTCACGTTATGTATATTAAGTGTATTAGTACAAATAAAGATTAAGAAGGTGTATGTCTGTAGTATCATGCAGGCTTTTTGAACGCCTAAAAAAATGACGAGATCTTTAACCAGCCATTTTTTGGGAGAAGCGTTCTTATTTGATCCATCGAAAATGCTTTCTAAAACATTGAAAATTCAATTTTCCTGCCGAGCTATGCAAGACGAAAACAAAAATATAAAAAAGCAGAATTGTGCACCTCAAATAGATGTACTTTGGTTGATACCATATTTTGATAGAATGGATAGTTTTTTCAAACCGTGAAACATGTTATTAAAGATGGAAAATTCCACTTTACAGAAGAACTATAAGAGATAAAAAACAGTGTTAGAAGAATAAGGGGAATAAGGGCATAAATCAGTAGATATTTACCATCAGTCACATGAACATTCTATTATTATAAAATGTATCTCCAATTTCCTGGCGTAGACTTGAAATTTTGCGTTGGAAATTGGATATAGGGGATTTCACCTTGATTTGAATAATATTTGGCCACTACATTTTTTGGTGTTCCCTCAGAGCCTACCCCTGTACCAAATTTTATTACACCTAACGTAAATTGAAGATTCTTTGTTGGAAGTTCATTTTAGCGATTTCTTCGCCGTTTCAAATCATGTGGCTACCACCTTTTTGTATTGTCCCCTCACGGTCAGCCTACTCATCTTTGCCTACCTGCGTACCATATATTGTTATATTAACTAGGTGCATTTTTGTTTCTCGGTCTTTCCCTGTGCGTGTGCTCTGCTACTCAAAGACTTAAAGCTACCTTTTCTTCTTACATATTTTTGCGGTTTTTGCGCCATTTTTAATGTCGAAATTGAAAAAAAGACTCATTGTAACACTTTTTCTTCATTCTTCCTTTTTCTCATCGTTTTCCAAAGAGTGAAAAAAACTTGACAAACTGGAAAACGGAAAGCCACAATATTTTGAAAATGTTTGAATATTCGTAAAAAAAAGTTAAAATGTTGCTATGTTAATTTTAGACAATACTTGTCTCGTTATTTTCTACGTACAAAACACATTTCAGTGACAAGCCAATCCTGAACATGTCACGCGGCGTGCATGATTTGAAATGGATTCGGTCCATAAAAAATCTTGAGATATTGTTCTTTACAGTTGATTAAGTCGATAAAATGGATTTTATGTTTACAAATACCAGTGAATGGGTGTCAGTCCCTGATAATTGTTGCTCAATTCCATTATGAAACAGCTGATGAATTTAGTTTTTATTTGTTTACACGTGATGAATTTAGTTTAATAACTTTCTAAGCTTAGAAATTTCTAAATGCGGTGAAAAAAATGACTAAACTTTGACAATCTAAATGAAAACATTTTCATCCAGTTATTTCTTTATAAGAAATCTAATACATTTTTAAGCTTCTGTGTTTTATTGAAAAACATTTCTGGATGGTTGCTTTAGCAATTGTAGGCATTTGTGAATGAATTTGAATATTTGATATGAAACGGCATTTCTAAAGAGATAAAAAAATTTAATTTTGGTTTTTGAATAAAGAAATACTAATTAATTTTTTTCAAATGTCAAACGTAATAGCCCTATGCTGACTTAGTTTATCTTTCATTGAAAAAAAGAAACGTTGAAATCTGATACTAATTGTCATGTGAAAATCAATTTGTACGTAGGCACTGCCTTTGCCCCAGTGTAAAAGCGTACGGTGAAAACTGTAAAAGGCGTCAGGTTAGACTTTTTGGCAGCGTGTCGGCGATGCACTTGTCCAGTGTGAACCAAAGCATTGCTCAAAACAGTTCCTATCCTGAAGCAAACGCGAACGCCCGCACGCATTCAGTTTTGCGTTCGAGCATGCATGAACCTTCAGGCTTAGCAGGCAAATTTTTCTGTAGAAGCGATTGAAGAGACGGTCTCAGTCAAACACTCAGAGAGTGGGGATCAATCTCCGAAATCCATCCCGTCCACTCACAACTACATCTTCTCGCTCCTTGTTCAGCCGAAAATATTCATATTACAAAATTATTCATAAATACATTAGTTATTGCATTATCCCTCTTATTACTGATTTCATAATGTTTTCCAACTTCAAGATATCACGTGATACTCTCCCTAGGGATTGCGGGACCATTTAGCTGATGGGAGGGCGTAGTGGTCTCATCGAACTATAGATCTGGAATAGGTGAATTAGAGGGACTGCATCACGAGGTGTAGCTGCTCTGGGGAACTGACGGACTCTAGTCTGTAGGAGCTAAACTAAGGTCACGAAGGAGGTATCTTAACGGAGACTTTGGGATACTAGGTCGAATCACATAGTATATAGCCCCCCCCCCCCCGTCAAAAGGGGCTCTGCAGGGGAATTTCTTTATTTCCCTAGCTTCTCATGAGACCAAAATGGGGGACACACGAAAAACTAGTAAAAATAATAAGGGCTTCGATCCGGGATGCTCATCTAACCCATCGCCAAAGGTGGAAAACTCCACATGATCAGCCTAGCAGGATTGGTACAGCCTTCTGACACTGAACACGACACTCTCGTGGCCACGTTGGAGGAACAGTTAAAGGGACTCTCCATGAGGAAGAGGAACCGTAGCGGTGTACAAAAAAGGAGATCCAGCTCGGTGCGGCAACTTCTTAGGCTCGTTCCACAGGCAAGAGGAGGAAGGACTCCAAATCTGGGCTCTCTAGAGGGGGCAGAAACGTCCAAATACGCCAGCCTACAAATGGCTGAGACGGGAATCTGCATGATGTCGATTAATCTACATTATAGCAAAAGTATTTTGGCGGTTCTAACCAGGCGTATGTCAATGACGCAGTTAGGGCTTGACCTAATACAAGAACCCTGATTACATAGGGAAAGGATTAGTTGCATGTATAGCCATCGATGGTGTGGGTGCGATTTTGGTTCCTAAGCTCTGCTGCAGGGACCTCAACGTTATTAAGATGATACGCAGGGGCAGAAGCGGAGAAAGGCTACAGGTGAAGGCTATAATTCAGCACTGTCAGGAGAACAGGATTCCTCTGCTGTTGGGCTGTGATACAAACTCCACCATAGAGTGCGGGCACTGAGCTGGATATTTTAAATCATGGCGATACTCCCACAATGCCGATTAAAAACAGGAGTGACGTTCTCGATTCTGTTCTATGCTCGGAAGAACTGAGGAGCAAGGTAGAAGGCTGGAGAGTCTCCAATGAGGAGTCTCTCTCGGACCACAAATATATCTTCTTGCGGTTCGGCCTAGAAAAACCAGCTGTTTCAAAAATCAGAAACCCCAGAATTACATTTTTGTACTCATATAAAGAGGGACTCAAAGGCAGGCTTGTGGAATTCTCCACAAGGTACGGTACCACATATGAGTTAGAGCACGCCGCGGAGTATCTGCTAAGGGCTCTGACTATGTCATGAGAATAATAGCCTTACAAGTACAATTTAATTCTAGGAAAGGAACTGAATGGGGGAATACTCTCGTGGAGCAAGGCTCCACAAGATACTGGCAAAAAATCCAGAAGCTCACCTCCGGCTTATAAGGCTCGATGATGGTGAGTTTGCCCAAGTTGATAAGTAACGCTGAATCACCTGATGGAAGTCCACTTCCCGGGTTTTCAGCAAACTCAAACCAACCGAGATGTGGAAGGCTGGGGCCAAGAGAGAGAGAGAAGGCCCACTGAAATTTTTCCGCCAAGGTCGTTGATATCAAGAAGGTTGAATGAGCCGTTGGGTCCTTCTACCCCTCTAAATCACCAGTGGCGGACGGCGCCTATTTAGCGCTCTTACAAAAGGGTATGGATTTTGTCGTGCCACCACAGACGAAACTATTTAGGGCAAGCATTGTCATCAAACACGTGTAATCGACATGAAAGGGTGCCAAAGGTGCAGTTATATGTCCATTGCACAGAAGGTTGCACGGCTTTCAGGCAGTCTGCTCTATAGAAACTGCGCTCCATGCTATCGTGGCATGATTGGAGAAGCAGCTGAAACAGGGAGGATATGCTGTGGGCACCTTCTTGGACATAGAGGGCGCCTTCATCAATACCCCTCCAAGACATCTGTCGAGGGTCTTCATGGCGTGGCGTGCCATACCAGCTCGTAAGCTGGATAAGAATCATGCTACGGCAGAGGGGACTCGAAGCCAAATCGGGCAAAGGCCTAGTCAGAAAAATAGTACCGCCCACAGGAGGGTGTTCTGTCACCCCTCCTGTGGTGCATTGTAGTGGTCGATCTCTTTCGTAGGCGCTAGGCATCGTAAAGCTCTGATGCGACAACACAGGGCTCTCGGTAAATCCGGCAAATACCAGTCTGGCCACTTTCACAAGAAAGTACAATTAAATAAAAAAACGCTATCGTGTAGGTGTATTACGGGAGCAATAAGCACTACGCTTACAGCGGCTATCGGATTCATGCTCTGTGAAGAACCCCTAAATGTAGCGCTAAATTCCAGGGCTGCTCACGTGATTGGCTACCTGACAAGAGGAAATAGATGGACTTAGGGGACTAGAAATATTAGGCTCCCAAGTGACATCAGCACTCTAGAAATTCTAGAAATGAGTTAAGATAAAATAATAAAACGCTTCAACTTCACCAAGACTTTATGCGTCTACATCCCCAGCAGGGATATATTGAAAGCAAATAGCAAAATCTGGTACACAGATGGCTCCGAAAGAGTGGAAGGGACAGAAGCAGGCATCCATGAAGGTGGGGAAAGGAGGGTGATAGGGTAGCATTCCACCGTTTTTCAGGCAGAGGTCCTGGCCATCCTTCGCTGTGCTGAGATATTATTAGAAAAAAACGCTGCTGTCAAGCAGATTACAATCTGCTCGGGTAGCCAAGCGACATTAACTGCAATTGGGAAATCAGACATAACATCACAGCAGGTTTGGGAACGCAAAAATGCATTAGAACAACTTGCAGAAAAAAGCGACGTGGCTTTCATATGGGTTCCTGGCCAAACAAGTATCAAAAGCAACGAAAAGGCGATCCAGTTGGCAAGAAGCGGCGCGGCGTAACGCAGCAAGTGAATACACAGGACCGGAACCCGTACTGGTACTAGCGTCTTGCTGCATCGGGATGGCCATCAAAATCTGGATCCGGACGAAGCACCAGAAATACTAGGAAAAATCTCAGGGTTGCCGACAGGCAAAAGCCATCCTGGGCTATACGTACAGGATGGACAAAGTCACGAAAATCCTGGGTTCACACTAGAAAGACAGAAGGACAGTGGTTCAGATGCTTGCAGGACACAACGACCTGAACTATCATATGCACAAGATGGGATAGAGTCACACGACAGAGTGCGGGAAATGCGGCTAGGATGATGAAACATCCCTGCATGCCCTAAGTCAACGCCTAGAATTAGCTAGGTTCAGGAAATAAACGCTTGGGGTCCATTTCATGGAATTTGAGGAAATTAGAACGCGATCAGTGGTTGACATACTGGGCTTCACCAAGAGGTCTGGGCTCAACTACTGAGAGTGAATAGTTAAGGGTGTGATAAAATAGGGTTCATAGCTTGAGCGCCAGGGGGGCTCTATCGAGGCTTCCCGCCCGCATACGTACTAAACTAAAACTGCACTATCACGTATTAATATTAATAGGCAAACATAATGGTAGGAATCGATTTTTAAGTACTCTGAAGTATCTACAAAATAATAAATAATTAGATTTATTTAAATTTCATACTTGGTTTTTAGCCAAGATTTCTGCTTACAAATTTTCTCTAGGCAAGATTTAATAACTATTATTTCGGCCTGGAAAACTGTAGGGAATATGCCTAGTGCTATTATTACTTCAGTCATGTTTTTTCCATAGATTATCATATAACTGTGTACCAAACCAGACCTCGAAGTGTAAGTTATTCTTTCCTCCTCCCTTTATAATGCCATTCTTCTCTTTTAGGGAAAATAACCTTCAAGGATTTCACGCAGGACAGTTTCCTCAACATAACATCAGTTTGCATGGCAAAAATAGTATCCTCGCATAGCTTTTGAGCGGACCATCTGTACCGAGGGTTTCATTTGAATACGGTTACATAGCTGAATAAGCAGTTGCGGGTAATGGTTCAGAGATGGCCTCAAAGAAAAAACCTTCAATCCGAGGCGTGAACTACCTATAAAAGGTCTCTTCTGAGTGAGATGAAAAGATCCTTATAAACGGGCTCTCCTGGTATGTATGATTGTAGTATGGTAGAAGGGTGCAAGAGCCTATCTGACACGGGCCTTCTGGATACCTGGATGGAGGTCGCTGCCAGACCGACATCCAGTTTTGGAATCGGGACGAGAAGGACCTACGGCCCACATAGCGACCAAGAAACAGCCCTCTGTTGGTGAGGTGGCCTACGAACGGATATTCATGTTGTGTTTCACTTAATTTGACCACCCCCCTAAGCCATGGGTGTAGAGTGGCACTTTGGCACCTGGGGATACAAAGGTGTCCTAACAGCCTTCTCGTCAAATGCCTTCTCGTGGTGTTCTCACGCAGTATTCTGCAGGGGCGGAAGGCAGGAGGCAAACGGAAAAGGTAGTTGGGCCCTAATTGGTGTAAGATAACCTTTTGCTTCCTAATCTGTCTTTTTGGCAAGCCAAACTCAGGCGGCGTATGTACCCTCTGAATAAGGCTATGAAGACGGTAGTGGCCAAAGAGTCCCTTAAAAAAAAAGGCATCAACGGTTCTCCGAGAAGGAAACTGAGGAGGCAAGCGCAGCAGGCTGGAAGAACGGTTCCGGGGGGAGAGCGTTCGAAAAATGTTTCCCAATCAATGGCCAAAATTCGAGACCTCCTTCTGTAGGGGAGAAGGCTTCGTGTTTCTCGCAGCCGATCCAGCGGCTAAAGCCTCGCTGCAAAATTCACTGGTAAAATTGCTACGAAGGACAGTGAAGGCTACGGCGTTATTCCCAGGTCAGCTGTAACGCCAGTCTGTGGTTTTTTGGCGGTTAGAGGGATTCAAGCCCTCACTGAAAACAGCGACCTGACGAATTGCAAGGCACGATCGGCCTCAGGGAGAGGACACAGTGAGAGGATCTAAGCAACTCCTAGTTGTGCAGATTAGTGAGTCCCAGACGAGGACTCTTGCGGTTCTTAACAACTGGCCCTTCTACCACCTTGGACAGGTCGACTTTAGTGTTGCCGGCCAGGAACAGGAGGATTATGTCGGTACAGAGGAAGATCGGGGGCACACACCAATGACTGCTTTCGGCCTAATCATTACCCCAATTAACTTTTATCACAGCAAAGACGCCGCTGCGGTTCTGCAGAGGGGCATAGGTGCAAGGCGTACAGGTATTTCACCAATGCAGGAACCTTGGTTAGTTCGAGATACCATAAGGGCATTAGCGGGGGGGGGGGAGCTGGTTTTTTATTACAGCAACCCCAAGGTGGCCAAACCAAGGCTCTGCATACTGGCTATATGAGCGATAGGGAAAAGCCTGGGCTTGAAACTGGAAACACTTATGTGGATATGTACAGCGATTCTGCGACCCAGGCTAACCTATGCAGCGTTGATCTGGTGGAGAAGGGTCGAACTGTTCACTGTAAAGTCTCGACTGGAAAGAATCAGGGGCTATTTCTACGAGGTGTTACTGGTGCCTCGATGTCGACACCCACGGTGCCATTGGGGGCACTAACAGGTTAAGGCTCCCTCTATATCACCATTGAGGCCGTGGCTGCAAAGAAGGCCTGGAGATTAAATATGGTAAACGGCGGAAAGAACTCGACGGCAGTGCGGATTCCAACCGATATCGCAAATAGGCCGACCCCTAGCATGCACAGGGACAAAACAACCACTGGCTATCGCTTTTAAAAGAAATATCGTGTTAGCTTGTCTACGAAGGAGGAATATGCTAACGGCGAGACACACCTGTCTGGTGATGGGGATAACTGGTTTACAGATGGCTCCAGGAACAAGAAGAAAGAATAAATCGGTGTGTATCGTAAAAGGAGTGGAATGGGCTTAACAATCCCGATAGGGTCATACACCACTATCCTACAATCTAAAATTATGACTGAGCTCCAGTGAGCCTACAAGGCACATGAGTATGGCAAGAAAAAGAGACATCCGCATCTGCTCAGACAGCAAGGCTGCTATAATGGCCATGCATGGAATAACGGTTCGTCGCTACTAGTATGGGAGTGCTTTGAGGCACTGTACACTCTAGCGACAGAAAACAGAATGACACTACTTTGGATCCCTCGACATAGTGGCATCAAAGTCAATGAGATCTCGAACAGACTAGCAAAACTAGCAGCAACTGTCTGCAGGCAGGCCAAAAACATTCATGGGTTTAAATCTAAACTCTAACTGAACGAAGGAAATACTCAAGCTCGGGAGGAACGAAGGTAAAATCCTAACAGGAATGTTTAAAGAACATCGGAACCTCGGCTATCATAGATACAAGGTAGGGCTTGCAGAGAGCCCACGCTATCTTCTGTGCGGAAAGGATGATGAAACAGCCACTCATATCCTTTGGCAATGCCCCGTGATTGCCGGGAAACGTCTAATACTCATGGGCAGTAACTGCATCAGTTAGTCAGAAATATCGGCGAATAGCGTGGCTGTGGTCCTCGCCGTATACAAAGGGCCTTCTGGTCACGCTGAGGCCTACAAGGGGACGCAACGGGATCACTCAAGCGTGAGGGGCTCTTGTGGTCTCAACCTGGAAAACAATAATAATATAGGCGTAAATTATAAAGTCGAATGATGAATTGTATCAGGGTATAGTACGTTAAAACGGTGTCTCAGGGAAACTAGGCGAGCTCTCAGAGTAATATTGCCTTATTCCTACAAGTGGTGCTCGGTTGGTATTGACCGAATATTTTGTTCTCATCGGGAAATTGGTTGAGAAGGTTATTCATATCTGTCTTCTTCGACCAAGCCATTATAAGTGTACACTTTCGATGGGCGATGTTGGATGAATTTTCCTCAACCCTACTGTTGAAATGAAGGTTGAGAGTTCCAGTAGCTTGCTCCGCAGCTTTATAAACAAACGGTCCGTTGCCGATTATACCTAGTATACTCATGTTATGAAGCCATTTGAAATTAAAAACCTTGTGACCGCCAATAGGAAGATACATATGCTTTATTCCAACCATATACTTTTTCCTATCCTTTTTTTAAGTCGAGGCCTAACTACCATTCAACGCACAGTTGGTGCAAGCACCGTATTATGTATTGCAATTGTCGTTTTATTTGTAACATACCTGTATTTACTTCTGGTAATGGTTTCCAAACTGGGTATATTCTTTCTTACCTTGTTCATACGACTAGATATTTTGTTTTCAAGCTTACCTTCAGCAGATAATAAACTTCTAAGATACACGATATCTCAAACTTAGTCGATCAATTTTGCATACAATTTTCTCATTACCACTTACTAACACTTCTTTTTCACATTCGATGTCTGTCGTCAGCTTAGTTGTCGTCGTTCTCTTTGTCGTCGTTTCTGAGCACGATAAATTTCGACGGAATAATCTGATCAGATTGAAAGGACGAGTTTGTTAAGTAGTCATTTTTTATCAACGGTTCTGGTTTCATCCATCGAAAATACTATTTAAAAGTAAAAAATTCCATTTTACAGCAAAACTATACGAGATACGAAAAATGTTGTGAAACAAAAGTGTTCATCTCAAAAAGTCCCGGAAATTTTCCTGATACTGTTTTTTCAATAGGACGCAGTTTTTGTTGTAATTGTGAATAAATGTTTGAAATAAAATCTTTTTCCAGTCAAAATAAGTAAGATACAAAAAAATGATAACAAGAAAAATTATTCATCTCAAAAATTTAGTCGCTAAGCGCGAGACACGCAATAAGAATGTCTTCGTTAAAGCCGAATGAGCTTTAACAAAGGAACATCCCTCTCCCTCTCTCTCACGCTTCTTCCGGATCAACGAATTCAGGAAAATTTTTTTGCCCACTGTAATAACTATATACTTATGCGTATACTACTTTGGCATACTCAGGAAAATATTCTTTCACTCAAAGAACATTCCTTTGAATAAAAGAAGAATATATACTGGCTCTCAGTACAAAAAAAAAATATATTTAGTTCGAATAAATATTTTGGTTGCCTGCCTTTGTTTTGTTCAAAGAAATGTTTTATTTATTTTAATAAACGATTTTCTTTAATACCCTTGTTATCTCGACAAATTAATTATCTAATGTTTGCTGAATATTTTTCTTCATATTGAAAATTGAAAATGTAAAAAAAGCATTCGCTATGATTTTGTCCGGTTTAGCAGTCCTCGACAGTTCTGTATTGGAACATGAAACCGGAAAGACCGGCGCATATTGAAGGCTTTATGGTCCGCGAGATCATCACCAAGGGTTGCTCCAAGACCTTTGGATGAAGTTTCTAAATTCTGTTTTTCTCTTTGACATGTGGGGACAAATTGACCGATGCTATATGATAGTACGAATCCTCTCTCAGGCATAAAGAATTGGATAGAATCAGAAAGCAAAAGGGAGAACAATCACCGAGGGTGGCGTGATATCGGCTTACCCCAATTTTACCACAATCATTTTGAAACGCGAAACCAAGCCTGCGTTCAATCTCTTTCTCTTTCCCCATCTATATCTATCGCATCTATGAGAACAGCTTTTTATGCCAATAATATTGATATATAAAAATACAAAACCAGCAACCACTACGCAGGCACATAATTCCATTGCGTGTTCAGTTTTGATAAATTGCTAGCTGTCAGAACTCTCGCGGACAAATTTTGCACTATAGAACGACGAGCAAGAAAAAAGGGATGAATAGCAAGCATATTTCAACTAGTCACTCGGAACTGAACGGTATGCAATAGAACACACTTCTGAAATAACAGTGGACGCCTATAGACAGGGTATACAGCGAAGTAGAAAAATCGTCCTAGATTTGCTTAAACTATTCGTCGTAACTGATAATGCGATTGTTCCGCACTATGGGATTTTTAGATCACACTTCCTCGTCACTTGTATACATAAATTCTGTTAACTTTCGTTCCGCGGTGGTTTAAGCTTAGTTTCCTTTAGTCAACGAGCGATAAACGGGATGTTTGGTGAATGTAAAAGCTGAAAGGCTATGATACACACATTCAATGCCACTTACACATTCATATGTATTCTAGTACTACAAGAATTAAGTATTGAAGCGGATAGCAAGCCCCAATCTTTGTTTTATACTTTTGGGAGCTTCCATAAAGGATGTCACAGTTGTAGGGATGGGGGGGGGAGCCGAATTTTGACAGTCTATGACAGAGGACATTGAACCCCATTGAAAAAACGTGACAATGGGGGTGGGGGATTGAAAATTCGCCAAAAAACTGTGACATCCTTTATGGAAGCTCCCTTTCATACCTTCTCATACAAGGTGTCCCAGTATTCATAAAACATTGTTGTATTTTTAAATGTTCACAAAAAAATAGCATTGAAAATAATTATAAAAACATTTTGCTCAAGTTAATAATTACCGAGTAATTAGCAATTGAAGATCAACTAATAAGAAATACGCATCAGGCGGTCGACAGTCCATGTGCCATCGACAGGAGTGTGTGCATAAACAAGTTCAGTTCGTATAATTTCTCCTCCATTCGCTTTTTCGATAGGTTGTGGCTCTCTGGTGTAACGAGATACAAAAATTAAAAAATATATTTTCCACGATGAACCAAATTAGACAACACTCTCATAAATTCTGCAGAATTTTCGAGAACTCAGTAGAATTCTCCTGAATTGTGAAGAATTCTTCTGAATTCAGAAGAATTTTCTTAAGATCAGCGAAATTCTCTAATTCTGTGGGATTCTTTTGATTTCAGCAGAATTCTTTTGAATTCAGTGGAACTCTTTTGAATTTTGTATCATTCTCATGAATTTTGTAGAATTCTCATCAATTCAGTAGAATTTCCTTGAATTAATAAATTTCTCTGGAATTCTGTAAAAATATCTTGTAAATTCAGTAGAGTTCTCCTAAATTGTGTATAATTCTTTCAAATTCAGCAGAATTCTCTTCTTCCGCTGGATGGAAAGAAAACAAACGTGCTTTTATTATGTCAATAATAACTTTAATCTTTAATTAAGTCTATCCAGCAGACGGAGTCAATGCAATATGTATATAACCTTTTAGAAATACAATTAAACTAACAGGTTCGCATTTCCAGTTAAAATTTTTTACTGATGATGACTGTCGACGAATAGTCGAAACGTGTACCAATTATGCACTGAGAGTCTCTCAGACATATACTAAATAGAAAATTTTGACCAGTAATCTACAGAGTGTTACTTTACATCTAAAAGTAAATATCCAGCAACCTAAAACACGACCCCTAGTATATTTAACAAACCCCGTCTCACTTACCTTCGACTTGAGCATCCAACAAATTTTCAAATTAAAAATAGTCACCGCATACACTTTCCCAAGACCCTAGTTGATATCTCCATCGCTACAATAATATTAGATAGCCCAAAAAGCACCCCTATTACATTTAACGAACGCCGTCTCAGTTACATTTAATTAAAGCAGCCAACAAATTTCTGATTAAAAATTGTTACCACAGACACCTTTCCAAGGCTGTAGCAGATATCGCAATTCCTACAATAATATTATATAGAGAATTCTCTTGAATTCGAAAGAATTTCGCTGATCTGAAGAATATTCTGCTGAACTCGAAAGAAAATAGGCTAATTGAACTAAATGCAAGAGAATTCTTCCAAACCAAGAAGAATTCTACTGAATTTAATAGAATTATATAAAGTTTGAGAGAATTTTACATACTTCAAGAGTATTCTGCTGATCTTCAAAGAATTATACACAATTTAAGAGAATTCTACATAATTCAACAAGATTCTACTGAATTTACGAGATAGTTTTACAGAATTCCAGAGAATTATGATTAATTCAAGGGAATTCTGCCTAACTCTAGAAAATTCCCTTGAAGTCGAAAGAATTCTGCTGATTTGAAGAATATTCTGCTGAATTCGAAAAAAAACACGATAATTTGACTAAATTCAAGAGAATTCTGCCAAATGAAGGAGAATTCTACTGAATTTAAGAGAATTAAACAAAGTTTGAGAGAATTTTACATATTTCAAGAGAATTCTGCTGATCTTAAAAGAATTATAAACAATTTAAGAGAATCCTGCATAAAGAAAATTCTACTGAATTTACAAGATGGTTTTACAGAATTCCAGAGAATTATGATAATTTCAAGGGAATTCTGCCTAACTCTAGGAAATTCCTTTGAATTTGAAAGAATTCTGCTGATTTCAAAAAGATTCTGCTGAATTCGAAAGAAAACACGATCATTTGACTAAATTCAAGAGAATTCTGCCAAACCAAGAAGAATTCTACTGAATTTTAGAGAATTAAAGAAAGTTGGAGGGAATTTTACATATTTCAAGAGAATTCTACTGAACTCAAGAGAATTCTGCTAAATTTAAAAGATTTATACACAATTTATGATAATTCCACATAACTCAAGAAAATTATACTGAATTTACGAGATATTTTTACAGAAATCCAGCGAATTATAATTAATTCAAGGGAATTCTGCCTACCTCTTGAAAATTCCCTTGAATTCGAAAGAATTTTGCTAATTTCAAGAATATTCTGCTAAATTTACACACGATAATTTAAATAAATTTAAGAGAATTCTGCTGAATTTGAAGTAATTATACACAATTTAGGAAAATTCTGCATAATTCAAGAGAATTATACTGAATTTACAAGATATTTTTACAGAATTCTAGAGAATCATAATTAATTCAAGCAAATTCTACTGAATTCCGGAGAATTCTAAATTAGTCAAGAGAATGGGGTTGATCTCAAGAGAATTCTGCCGAACTTTAGAAAATTCTGCTGAATTGAAGATATTTCTGCCGAACTTAAAAGAATGCTGCTGAATTCAAGAGAATTCTGCTGACTTCATGAGAATGATACAAAATTCAACAGAATTTTACAGAATGCACGAGAATGTTGCCTAATTTGGTTGATTGTATACTATCTACCTCTCTCCTCTCCTGTTCCACTCCATCCAATAATCCTTTCTCCTATGCAGTATATACCTACTTCGCCACCTTCTACCACAGGCGCGGATCCTGAGGGGGGGCCACGGCGGCTTATCCCCCCCCCAAAAAAAAAAAGCCCAGACTCGAATTTTTCAAATGAGATAATTGAAGTTCACGATCCCAATAAAAAGAAACTAATTAGGGAAGATTGCGGAGAATTAACCTTTTTAAATTCGCCCGAATTCGGCTTTCTGATTCGTTGAAACGAACTGAACCAGCACGAATTGAATGCGTGTCAATTCGCCTTAATTCGTGGTCAAGGTCATTTAGAACAACAATTAATAAAAATTGCATGCCTCAAGTCTCGAACCAGCGATACCAAGTGTATAGGTCCAGGTGGACCGCTGAGCTACCATTACCTTTGTTTTATTTACGTTAATTTTAAGGCCCATGTTCTTCATGCTTGTATTAAGTTTATTCAACATTCTTTACAAGTCCTCGATTGATTCTGCCATAACAATCTTGTCATCTGCGAAATCTAACAGCCTTGCCATTTTTTAAACTCATAATTATATCAATAACCTTAGTGACGCAGACATTTCAAATTGGATTTTCTAATGTATCATTTCCTATCTCGCAGCTCTGTCGCCCTATATCTTCACCTCCTAATAATTCTTTAAAAGAGTCTTTTAAAGCGCCTACTGTCCCGCCTGTATCGTATAGCATTTCACCTTTTCTGTTTCTCATGCCCACAAACTCTGTACTTTTATTCATTTTCTAATAAAAAAGAAGACTTTCAACAAACTTCGTGAATTTTCAACTGAGAAAGATAAACTTTGAATCAAAAATGGAAAAGTTAAATTTTCAGATAAAAAAATTAATTAAAGTTCAACAAAAAAAATAACCAATTTTTACCCGGAGCAGTCCAATTTTTTACCAAGCAGATGAAGTTAGAACTAAAATTATGATTTTTTAAACGAAAAAGACGAATTTTCAGCAAATAATGATTTATCAGTCAAGAAAGAATTTTTTTTTTTACCAAAAAAGAGTAAATGTGAAACCAAGAAGATTAGCTCTCTACGAAAAAAGGCGAAGTTTCAATTAAAAACAAAAATCAATTTTCAACCAAAAATGGAAAAGTTACATTTCCAGCTAGAAAAAATTAATTTTAAATCAAAAAAGAAAAACGAATTTTCAACAAAAGAAATGATTTGGTAATGTAATAGTAGATATGTCAACCAAAAAAGATTTTAATTTTAAATAAAAAACAATTTAACTCAACCAAAAAAGACGAATTTTCAACAAAATAGTAGAATCCTCGACCAAAGAAAATTAATTTTCAACAAAAGAGACGAATTTTCAACTAAAGTGATGAATCTTCAACTAAAACATTCATTTTTCCAAAGTAGTTCAGCTTTTAACCAAGTAGTTTAACAGATGAATTTTTAAACAAAACAAAAACAAACAATTTAAAACAAATATTGAATTGTCAACACAAAAAGACGATTTATTAACAAAATAGTTTAATTTTCAACCAAAAAGAATGACTTTTTAACAAAATTGTTGAATTTCCCACCAAATCATAACATTTTTAACTAAAAATATAATTGCCAGGAGGAAGCAACTGCAAAAAAAAAGAAATACAAGTACAAGGCAAATAAATTACTGATAAGAATATTATATCAGGGTGGCCGAAAAACTTTATTTTCAAAATACCTTAATTTTTCCCTGACCATTAATATTGAAAGATCAGAATGTCAATTTGTATGTCGATTTCCAATTCATCAAAATCCAAGGGGTTCGGGTTGCACAGTCATTGAATTTAGGAAGTAAATTCCTGTATACGGGATTAAATAAAAAGCTTTACAGACTTCCAAAGAGGATAATAATTTATCAGCATTCTACAGGTTGGCGTGAAAGATCTGGCAGCGTAATCCTGGACTTTGTAATTTCCATAAAACTTTCAACCCTGTCTTCGAACTTGTATTCTAAATTTCTATCTCGATCGTGTAAAACACGTCTTAGCCTAATTTACAATGAATCCTTGGTGGGCTGTCTGACGAGATTAGTTTCTAATAGGGACCTGGGACACCTTTGTCAAGGTACAATAAAAAAGAGAATCTTTTTGTTATTATTTTATTCAATTTTAAGGATTCTTAAGATTACTAAACTTATAATCGTTCCTTATGATTTGCAAAGTTAAATTAGAAGTTTTTAATTAGAAGGGGAAATCTAAAACTTTATTGGATACTTCTAAGCTAGTTTAAGATCTTAAATTTTAAATGACATTGGTGCAACAAGCTATAGAAGTGTAACTGATGTCATTCAGAGAGAACAGGTCACTAGCCGGACGATTAAACGAAGTCCAAACTGAGATCCAAGTGACGAACGAGCAAACGTATCGTCTGAATAGAGACTAAACAACACTGGCCTCTACCATATAAGTTAAACTGAATAAATTGTCTAAAAGAAATGTGGATTAATTATTCATTAGGTCTTGATGCTATATTTACTTATTCAGTTACATAATCTTCGATGGAAAACAAGAATCCTTTTAAAAAATCTAATACTGTATTAACTTTAAAATTTTTCTGATACATTATTCGAAAGGGTCAAAATTTAGAAAATGAAGCGTAGGTGAAATTATTTGCTTCTAAATTCCTCGATATTTGAAAAGGAATTGACTTTTAAGGAAGTTTACTTATTATCTCGAGCTCAAAATGAATGATAAAATCGAGAAAAATATTCATATTGTTAATTGTAACAATAGCAATTTTTATTTCGAGATCTGTAAACCTAAAAATATCGAACCGAGAAATTTCCAACCGAGTTTATTCAAAATTAAAACATTTGAAATGGACCAATTTCACTGGAAATTGTTTAGCTATTACTTCCAATTTAGAATTGTACAATATTGAGGTCCCGGAAGCTGGAATTACAACATTGTCATATCATTGTCATTTTCATATCCCGCAAAAACTAAATTTTGTGCTCAGTCATTTTAGTCAAAAACAAATAGTAATGCTGGCTTCAGGTGACTCTGGTATGTGAAACTCGGATACTGTTAGTGGTATCGAATTCTACTTTGCACAGGAAGTTAGTGCTTATATATGCCGCAAAAATTCAATTTTGTGCCCGGTAGTTTTAGACAAAAACACGTAGTAATGCTGGCTTCAGGTGACTCTGGTATGTGAAACTCGAAAACTATTAGTGGTATCAAATTCTACTTTGCACATGAATTTAGTGCTTATTTAGTGCTAATATATGCTGCAGAAAAAAAATTTGTGCCCGGTAATTTTGGTCAAAAACATATATTATTGCTTACTTCAGGCGACTCTGGTATGTGAAACTCGGAAACTATTAGCGGTATCAAATTCTCCTTTGAGCAGAAATTTAGTACTTATTTAGTGCTAATATATAGTGCAGAAAAAAAATGTTGTGCCCGGTAATTTTAGTCAAAAACATGTGGTAATGCTGGCTTCAGGTGACTCTGGAATGTGAAACTTGGAAACTATTAGTGGTATCAAATTCTACTTTGCACAGGAATTTAATGCTTATATATCCCGCAAAAACTAAATTTTGTGCTCGGTAATTTTAGTCAAAAACAAGTAGTAATGCTGGCTTCAGGTGACTCTGGTATGTGAAACTTGGAAACTATTAGTGGTATCAAATTCTCCTTTGGGCAGGAATTTATTGCTAATTCAGTGCCCTGGATTTGTACAATGCACAGAATCCGGGAACTTTTTCTTTTACCAAAAACGTGTAGTAACTCTGCCTTAGGCATGTCTTCAGGCTTTAAGCTAATTAATGAAGGTGAATTTTTTCATGTTAGTTGTTAATTAATTGTTTAAATAATGCATATTTGTTTAAATGAAACTTATGACCAGAAAAAGCTGGGACACGTTTTCTCTTTGCTATTTTTTTTAAAGTAAGCTTTATTACTTTCGCCTACTTCTGGGATTTTTTAACCTACAGCTTATTGTTAAATTAATTTTTACTTATTTGAAGAATGATTATCTTTCAATATCGCAAATTAATAGCATTTACTGAATGCTATGACAGAACTAATAAAAAAGTGAATACCTATTTCTGTACATTTATAAAAAAGAATAAATAAAAATAAGAAGTATGTCAGAAATAGATGTCCACAATTATTAATCAGTCCATAGCATTAAGAAAATAGCTTTATTTTCGATATTATAAGTCAACAATTTGTTTAAAGAAATTCAAATTGTAGGTTACAAAAGCTAAGAATTAGGAGAAAGTAATGGAACTTATTGAAAAAACAACAAAAAACGTTTCGCCAGCTTTGTCTTGTCAAAAGTTGCATTGAAACAATGATAAATTCTTTAAACAATAAATAAACAACTAAAATAAAAATATGACTTCATAATCATGAAGGCCAAATCATTCAGAAAATACAGTTAATTCGCGATTATAACATAATACCTTGTTTGAACAAGTACATATGGTAGAATTTGATACCACGAATAGTTTCCGAGTTTCACATACCATAATCACCTGAAGCCAGCATTACTACACGTTTTTGGTAAAAAAAATGCCCGGATTTTGTGCATAGCACAAATTCAGAGCACTTAATTAGCACTAAATTTCTGCGCAAAGTAGAATTCGATATCATAAATAGTTTCCGAGTTTCGCATACCGGAGTTGCAGCTTCAGCTGAATCCAGCATTACTACATGTTTATGACTAAAATTACCGGGCACAACATTTAATTTTTGCGGCATATATTAGCACTAAATAAGCACTAAATTCCTGTGCAAAGAGAATTTGATACCACTAATAGTTTCCGAGTTTCACATACCAGAGTCACCTGAAGCCAGCATTACCACATGTTTTTGACTAAAATTACCAGGCACAAAATTTAGTTATTGCGGCATATATTAGCACTAAATAAGCACTAAATTCCTGTGCAAAGTAGAATTTGATACCACTAATAGTTTCCGAGTTTCACATACCAGGGTGACCTGAAGCCAGCATTACTACATGTTTTTGACTAAAATTACCGGGCACAAAATTTAATTTTTGCGGCATATATTAGCACTAAATAAGCACTAAATTCCTGTGCAAAGTAGAATTTGATACCACTAATAGTTTTCGAGTTTCGCATGCCGGAGATGTAGCTTCAGCTGAAGCTAGCATTACTACATGTTTTTTACCAAAATTACCGGGCACAAAATTTTTTTTCTGCAGCATAAATTATCACTAAACAAGCACTAAATTATGGCATAACACCCATATCGATATGAGAATGTTGTAATTCCAGCTTCTGGGACCTACAATATTGAATGATTGGAATTGTTCCATTCATAAATTTTCAATCTAAAACTATTCAGATGTGAATGTTTCCAATTTAATTATTCAACTATTAAAACTTTAAGTGTGTACTAAAGTTATCTCAAAGCTTAAAGATGAGTATTGTTAAAAATTATTTATAAAATCGAGTAAAATGTTCCTATTATTAATTGTAACTAATCTTTGAAGAGAACTGAAGGCGAAATTCAGAAGAAAACTTTAGCACGTTTTTCCTGATTACATTTTTTTCCACTGACCAATTTAAAGATGTCTTTTTGTGAGTTGTAAATCGACGTATAGAAATAGGAAATTTAACATGAATTAATATACATAAACAAAATTTATTTGAGAAAGACAACAATTACATAGACAAAATCACAGACTGAAGTGATAAGTGTTAATTTTCTTTAAAGATATTGCAAAATTCAATCTTTTCTTAAAATATAAATAAAATCTAATATATTCGACATTTTTCAATGCCCTTGAAACAATTTTAAAGGTAAATTTCTATAAAATTGCATCAACTTATCACTATTTTGGTGAAAAATGCTGCTTTTATGGTACAACATGTTTAAAATTAAAACAAAAATGTTAATATTTTCTTCTGCTTAAATAAATATTTTTATAAATTAAATGAGATATAATGAAAATATAATTGACAACATTTCTCCTACCTGGTTTCTTTTATAGAGAACTCTGATGACTTTCAGTCCATTCAAGAGAAAAAAATTAACTTTCATATATTTAACATTAGGAGAACTCGAGAAATCATCGAAAAACGCGAAGGCCCCATAAAAAATTTCCTAGGGGTTCCTGGTTAAATCAAATTACCGGGTTTCACCCGGTCCTTTAGTTTAGACATCCTTTAGGTTGAAGGGCTCATTTTATTTCTTGAACGTTTCTCTGCAAAACTCTTTGGTACGTTTTTATTTAGAAAATGTTATTGAGGGATTATGTAATTGTTATTTTTGTAAACAATATCTTTCTTCAAGACAATTTTTAAAATAAAAACGCACGAAATAGATTGGTAGTGAATCTTTCAAGGAATTAAATTAGCCCTGCAATATTAGGATTGAATGAGAAATAAAACCTTTACCTAAAGAGATAGTAAAAACATATAACTCTAAATATCTATTGTTCAATAAACAAATTTAAACTGAAATATCATTTTCTAAAGTTCGCCTTTAGTTCTCTTCTAAAATAAGTTACAATTAACAATATAAATATTTTCCTCGATTTTATAAATCATTTTTAACAATGCTCATTTTTGAGCTTGATATAACTAGACAGTATAGTTCAGTACATATTTAAAAACAAGCTTGAGATGAATCATACATTGAGAAGATAAGGGTTTAGTATACAAAACTGCTGGTTGGTAAAACAAAATTTAATCTGACACTCTAGAAATAAAATTGAGACATGCATAAAATAAATTTTATAGAAAAACTCTAAAGCGATATTTAATGACTTTCATTTTTGGGCGAATATTCTTACTTTTGCAAAAACTAAGTTATTAAACATTAAACATTTCTAATTCATATTTATAGTGATGGGAAAACCTCGTTAAATAAATTTAATGAGTACTTTTCCAGTTTCTCTATTAAATTTGAAGTAAAAACGGCTTCAAATTTACGTTTACATTTCTACTTTTAGTTTTTAATTGAACTTGTCAAAATAAAAATTAATTTTGTCCGTTCTGTTTTTGGCAAATATTTTTCATAAAATATAATTCTGAGTCATCAGAATTTCTTATTTTCTGGCCAAATATTCTTTCTTTCTATGGACACTTCATAAGAAAATCAAACATTTAAAAAATATGAATTAAGAGTCTTAATTTAAATAATTGTTATTAAATATTAAATTATTAAGATAATATTAATATTTTTATTTCTAACATGCCAAATGAATCAGAATGTAAGAAAGAATGATAATTTCGGTTGTTCTTTTGTAATAGTAAGTTTAATAACAACAAATGAAACACATGTAAAAAATAGACGACATGGAGAAAAGATAATGCGGTAATTTTAAATAACTCTCAGAGGTGGGAATCTAACTGTTCTTTTCGCAAATATTTAAAACTAAAATGAAAACAAAAGATGGTCACTCAAATGTCAGAGAAAAATTCTCGAATATGTCACGATTTTCAACAAAACTTCGCGGGGAGAAGATGAGAAAGAATTTAACCAAATTCCTTACAAAGTAGAAATTGACCGAAAGCATTGTTAAAATAAAAAATATGACTTAAAATAAGTTTCTGACATAATTACTCGTTGGACACTGTAAAGTGTGACCTGAAGAAATTACAATTAGGAGCAACACTTTGCCGTGTCGATTGGTTGAGTCATTTGATAGCATTAAGAGAATCATCTTTCGACCCGGCTTTGCCCGGCGCGATGACACTTGTCAAAGTCCAGAAGCCCTTTTTCAAATAACCTTACAAACGCCCCACAATCTCAAATTCCTAAACAAAACACTCGATCTGCAACAATATCCCAAAAAATTGAAAAACCCTTTCTCCATTCAACATAAATGCTTGCAACAATAGTGACATTTGTCACTCATCGCATTTTATTCCAGGCCCGTATGATTTATCCGCAGAGATCGGGACTAATTTTCACCAGAGGGGAAAGCAGGGCCCGAAAAACGTCCCGAAGGCCTGTCACCCGCGGGAAAAGTCGATGTTGACATGAAAAGAGCGCGTGACCCGTGCTCTGACATCTCGACGTCGTGCACGGGATGCCATGAATGGGAGTCCGCTCAAGACCTGGGTCTTTAATTTTCGGGAATTTAATTTGGAGGTTTATTGACGTGAATGAACAGGTTTTTTTGTCGGGTTGAGATAACGGACGGACGGACGTGTGACGGGCTCTAGGCGGACGGGCTGAATTACTTACCGCGACCAGGGCTGCTAATCTATCCTTGGTCATGGTGAGCTGGAGGAGTTGCGAGTCAGCAGGCAATTAAATTCACACTTTTATCCATGTACCACGAACACGGTCACTAAAAACTAAAGAAACGAACGCACTAACCGCGACACACGATAAATCGATACGTTCACGAACTCCGTCTGCTCTGCAGTGTTGCTCGTGCCAGGACGCATGCGCAGTGCTTCCAACGCGGGCTCGGTGGCCTAATGCGCATACGTCCAGTAGGGCTTCTCATTGGTGACAAATAAATAATAGCCAATGGGTGTACGGAATTTCAAAAAATTTAGCCTACCTAACCTTACCTACAGCACCCTCGTTGTTGGGAACACTGCGCATGCGCGATGACGTCAATTCTATGACGGAGGCGTATGAATCATTTTGTCAATTCTGCGTTTGCGTCATATTTTTCCCAGGAAATAGGAAATTGTCAAACTCGGCGTTAATTTTATAATAACCGAAATCCTTGAAATTTCTTTTTTGCCTTTTGTAAATTCACATTAATCAAGTATATATTTATTCATTAGATTGTTCAAAATGTTGCACTTCTGTGAAATATTTGACAATATTGTATAAATAGATGTCAATTTACTTTATAAAAAGCAAACCTGAAGTGGTAGTTATGGAACAGGTCTACCACCGTTAAAATTTAAAATCGAATACACACCCTTGTTCCCTTTTCTGTAATAAAAAATATTATTGTTGGTGATAATTCAGTTCATTGTTTCAGCTTATTTATTATATTAAGGCTGTTGGGCTCTATCCTCAAAACTACGTCAACTCATTTTCCTAAATAAATAATCAAATCAAATATTTGTTATAGATACTTGAATTTTGAGATTAGAGCTTCATTCTATCAAACAACCTTAGGGGCATGTACCAAAGTGTCACCAAATCGTGGTTTGTATTCGTCGCCTTTATAATTTAAAAAACGTAAATATTGTGTTGAAATTTGAAAAAAAAATGGTTACAAATATATAAGGGCACGTCTGTCTGCATTTGAGTTTTTATTTTGTTTAAATAGTGCAATTTCATTCACTTTTAATCTGGAATGTAACTGAGAACAGGGCCTTAGAGCCCTCGCTAAAATATGCTTGAGAAAATTAAATTATTTAAACAAAATAAAAACTCAAATGGGCCAGACAGACGTGCCCTGATATATTTGGAACCATTTCCAAAAATGTCAGAACAATTAATTTATTCATTTTTCCGATCGATCACTACTAATTTGTTCGTTTTCCGGAAGAAATTTTTTTTTTTTTTTTTCTAATCGGTCAACATTAAGCCGTGCGCTAGGGGACATTCGAAATAACCATGGGGGTTGAAATGGGAAAAGCTCGGTTTTCCAAAAAAAAAATGAATAAAGAAGTACTTGGTAATAACTTTATATAGATTAAAGTTTAGCTACCTGTGAATGAATGTTTACATAATAATTTCCACCCAAAAAGTTTTTATTTTGACCCCCCCCCCATATCATTGCACTGTGTTCAGAAAATGCCCTAAAATATTTAAAATAGCAGTTTTATTTCAAATTCATACTAAGGGCGGTATTTTTTGGAATTTTTTCAACATGAATTATCTTTATTCGACAAGTATTATTCTAAAATTAATGACACAATTAACGAATGTGGAGAGCCACATATTTCTTGAGGGATATTTTTCAATTATTTAAAAAAATGTCATTCGTTTAAACAATTTGTTTTCCCTGTAAAGCGTGGAAAGTTATTATTATTTTTATTGAGAGTAATATATTTTTTTTAGAATATTCAGTAATTAGTTCGACAATTTTCATTGATATAAACAATTTCCCCCCAGTAAATCGTGAAAAGATGTTATTTTCTGCAATTAATGACACAATCAACGAATGTTAAAAGTAATATTTTTTAAAGACATTTCATATTTATTTGACAATTAATATAATCATTGACTTGCGCCTTTTCATAGGAAAGGTAGAGAAAAGTTCAGTTTTTTTGAATCTCTTACACTATGTCTCTTATTATTTGATATTTCTTTATCACAGAATCCAGCATAACCTATGTGTTTAAACAATTAAATTCGATTTTTCTAACTAAAGTTTAAATAATTGCTAATTATTCTTAAGAAAAAAATATTACGCTCAACATTCGATAATCGTGCAGTCAATTGCAGAAAATAAAAACCTTTTACGCTTTACAAGGGAAAAATTTGTTCAAACAAATGAAAATTGTTTAAATAATTACCAAATATGTAAACGAGAAATATTACTCTTGAAATTCATCAACTGTAGCATTTAGCCTAAAAATTATTAACTTTTAACAATTTATCGGAAAATGAATTTTGCATGAAACTGCTATTTTTAATTTTTTTGACATTTTCCAGGAACAATACAAGAGAATTCGGGCGGGTTCAAAACTGAAAGTTATTGTGTGGAAATTGTTCCATCAAAATTCCTTAAGGGTGACTAAACTTTAATTTACAAAAAGTTAATAACAATTTAAGTATTTCTTTTTTCCGTTTTTTCGAAAACCGAACTTTTTTCTGATTTAAAACCCGATTTTAAATTCAATCGCCAATTCGAAAAAAGTAATTTCTTTTTCCGGAAAACGAACATATTGGGGGGGGGGGGGGGGTTGATGATTAAAAATCGAAAGTCGCAATTTTGGGCCGCCCGACTGTTACATGCCCTAAACTAATGAACCTATTATAGAAATAAATATATATTATTATACCTGATTACGAAGATTATATTGGTATAATATTATCTATTTTTATTAAATCTGGCATGAATATTAATAAAAATATATTTAAATATCTTTTAAAATTTTCTTAACAATTAAATGTGTAACAAAAAATTAATAAAAAAAGATTTTTTGAACTATTTCGAACTTCGAAGTCGCCTTGGAGTGGGCAACCCGACTTACTTGAGACTTGATATGCCTAAATTGGAATTAGTACATGCATATGTAAATTATGTGCATCTGAAATTCAAATATTTAATTCTATTTCACTATAGTATTCAATATAGCAAACATAAAAACAACATGAAAATACTTCAAAGAAGAATTTTAATTTTATTAAATTGGACGTTGAAAAAGGCTATATCACTAAACTTCATCGTCGCCTGAGAGTAGGCAACCCAGCTAACAACCTTTACGATTTTTAATATAAATTATAATATGAAGTAACTTCATTTGAAAAATGTTACCTAATTTTTTTATTATTATAAAAATGTTTTATAACAATAATTTGTAAAAGAAAAATTTTATATTCAAATTATCATTTTTATTCCATTAATATCAATAGGACAAAGCAAGTTGTACCAGAGGGTTGTACTATTCCGATAAAAATGTTATTTTTTAGTTTCCATATAATGTTGAATATTATATACCTTTCTTGTAAAAATATTAAGAAGTAAGATTATTGAAATTCACAAGCGGTATATTGTAATAATAATTTAATGTAATTTAAAAACTGAAAATAGGGGGAAATATAATCTGCGCATGCGCACAAGATCTACCATCTTCCTTTACATCCGGTCGAGAGAGCTTCTTGATACAGTGCCCTTGAGTTTTTTTGCCTAATTTATACTAACTGCGGAGGCGTACAGCTGACGATCAGGTAAATTGAAGCTGTCAATTGATTAATTTTTTATTACAGAAATAAATTAATTAAGCACATTTTTGGTTTCCGTAAATAAGTTGCAGGATGATTATTGCACTGCAATGAATTTGTCAAAGCTTTTTTCGATAATTAATATATATTTTTACTCCAATTTTGATATAGCGTTCTAATTATTAAAACAGCGTCATTCTAAAAATCTAACACTTCGAGGAATTTTGTTTCTTGTTGCATTTTTGAATTTATTAATTTTTCAAAATAATATAAGAATTTCATTTATTTTTTATCGTATTTGTGGACTTCTAACATGAAAAAATTATTGTTGGTTTTCGAAAAATGCATTTTTCGCGTTGTACTATGTCAGCGAGCCCTTTTATTCATATGAGGGTCCATATTTGTGCATATTTTTTTAATAAAATTTTTTCTTTCCAATGGACCTTTTTTATCGCTCAAAAATTTTGGTGAAGAATGCAAGATGAAAAAGTCTGTAATCAATATTTTTCAAGGTTTATACATAGATCTTTATAGATTTTTCCAATGAAACCATTTTCATCAACACTAGTGTATGTAAATTAATATTAGGTGTCATATAAATAACCATTGATCTGAAAATTAATTTTTTCAGTTAAAAATTTTTTCAAATACAAATTTGAGGCTAAAAAATTCTTTCGTCTGTAAAAGGTATTTGTTATTTAAAGGAATCAGTCTTGGAATACGAAAATTTATCATTTCATTCCAATTAATGGTCTGAAATGACACCAATATATTTTTGTTCCTGGAATAATATTCACAGGATTTGTTCTACAATATAAAGAGAATATTCTCCAGAAGGGATAAATTAAAAATATTTACAACAAAAGAAATTAAAAAATCTTTAATTTCGAAATACACCAAAAATACGCATTTTTACAGTTTAAATAAATGTATTTTTACCTATCATTTTACATGAAGTCTTGTCAGCAATTAGAAATCTAATTAAATAGATAAAAAAGACTATAAAAACGTAGGATTGCACCTTAATCGACCTTAATTAACTAGCTCCCATCATGTTCATGTAATTGTAAATGATACAGGTAAAAATACACTTTAAGGTATTATAGGAATCTTCAAACCATAAAAAATGTTTATTTTTGGTGTATTTTAAAATGAAAATTTTTGTGGTCACCTGGTATAAATATTTTTAATTTATTCCTTATGAAGAATATTCTACTCATATTATAGGAGAAATTCTGTACGTATTACTTCAGGGATAAGCATGTTTAGGGGGCAGAAATTACAAATTTTCGTATTCTAGGCTCGAAAATATAATAATAAATAAATAATAATTTATTGCTCATTCTTCAATAAATATTGAATACTTTCTAGCGTTGAAAGAATTTCGAAGTCTCAAAATTTCATTTTTTTTTAAATTGAAAACTAAGAAAATTCACTTTCAGACATAAAACAGCACGTCGAAACCTCTAAAAAATTTTCTAAAAGGCCGTGGTTACACGTACCGAAATATAGGTACGAATAGCTGGATTTTTTCGGTACGAATTCCAGGGGGAAGGGGCTGTTTGCATCAACATTTTGGTAGGAATACATGTATTTTTTTCGGAAAATGCAGAAACTTCGTTTTTAAAAATAAAATAAGATTTTTACAGCTTTTTCACCAAAAAGAAGAAATTTAGGTGGTAGCGTTTAAAAATTTCAAGAAGACACATTTTTTGGGCACCCTGCCTCATACGTTATAATTAGTACAATATTTGATTTACTTTAATAATCTAATCTAATTAGCCATGTTTATTTCTTATTCAAATGATCATTTCAAACAATGTTTCTCGTCTATTTTGTATTATAATAATTAAAATATGCAACTTATCCTAAAATATTATTGTATGAGGTATTTTGCTTACTTCGATTTTTTCAATAACTGTAAGAACATTACTTTGAGAATGTTGATATTCGTTTCTGGCTTTCAGATCACGTAAATAATTAAATTATTTTAAACGTTTCGGCACACAATGGTGTACCACTTTAGTGAATTTGATTAAATCTGTAGAAATTACATAATTCATTGTAGTATTATATATAATTGTATTATAATTATTGAGATTATATAAAAATTTCTGTGGAAGTAAATCTTTTTTCTAAAATCACACTGTAGTAAAAATATAAAATTATTAAAAACATTGTAATTAAATAATTATGCTTTGAAAATGTTTGAGACTTACACTTTATGAAAACAGCTAGGAGAGACCACCTTATCTATTCCAATTTTAATATATTACCGCGTATCATGTCTTAACTATCAATGACATTATATTATTTATTTTACATATATTAGTATTTTAAATTAAAAATTATATACTCTAGGATCATTATCTACTGTAGAGTGGTCTCCCCTATACTGTAGTTAAAAAAATAAAATAAAATATTGTAGTTATAGAATTCTTAAACAAAAATTTTATAGTGACGTACGTTTTATGAAAACATTTATCTTTAGTTTTTTGTATACAAAAATATACGTTCAAAATATTGTTTTTAAAATTTTGTATTTTAAAAATTAAAATGTACTGAATTTTCTGTTATTCTTTAACAATTATTCAGCAAGATAAATATGAAGAAAACATTTGCAATTTAGTCAAAAATATAAAATTATTTTTAAAAACATTGTAATTAAAGGAATGTTTGAAAAAATGTTTGTTTACAATTTTTTCAGCGACGTACATTTGAAGAAAATATTTTTCTTCAATTTTTGTATACAAAAATTCATTCTAAAAGTTGTTTTTAAAAATATATATGTATATGGAAAAATTCTTTTTTTATATCTATTTGAAGTAATATAATAAGCATATTACTAACCTTATGATCATTTGAAAGAAATCTGTGGCATAATGAATGGATAATTTTCTCGAAAGGAGAAAATAAAGATTTTGACATCTTCACACTACTTACTGAAAATTGAGAACTGTGTGAAAACTGTCGGCTTGGTCAATTCATTATTAATTAATACCATCCTGTATCAATTTCTAAATGAAATAAAAATATAACTGATTGAAAAATAAATTTATACTTTAAAATTGTCTAACAAAAAAGAATTAAATTGTCATTTTTTAAATGTTTGATATAAATTGAAAAAAAGTTACATATTATAACTACATTCTCCTCTTTCAAATTATTTTCTAGAAAAAAACATATTTGGGAGAACTTCCAGTTTTAAGGGGACATCGGTTTTCCATTAATTCGGAATTTTAATTAAACACAAAAATGCCTTAATCCTACAAAGGCTATGGGTTTAGTAAAAGGAATGATGGATTCGTAAATGTCTGGACGGATGGGGCTTGCTTCAGAAATGGAACACCCCAAGCTAAACCTGGAGTAGAAATTTTTTTGGCAAACCCCATCCACTTTAAGTGCTTTTTTTAATCTAAAATGTCAGCAAAGACATTTCTCAGAAACTTTTCTAAATTATTAGTAACCATTTTGAAGCATTTTATTTAAATCTTCAGAAATCCCTCTATTTCATGTAAAATATTTTTATATCTTACAAAGTGTTTTAATCTTTCGAACGAGTCTTTTAGGATTTATTCTCGAATATTTTTTAAAGCACTGCAGTCTTTAAAATTCTTAAAATTAAAAATTGTTTGATTCCCACCAAACCTTCAATGACAAGTTGATTGAGATAGAATCCTAATTTTTTTCATCATTTTTAAACCTGTATTCATAATTTTTATTTAAAATTTAAATTGAATAAATGAAAAGAACAATTGAATTTGATTTTCAGAAACGTTTCCAACCCCTACAGAGTGATCGTCAGACAAACATTGCAGCCGAAATTCAGGCTGTGACAATTGCTGCAATACAGGCACGAAAAGCCGGAATTAAAAAGATGATAATCAACACTGATTCAAAGTTTATTATTGATTGTTTTGAGGAACATTTTGATAGATGGAAATCTCATGGATGGATTAATAGCAGAGGGGTACCAGTTGTTAACAAGCCCGATTTCCAGAAAATGGAAGAGGCTCTAAGTTACGTCAAATTTGAATGGGTAAGAATTAGGCAAAAAAAATTATTTATTATTTATTGCCTCTAAAGAAAAACTACATTTTAAAGGAGAGTTCATTTTGTCTTTTTTTTTAATTTTCAGTTGCATGTCTGTAGCCATAACGGAATTTACGGAAATGTCATGGCAGACAAATTAGCAAGGGATGGTATATTTGCTTGAAATGTGAACGCAGTATTTATACTATATTAGAAAAATATCTGAATTAGATTATTTGGATTCTAATATAACAGAAAAATGTATTATCAGTTAGAACTTAACGAAAGCCAAACATGTTAAAAGCTAAAAACTCCCTAGTTGCTCTAACATTAAGAAATTTAGTAATTTTAAAAACTTACAATGTATTTTTAGTCGGCAGCTTTGACTTGGAAAAAATTCTATACATGTAAAATTGCTCGTTCAGCATAATGCAGCCTCAAAAAATTTCATAAGATTATTCAAATCTAAATCTAACTATATATACTACAGTGATGAAAGAGCGAAGATTTCAGAGAATAAAAAATCTTCATTTTTTTAAGACAATTTTTTAATGAAAGGAATTTTTCAGAAGTCGTAGAATTTTTTAATTTGAGATTATTCACGATAGGGTATTCTTTCATTGTTTGACCAAAATCATTCCTCATTTTCATATTAGTATGATTGACTGTGCGATGCCATATTTTTGATAGTTTTATTTTTTTAATTTTTATAATAGGCTAATACAAACCATGTTATAGTCCTAGAATATAAATTTGATCTTTGCTCTAAAGCACACTACGGATAGTTTACATTGTGAACTACAAATAACCTTACAATTGTTTCAAAACTACAAGCATAATATATCGTTTGATATTTTATTTTTTATATTTTATTGCAAATTTTTTGCGACTTAAAATATTAACATCTGCTGCCAAAGGATCTTTTATCCTTATCAGCATAAAACATCTTTTTCTTTTCATAATAATTACAATAAGTTAAAAACTAATAATTTCGGAGATTAAGTAATACGCTCTTATTTTATAATTAGAATTTGGGTATTTAAGAAAAATCCTGTGAAAGAAACATTTTACAATATTTTATAAGTAACAATAACAATTTGATCTGCTTTTCGAAGCTTAAAACACGAAAATTAACATTTCATTATTATTATTTTTTGTAATAAAATTAATTAAACAAATAATTATCAGGATAAAATTTGTATTTTATTGATTTTTTCTCGTTCTTATTTTGTAGATAATATTTATAGATGTTCATCTCGGAGGATTTCATATAAGATTTACAACATTTTAGGATATTTAAAAAGTTTTAAAGGGATTTTAGAAAATGTCTAAATATTTCAAATGACTTTTAATGAATTTCAAGTGACTTGCAGGATTTTCGAAGAATTCAGTAGTTTTAAGAAATTTTAAAAGCTCTGAAAAAGGTATTTTAAAGAATTTTCCAGTATCTCAAAGGATTTCACAGGACTTGATATATTTCAAGGGATTTCAAGAAATATCATCAGATTTCATGTAATTTCACGGGATTTATAATATTTTAATGAATTTTAAAGAATTTATTCACAAGAATTGAGGGATTTCGTATAGGATTTTAAAGTTTTGAAGAGATTTTCAACGGTTTTTATGGTATTTGAAAAGATTCCTAGGAATTTTTAATAGTTTTAAATAAATTTAAGGGATTTCAAAGGATTTCAAAAATGTTAGGGTCTTTTTAAAAATTCCAAGCGTTGATAATGGGTAATAATTGCGTAATAGCGAGTAGCATTTTCATTTACGCTGTATTTTTCTTGCTTTTTTTAGATACTTTATTCATCGCTTTAAATTTTTAAGGCCCTGAAACTCGCCGATTTTTTATTTAATTTTTTGTACAACAATATATTTAAAAATATAGTCACAAAATTAGAAATTTCAGAAATGTGATTTTTATCTAAAAGAGAATTGCTTAAACAAACTCGCTATTGATCAGAAATCATGCATGTATACTTAAGAAACATAAATGATTCATTTAATGTAGAAGTTAATTGAGTTATAAATAATTTATATTAACAAATATCTCAGTACAGTGGGCAAATGCTAAAAACGCTGATTTCTTACCTCAAATGTCCCTCAAAGGAACGTTTATTCGTGGCAGTTTTCTTTTTTTTCAATAAGTTGTGTCGGAAGTAAGTTAGGGGAGCGGCACCGAATGCGGCGCACATAAAGGAAAATGCACGATTAAAATTCAAATATAAAGTAAAAGATTGTTTAATTTTCCTTTTTCATCTCCCTTTAGCCTTCCATTCATGACCGTCAAACCATGGTCTTCACACAATTTCAGTAGATTTTTTCCTTCTTTATTTAGTACTGCATCTTGCGAATGTCTTTTCCAACCCTCTTCTCCTTCTGGATCTCTTCTCGCTGATTCTTGACCTATTCTCGAATTAAAATCTCCTAAAATTGTAAGAGGGTGTCCTTGGTATGTAGATTGTTACAGAAGCTCTTCTATTTCTTCTCTGATTTTCTTCATACCAACATTGTTGTAAACGGATACAATTTCTTCTAATTCTCCACCTATTTCGTAATTAATTTTCACTCCGTATTTCCATTCTGAAAACTTGTATTTCGCGTTCTTCAGCTTCCTACAAACTATGAGCTGTCCTCCCATGGCCCTTTCTTTTTTTCCTCCCTAATAGCTGCTTTCATGAATCATTCAAAATCATTTTCCAATCTCTTTCTGATTCTCTCTTCTTGTTCCTTCTCTGTCCAGGGCTGCAACAATATTATTATATCTTCAATCCAGTGGATCCATTTGTCTTTGATCTTGATTCTTCTGTATCCCACCTTCACTTCTTTTCTGTTTTCTCTCTCCCTCCTAGCCAATTCTCATATTTTTCTTTGTGCCTCTCTTTCTGTTTTCGTCAGACCGTCGTCTGCGAAGATGTTCGTTCCTTTAAGATCAGATTTTCTTCCCAAGATCTCCGTTTTCATTTCCCACGTGTCCAATTTGATCACTAATACCCTGTTATTGCCTTCCCTTCCAATCTCATACGCCCCTTTGATTCTTCCCTCTACTTTGATGATTTCTTCTAGGAAAAGTCGTGCCGTCTCTATCGCTGAGTTTCATCTCTGTAGTCCTCTTACAACAATATTATTCTTTCTTTCTCTCTTCTTCCAGTTTTTTCTTAAAGTCACTTATTTTTTGTGCGTCCTTGTTCTCATTTTGAACTCTTTTCGGTCCCGAATCTTCTCTCTTCTCCAGCTCCGTTTGAATTTGCTTCATTTTCTGATCTATTTCTTCTTTCTTCGATACCCACTCCTCGTTTCCAATTTTCGACTCCAAACATTGGATTTTCTGATATATGTTCGTTTTTTCTCTCTCCCATTCTTTACTTTTGCGCTGCAATTCATCCTTCACTTTTTGTAATTCTTTTTGGTATTCCTTCCTCGATTTTTCCTTTTCTGCTCTTATTTCCTTCAAGTCTGCCATTATTAGCAGTAAGAGCTCTCGGTCCGTCTTTTTTCTTGTCTCTTCTGTCTCTTCCATTTTCTGTTCTTGTTTCGGTTGATTTTTATTATCCTTCTTTTCTGCGGACTCCTCTGTTCGGCTTCCCTTTATCTTTCTCTTCACGTATGTGTCTAAACTCTCTTATCTGTTACTCGTTTCTAATTCCGTCAATTTTTTTGGTCTTCCTCTTCCACGCTTCTCGGGGGCTGTTTTCACGTTTTGCGTGTTACTGTTTGTATTTGAGTTTTCTGTCGGTAAGTCAAATTCACTCTTGTCCGTCACTTTCTCTTCTTCCCGCCGGGTGTCGCTACTACTCTTCGGCATTTCTCGTCTACTTCATTTCCGACTGAACCTAACCTTCAATAATTCAATGCCTAATTTTCTAATGTCCTTCACACTTTATTCTCAAATACTGCTCTTCTGATTATATATCCCTATGATTATTCCAAATTCACTCTATCAATTTGCACAGAACTTTGCTTTTGCACAGCAACTTTCTCACTACTTTCTTATCAAACTTCACCACCCGCTTTGCACGCGTCCACTACACTCAACTTCCAACACAGATCTTCTGTTTATCTTTAATATTTTTAAGAAACAATTGTATAAAAAAATGTTTACCTTAATATATTTTCATGTTTTTCAATGTGAAGACCTCTTGGAGAGAAAAACAGAAGAATCTGGTGTATACAGGGGTATTTAAATCACTTCTTTATCGAATCATCCTGCTAATTTTACGCTGGTCTCAGGATTCTTCTCCTAATATGAAAATCTAATTGAATTTTCAAGATTTTCGCTATTCATTAAGACGGACTGAAAAACCTCTTTTAGTTCAAAATGGAACTACTTGGTTGGAAGTGCAACTACTTTTTAAAAAAATTATTTTTTTGGCTGATGAATCATCATTTCATTTCGAATTTTTTTTGTTTATTTAACTATTTTGCTGACATTTTTTTTAGGTAAATTAACTTTTTCATTAAAAATTGAATATTTTCATGTTTGGTTGAACTTTTATCTTCCTCAGTTGGAAATTCACCTTTTTGGCTAAGAATTAATTTCTTTGGCTAAAACTGTTAGGTTAAAAGTTCCTTAAAGAATTGAAAATTTGGTTGAAAGTTCATGTATTTTATTGACAACTCCTCTTCTTCATTGCAATTTTTTTTTTTCTCAAAAATTGTTTGTCTTATTGGGAATTCATTTTTTTTTACTGGAAATATAATTATTCCATTCCTCGTCGAAAATGTATATTTTCTATAGACATTCAATCTTGTTGGTTGAAAATTCATCTGCTTTGTTGGAAAATTAACTATTTGGTTGAAAATTGATCTATTTTGTTAAAAATTTATATTTTTTTAGCAGGAAATTCATCTTTTGAGTTGAAAATTCAACTATTTGGTTTGAATTTAATTATTTTGGTAGAAAATGCATATGTTTTGTTTAAAGACCCAATTTTTTTGTGAAAAATTTCTCTTTCTGATTTGAAAATTAATCTGTTTTGGTAGAAGATTGGAATAATTTTAAATGATCCGATTTGAATAAAATATTTTGTGAATGAGTTTTACGGGATCTGAATTCAAATTTGAAATCCCAGTTTTCGAAAACAAAATGACAGCTCCAACGTTTTTTCTATTTTAAACATTTTGATTAACATATTAATTTAGGTAAAGCAGGGGCAGATTCTTTATTTTCAACATTTTTCTTATGATGAAAGGGAATAATTTTTTTTCAACATTTTTATTGAATTTGAAGTAAGAAAATTTTGGTATTTAATTTATTTCTGAATTAAAAGAGGGATTTTCTTACATTTTAACATTTTTGTAAATATTTTAATCCAGTTGAAGGGGGTGAGAATCTTTATTTTAGACATTTTTCTTTAAATGAAAAGCAGGCTTTTTATTTTTTTATTTTTTTCTGAGTCGAAAAACATAATTTTTGTTTATTTTCCCCTTTTTATACAATTCGAAGGGATGACATTTTTATTTATTATTTTTTCTCTAAAATAAAGTTGAAGATTGTAAAAAATAAATTATTTGAAATTTTCACATTTTTGTTTGAAAATTTATAAAATCAGCAATAATTCTGAAGGAAGGATTGAAAATTAAGCAATTTTAAATCAAAAAGTCAGACAATTTTTTTTAGTTATAAACGAAGTTCGTGTTCGTTAAAATATCGACGTGACGCAGTAAATTTTTTTGATTTTTAATGTTTGCCATTTAAAATTACTTTTTATGTTGAATGTTTTTTCTGAAATAATTTATTTTCAAAACGATTCAAATTTATTTTCTGCTTCTAGAAAAATTTGTAGAGCCGATTTTAATTTTTTTTTATACAATAACAGTTTAATAATCTAGAATTTCAGCAGCTGTGTCTATAAAACATTAAATTTAATTTTCAATTTCGAATTGTCAAATTTCAATCGATTTGAATTGGAAATTATTTAACTTCAAAACTCAAAAATTTCTAATTATTCAATTTGGAACGCTTCTAATTAGAAATAGTACAATTTTTATCTCTTTGAATTTTTAAATGATCCAATTTTTTAAATTCGAATCTGAAAATATTTCAATTTTTATTGTTTTTTTTTATTTTAAGAGTTTCTGTTATAAAATTTTTAATCTTCAAATTATCAAAATTAAGCAATTGTTTCTGTCTGTCTGTGTGTCTGTCTGTATGTCAGTCTGTCTGTAGATTTTTAGTCTGTTAGCACGATAACTTTCAAAAGAATTTCCAGATTGGATAAAAATTCAAAAAGAGCATTTTCAAAATTTTTGAGACACTTTTTTTGAAGATTTAAAAATTCTATGTACGGCTATTCGTAGTTTTGAAAAAGATTCAAAAAGATAGGATAGGTAGTTTTTTTTAGTCGTCAAAAATAACATTAAAAATAAAAAATAATTTTTTTTGGAAAAACGACGCAAGGTTTGACAAAAAAAATTAATAGACAAGAGTTCTTCACCCAAAAAAGAGCTACAAATTTCTTCAACATTTTTCTTCCTGGGACGCGTAGTTTTTGCTTTAATTGTAAAAAATAACATTAAAAATAAAAAAATTTAATTTTTGGACTAGCGACACAGGTTACGAAAATACATGAATCAACAAAAGTTTTTCATCCAAAAAAGAACTACAAATTAATTACAAAATAATTTTTTGTAGAAAGCGTAGTTTTTTTTAATCGCAAAACGTAACATTAACAACAACAAAATTGAATTTTTGCAAAAAACAACACAAGGTAAGAAAAAAATTAATAAACAAAAGTTGTGCACCCAAAAAAGATCTACAGATTTGTTATTAATTATTTTTTGACAGGATGCACATTTCTTGTTTAAATTGTAAAAAATGACATTTCAAATAAACAAATTAAATTTTTGGAAGAACATTATTTTGTAATATCGGAATAAGCAATCCGAGGCCGAGGTAAGCGATGAAAATGTATTAGATAAAGCCGAAGGAGCTTTAACAAAAGAGAATTCACAATCACCAAATGACAGTTGTCGATACTTTGACCTTTAACCTTAAAAGATTTTTTCAATAGATTTTTGTACTATTGTTTGGTTGAAATATGAGGTATTACATTTTTGGTTGAGAATTCATCTTTTTGTTAAAAATTTTGACTTTAAAATTTAATTAGTTTCTTGAAAATTCAACTGTTTTTGGTTGAAGTTTAATCTTGGTTAATTAAAAATAGACCATTTGGTTGAAAATTCAACTATTTGGTTTAAATTTCAACTATTTCGTTAAAAAATCATCTCTTTTGCTTTAAAGTTCAAATATTTACCATAACAATTAAAAATAGTGTCTTCTTACAAATCTCGAAGTAAACACATTGATAAGAGTTCCGGTGGTTCAAGTGGTATTGCGTTGGGATTCCAAGTAGGGTGCCCAGGGTTCGATTCCTCAAGTGGTACCAATGCAAATTTTTTTTCTTCAATTTTTCAAGTTTAGATGGTTTATTTATAAGCCTCTAAACTTGGATGAGGCCTAAAAAATTAAAGCATTAACTCAGAGAAATATATTCAAATTTTTTTTTTAATCCTGAAAGAATTTTTAGAGCATAGCATGTTTTCCTGTTGACTTTACTGAAATGTTTGAGATTCATGGACATACGCTATCAAAAATAATGACCAGTTAATCGTAACTACACTTAAAATTTATTGCTTCTCCAACTCTTTTTCTGTCCTCAAAGAGATACAAATTTTCTTTTAGAAATTTCAGCAAATTTGAGATGCACCTCGAGTAACAATTCGGTTCACTGGATGTAAATTCTTATTCTTTTGATGAAAGTCTGAGAAAAAAAAAGAGAATTTCTGACAAAGATCGGAACAATAAGTAGGCAAAAATAGAATGCACTGAATGATCCCTGAATTTGGCTCCACCTCTTGAGGAAATAAAAAGGATGGAAAAATTTACACTTTAAAGAAGAGGTATACGTATTTCAAAAACTTGTTCTTTTCTGATAACAGTGATTCACGAACTTTGAATGCATTTTGGAAAATTGGAATTTTCTTTTGAAAATCGCAGAAATAATTTTATGTTGTGATTTATTTTATGTTTTATTTATGTATGTTAATTACAATTTTTTTCATGCAATTTTAAAATAGAAAATGCGCTACTAGAGTTTAATTTATTTTACCTTGTGAAAAGTGGAATGAAAATAGTTAAATATAACTACAAAATGCTCAGTTTTTTCCACCATTTACGTTCGATAAAAATGATTTACCATTCACTTATCGGGAAAAAAAGTTTCATATTGTGTACTAAAACAAGTCACATGATACAAAGTGTTTTTATGCTTATATCCTTTTATGCTTGTTTTTTATACGATTTTTTGAAAAATACTCTAATTTAAACACATTGACAAATCAGTTTTTCATTTCTGACCATTATTCGCAGATTACCAACAATTTCTCAAAAATTTGAAGAATTTTTATCAATGTGCCTCACTTTTGTGATGTCTTACATCGGTTACGGGGAAAATTCAAAAATTAGATATAAATGAAAAAATTTTCCGGACCTCAAAAATGGCTGATTTACAGAAAATGTTTTTTCTAATCGAGTTTTTAAAACATTAGAAGAAGGAATGAAAAATATCCCATCAGCGTTATGCGTGCTAAAATATTTTCAAAAAGATAGAGCATTTTCAAAATTTTTGAGACTATTTTTTTCAAGATTTAAAAATTCTATGTACGGCTGTTCGTAGTGCTCGCAAATTCGAACAATTTATCCTCAAGACTTTTTTGGTAAAAATAAAATTTTCAGAGTTATAGCATTTAAAAAAAAAAAAAAAAAAAACGAAAATGAACATTTTAAGCCAAACTTGGCATAACTGTGACAAATCTTAATGGATTTCGATAAAAATTGGTATGCCTTAGTCTTTTTCGTTGCTGATGACTAATCCGATCTCAAATTTCAGAAATCAAAAACGGCGGATCCAATATGGCGGACTAAAACCCAAAAGTCACGTACTGCCTTTCATTCAAGTCACGTGATTTTTGCATTTTAGTTCGCCATATTGGATCCGCCATTTTGAATTTTTCAATTTTGACCCCGGATTCGTCATCAGCGATAAAAAAAAACTAGGCATACCAATTTTTATCAAAATTCATTGAGTTTTGTAGCAGTTATTCCAAGTTTGGCCTAAAATTTTCATTTTCGTTTTTTTTTTTGTTAATGCTGAAAATGGTATAACTCTGATCATTTTATTTTGATCAAAAAAAGTCGTGAGGATAAATTGTTCGTCTTTTCGAATACCACGAATAGTCGTACATAGAATTTTTAAATCGTAAAAAAATAACATTGAAAATAAACAAATTAATTTTTTGGAAAATCGACACAAGGTGCAATAAAATGTTAATTACCAAAATTGTTTTTTTTTATAGGATGCGCACTTTTTTAAATTATGAAAACAAAACAATAAAAATACATTTGTTTCAATATCAATGCATATTATAAATTGTAATAATATAAATGTTATAAATTCAACTATGCGGTAAAAAGCATATATATTTTTTTGTTAAGAATTCAATTTTATTTAATCTCTCTCTGTAGAAAATTAATCTCTTTTGGTTGAAAATTCAACTATTTTGTTGAAAATTCAATATATTTGAACTTTGAATTTTAAGGATTGATATATTTTCATGTAAAATTCAATATGACACCTATACATTAATTTTATTAAAAATAATTTATTCCCCTATTTTTATTAAAAATCACCCTATTTCCCCTGTTTTGAGATCATTTTGTCACGATCTTTCCTATAATATTAAATATTTTGAATTCCGGATCTGTTTCCAGTGTCTGATATTGCAGAAAAAAAACAGATTGCGATGTTGTTATGGGAAGAGATATGTCGAATCATTAAATTGCATAATTTTCATTCTGAAAACAAAGGAATACATTTATGTTGAAAGAAATTGATATCTTCAACAAAATTTCTGCAATATATGCATTATCTATTTTAGTTTTTTTATATTTCTTGAATTTTTTTATATTTATTTTATTTTTTTATATTCATTTTATCTAATTTAATCTGTTTTCTATGGATTTTCCGAAGAAGAAGCCAAAGACAGAGAAATTGATTCGAGATGATGAAGCCTTATCACAAGACAATAGGAAATTTTACACTATCAGTTCTAATACAATGAGCAGGTCAAGAAATTTCTATGGGTCAATCTATTATTGTTGTCTTATTCTATATTTCATATTTTCGAACTGAGAAGATGAGATGTCAACACAGGCTTCACAATCTTTCAACTTTTTCCTTTTTCCCCCTTTTTTAAAATAATTTCTCTTTCTTTCGTCATTTTCAAAACACTTATTTTTCTCGTTTTTTCTCATTTTTTCCTTAAATGCGAATTGAATTAATAGAAAATAATTGAAAATTTATCTCTTGCGGTAGAAAATTCATATTTTTGGGTTGAGAATTTAAAATAAAAATCTTCTTTGGCTGAAACATTAACCATTACATTTTTCATCAAATATTCATATTTTTTGGTTGAAAATTAAAATACTTGGTTGAATTTTGAACTTATTTATTAACATTTTTTTTAAGATTCATATATTTGGTTAAAAATTTAACTAATTCGTTGAGAATTTATGTATTTTGTTTAAAAAATCGCTTTTTTTATTAAAAAATCAATATTTTTCGTTGCAAATTGAACTATTTTTTTGAAAAATATGTATCCTTTTTGCTTGAAAATTGATTTATTAACTGACAATTTAACTATTTCAGTTGAAGATTTATCATGTTAGTTAATAAAGTTCATCTCTTTGGTTTAAAATAAAATTATTTTCTTTAAAAATTCGTTCTGAGTTGGTTGAAAATTAATGTCAACTATTTCGTTGAAAATTGATTTATTTTTTTGAAAAATCGTCTTTTTCAGTAGAAAATTAATTTTTTTTGATTGAAAATAAATTTATTTTGTTGAAAAATCATTGTTTTTTAAATTGAATTCTTAACTGAAAATTTAAATATTTTAGTTGAAGATTTATCATGTTAGTTAATAAAGTTCATCTCTTCGGTTGAAAATTGTTTAAAATTTTAATTTTTTTTTTTGAAATTCGTTCTATTTTGCTTGAAAATTAATTTTTTGAACTGAAAATTCAACTATTCAATTGTTGGTTGAAAATTGATCATTTTTACTTACAAATTTAACTATTTTGTTGAAAAAATATGTATTTTGTTAAGCAATCTTATTTTCATCATCTTAGTTAATAAAGTTCATCTCTGTGGTTTAAAATAAAATGTTTTTTTTAATTCGTTCTGATTTGGTTGAAAATTAATTTTTGAACTGAAAATTGAACTATTTAATTTTGTCTGGAAAATTAATCTTTTTATTTAAAAATTTAACTATTTCGTTGAAAATTGATGTATTTTATTTAAAAATCGTCTTTTTCAGTAGAAAATTAATTTTTTTGGTTGAAAATTGAACTAATGTGTTGAAAAATCATTTTTTTTAAATTGAATTCTTAACTGACAATTTAAATATTTGATTTGAAGATTCATTATGATAGTTAATAAAGTTCATCTCTTTGGTTAAAAATTTTTATTCATTTTTTTTTGAAAATTTGTTCTATTTTGCTTGAAAATTAATTTTTGAACTGAAAATTTAACTATTCAATTGTTAATTCAAAATTGATCATTTTTATTTAAAAATTTAACTATTTCGTTGAAAATGTATGTATTTTGTGAAAAAATCGTCTTTTTCAGGAGAAAATTATTTTTCTTGGTTGAAAATTGAACTATTTTGTTGAAAAATTGATATGTTCTTTTTGTTTGAAATTTATTTATAAACTGAAAATTTAACTATCTTAGTTGAAGATTCCTCATATTCATAAAGTTCATTTCTTTGGTCAAAAATTGAAATATTTTTCTGAAAATTCATTCTACTTTGGTTGAAAATTTATTTTTGAACTGAAAGTTTAACTATTTAATCTGTGGTAGAAAATTAGTATGTTTTGGTAAAAAATAAATCTTACTGGTTTAAAATTAATCTTTTTGGTTGAAAATTCAACTATACTTGGTTAAAAGAATGAAGTAATTGGTTAAAAATTCATTTTCTTATTGAAGATTCATCATTTCAGTTGAAAATTGAACTCTGGTTGAAAAATTAAGTATTTTCTTGAAAATAAGTTTTTCGGGTCAAAATTGATCTCTTAAATAAAAAATTAACTATTGATTTTCTTATTGAAAATTTATCTTCTTCAGTTAAAAAATAAACTATATAGTTGGAAATCCATGTCTTTTTTTGTTGAAAATTCATCTTTTTCTTTGGAAATTCAACTATACTTGGTTGAAACTCAAACTAATTTATTAAAAATCAATTATTTTTTGTTTGAAAATTCGTCATTTCAGTTTGAAATTCATCTCTGGTTGAATAATTAACTATTATGTTAAAAATTAGTTTTTTTAATTCAAAATTAATATTTTTAAGTGAAATTTTAACTATTCTACTTTTGGTTGGAAATTAAACCATACTTGGTTGAAACTTGAACTACTTAAATAAAAATTATTTTTTTCTGGTTGAAAAAAAAATTAATGTAGTTGAAAATTCTTTTTTTTCAAAATGAATCTTTTCAACTAAAAAATCCACTATTCCACTTTGCCTTATAATTTATCATTTTTAGGTGAAAATTCATGTATTTTGTTTGAAATTGGTCTTTTTAGTGGAAAATTATTCTTTTGGGTTGAAAATTCATCTTTTTGGTTGGAAATTGAACCATATTTGGTTGAAACTTAAACTATTTCAATAAAATATCATTTTTTTCGGTTGGATAAAAATTCATTTAGTTGAAAATCCTTTTTTTCATAATGAATCTTTTTATCTAAAAAATTTACTATTCCCTTTGGGCTTAAAATTTATCCTTTTAAGTTGAAAATTCTTATATTTTGTTCAAAATTGGCCTTGTTAGTAGAAAATTAATATTTTGAGTTCAAAATTCATCTTTCTGTGAAAAATTCGACTATACATGGTTGAAAGTTGAATTATTTTATTAAAAATTCATTTTTGTTGTTGAAAATTTATCTTTTGGTTGAAAACTAAACTATACTTGGTTAAAAAATGAACTACTTTAATAAAAATGCACTTTTGTCATTGCAAAAATTAATTTAGTTGAAAATTCTGTTTTTTAGTGAATCTTTTTAATTGAAATTTTTAATATTCCACTTTAGGCTTAAAATTGATCCTTTTTAGTTGAAAATGCATGTATTTTGTTTAAAATTTGTCTCTTCAGTAGAAAATTAATATTTTTAGTTGAAAATTCATCTTTTAGGTTGAAAATTTGACTAATGTTGGTTGAATGTTGAATTACTTTATTGAAATTTCATTTCTTTTATTGAAGATTCTTCATTTCAGTTGGAAATTCATTTCTTTGGTTAAACAATGTATATAGTTAAACTTTTTTTTCAAAATGAATCTGTTTACCTGAAAATTTAACTATTCCACTTTGGGCTTAAAATTTATCCCTTTTAGCTGAAAATTCATACATTTTATTCAAAATTTGTATATCATTTTGCTGAAAAATTAAACCATACTTGGTTGAAAGTCAAACTATTTAAAGAAAATTCATTTTTTCTGGTTGAAGGTTCATTTCAGCTGAAACTTCATCTCTTTGTTTGAAAAATTAACTATTTACTTAAAAATTCGTTTCATATTCCCAGGCGGAAAAATTATATATAGTCTGAAGTATTATATATAATTTACAATTTTTATATCAAACATATGAGAATTATATGTAATATTTCACACTATGTATAAACTATATATAATTTTTCCGCCTGGATTAAATTCAATATGGTACCTAAAAATTAATTTTATTCAAAACAATTTATTCCCCTATAATTCCCCCATTTTCGGGAAAAATCACCCCATTTCCCCTGTTTGGAGAGCATTTTGGGCTCTAAAATCTGTTATCAAATCAGAACGGAAAGGAATGTGAGTATCAACTACTAATTATAAGATATATAATCCAAGATTGTCGGTGACTTGCTTTCTCAAATGCGAATGAGGAAAAATAGAAAATTATTGTTTGATCTGAACTTTTCTACATCGCAGAGGTTATCGCTGGAGGCATTATGTTAGTAGCACGTGGTATCAACTGATCAGCGATATTTTACAATTCACGCAAATGGAATCATCTGTTATTAAAAACATTTTTTTTTTTTAATGGACCTCTTTCTCAGTGTTGTTTTCAATTTTTCTATTAATAGTTAGCAGGTTATGAAAGAAATTATAGTAATTTAGACACACCAAAATAATAATAGTGATGAGGTAATGGTTAAAAAAAAGAGGATGTCCACCGAAAATGACCATATTATTGCTAATCTTAAAATAATTTGAAGACAATTTTTTTATATGGTGAAAAAAACCCTCTGTGAAGGATAGAAATTTCGTTTTTTCTAATTTATTTTATTTATTTTTTTATTATTTGTCGAAACTCTCAAGATACATAGGTTTTTAAATCTACCTGTAAGACATCTTACTATTAGAATTTTAAATATCATTTTTATAATAATTTTTTATTTATTTCACTTTTAGACGTAACATTCTTTACACATAATCTGGAATTAACATTATTTTATTTGTAAATGAAATTATTATTTTCCCTTACCATTAACATTCAAATACCAGAATTTTTATATTGCAATATTTTTATGATATTTTACAAACGGAAGGAAAAAGTATTTTAAATAGAAAATTAAAATTTTCAAATTAATTAATTTATTCGAAACAAAAAAAAAAGACTTTTATACTACAAAAAATGACTTTTTAACAAAATAATTGAATTTTCAACTCAAAAAGATAAATTCTCAACAAAAAAGTGCAATAGTTGATATTTTAACCGAAAAAATGAAATTTTATTTAAAAAAGATGAATTTTAAAACCAATAGACGCATTTTCAACAAATAGAAATTTTTCAGTAATAAAAAAAAAAAAAAGTTTCACCTAAATTGCCGAACTTTTAGGCATATCTTTGCTTTAGGCCAAAAAACGAATTTTCTGTACGAAAATTGAATTTTCAATCATAAAATATGAATTTTCAGCAAAAAATTAATTTTTAACAAAATATTAAAATTTTTAATCAAGGAGATGAATTTTCAACTAAAAATGTGAATCTTCAACAAAAAAATAATTTCCTAACAAAGATGTTCAAACAATATTTTCAAACAAAATAGTTGAATCCTCAAGCAAAGACGAATAATTTTTAACCAAACAGTTGCATTTTTATTCAAGAAAGATGCAATTTCTACTAAAATAAACGATTTTTGAAATTAAAAAGATAAATTTTCAAAAAAATAGTTGAATTTTCGAACAAAAAGGATGAATTTTTGACAAGGTTATTGAATTTTCAAAAAAATAATAATATTTATAACTACCTTTTTTTAAATTGTTCTTAACTAGGACTAAAAATAATGAAAAGGAAAGTTTTTATTGTTATTAAAATTTGTGTTGTTTCTCTAATTCTTATTAAATATATAGTGCATGCATTTTCTCGTAAAAATGAATTTGTTGAAAATGTTCAAATGGTTTTGATTTTAATATTATAGTTCACATAGAAAAGTTGTACTTTTTGTTAAAAAAGTAATAGTTGCATATATATTTTTATGTAAGCTAAAAAATAGCCAGACTCTAGATTTTCTCATAAAAATTGTTTAAATAATTAATAATTATTGTAAATTTGCATAGTATCATGGGAAAAATTTAATGGAAATACATTAATTGTTGATTCCGTAAACAAATTCGGCCTATTCGTTTAAAAATGTCCAAACTCATAATTTGTTTATGAAAAATGTTTAAATAATTGATGAATCTTAGAAATTTGCAAATCACCACAAAAAAAATCCATGTGAAAGATATTCGTAGATAATTATGTAAAAAATTGAGCCTAATCTATTACAAATAGCAAAACTCTAAATTTGTTTATGAAAATTGTTTGAAAAATTAATCATTCTTTTTTGTTAGAATATTAATCTTCTTGGTGAACAATTCATCTTTTTGTTTGAAAATTTATTTCCTATGTTCAAAATTACACTATTTGCTTGAACATTTTTTTTATGGTTGAAAATTAATCCTTATGGTTTAAAATTCACCTTTTTTATAGTTGAAAATTCTACTATTTGGATCAAAATTCATTTTTTTATTGAAGATTCATCATTATAATTGAAAATTCATGTATTTGTTGAAAAATCGTATTTTGTGGTAGAATATTAATCTTCTTGGTGAAAAATTCATCTGTTTGTTTGAAAATTTATTTATTAAGTTGAAAATTTTACTATTTTGTTGAAAATTTCACTATTTTGTTGAAAATTCATTTTCATGGTTGAAAATTAATTTTTTTGAATTCAGATATAACAATTCCATTTTAGATTTAAAACTGATATTTTTTAATTAAAAATACATGTCTTTGTTGAAAATTAATTTTTCTGATTGAAAATTCATCCTTATGATTAAAAATTAATCCATTTTAAATTCAAAATAGATGTTTTTGAATTGAAAATTCATGTATTTTGTTGAAAATTTGTCTTTTCTGGTAGAAAATTAATCCTTATGGTTTAAAATTCATATTTTTTTTTAGTTGAAAACTCCACTATTTGGTTCAAAATTTATTTTTTTTCATTGAAGATTCATCATTATAATTGAAAATTCATGACTTTGTTGAAAAATCGTATTTTGTGGTAGAATATTCATCTTCTTGGTGACAAATTCATCTTTTTGTTGGAAAATTTATTTCTTAAATTGAAATTTCAATATTTTGTTAAAAATTCATTTTCATGGTGAAAAATTAATTTGTTTAACTTGGAGTATAACGATTCCATTTTAGATTGCAAATTGATATTTTTAAACTGAAAATTCATGTATTTTGTTAAATTTTTATTTTTTTTTTATTTTTGAAAATTAAGTTTTTAACTACAAATAACAACTCTGTGTTTGATTGAAAATTGATCTTCTTTAATTGAAAATTCATGCATTTTGTTAAAAAATCGTCTTTTGTGGTAGAACATTAATCTTCTTGGTGAAAAATTCACCTTTTTATTTGAAAATTTATTTCTGAAGTTGAAAATTTCACTATTTTGTTGACAATTCGTTTTTATGGTTGAAAATTAATTTGTTTGATTTTAGATAAAGATTCCATTTTAAATCAAAAACATATATTTTTTAATAGAAAATTCAAGCCTTTGTTGAAAATTCGTTTTTTTAGTTGAAAATTAATTTGTTTGACTTTAGATATAACGAATCCATTTTAGATTGAAAATTGATATTTTTGAAATTAAAAATTCATGTATTTTGTTGAAAATTAATCTTTTCTTGTAGAAAATTAATCTTTATAGTTGAAAATTCATCTGGTTAGTCGGAAATTCAACTATTTGGTTTAAAATCCATTTTTTTATTGGAGATTCATCATTATGATTGAAAATTCATGTATTTGTTGAAAAATCATCTGTTGTAGTAAAGTATTAATTTTCTTGGTTAATCTTTTCGTTTAAAAATTTATTTCTTAAGTTGAAAATTTCACTATTTTGTTAAAAATTCATTTTTATGGTTAAAAATTAATTTTTTTTAACTCTAGGTATAAAGATTCCATTTTAGATTGAAAACTGATATTTTTTAATTAAAAATTCATGCATTTTGTTGAAATTTCTTTTTTTTTCGGTTGAAAATTAATTTTTTAACTGAAAATTTAACAACTCTGTGTTTGATTACAAATTGATCTTCTTTACTTGAAAATTCATGAATTTTGTTGAAAAATCTTCTTTTCTGGTAGAATATTAATCTTCTCAGCCAAAAATTTCTCTTTTTGGTTGAAAATTTGTTTTTATGGTTGAAAATTAATTTGTTCAACTTTAGATATCACGATTCCATTTTAGATGAAAACCTGATATTTATTAATTGAAAATTCACGTCTTCTTTAGAAATTTCTTTTTAGGGTTGAAAATAATTTTTTATTTAACTTTAGATATAACGATTCCATTTTAGATTGAAAATTGATATTTTTGAATTGAAAATTCATGTATTTTGTTGAATTTTTTTTTGGTAGAAAAATACTCTTTATGGTTGAAAATTCATCTTTTTAGTCAAAAACTCCACTATTTGGTTCAAAATCCATCTTTTTATTGGAGATTCGTAATTATAATTGAAAATTCATGTCTTTGTTGAAAAATCGTCTTTTGTGGTAGCATATTAATTTTCTTGGTGAAATATTCATCTTTTTATTAAAAAATTTAATCCTTAAGTTGAAAATTTCACTATTTTGTTGATTATTTCTTTACTTTGTTCAAAATTCGTTCTTATGGTTGAAAATTAATTTGTTTAACTTTAGATAGAACGATTCCATTTTAGATTTAAAACTGATATTTTTATCGAAAATTCATGTATTTTGTCTTTTTTGGTATAAAATTAATCTTAACGGTTGAAAATTCATCTTCTTATTCGAAAATTCAACTTTTTGGTTCAAAATCCATTTTTTTATTGGAAATTCATCATTATAATTGAACATTTATGTCATTGTTGAAAAACCTTTCTTGTGGTACAATACTAATTTTCTTGGTGAAATATTCATATTTTGGTTTGAAAATTTATTTCTTATGTTGAAAATTTCACTATTTTGTTAAAAATTCATTTTTATAGTTGAAAATTATTTTTGTCATTTTAGATATAACATTTCCATTTTAGATTAAAAACTGGTATTTTTTAATTGAAAATTCATGTCTTTGTTGAAAATTCGTTTTTATTGGTTGAAAATTATTTTGTTTAACTTTAAATATAACGATTCTATTTTATATTGAAAATTGATATTTTTAATTGAAAATTCATGTATTTTGTTGAAAATTTGTCTTCTATGGTAGACAATTATTCTTTATGCTTGAAAACTCATCTTTTTAGTCGAAAATTCAACTATTTGTTTCAAAATCTATTTGTTTATTGGAGATTCATCATTATAATTGAAAATTCATGTCTTATTTGAAAAATGATCTTTTGTGGTAGAATATTAATCTTCTTGGTGAAAAATTCATCTTTTGTTTAAAAATTTATTTCTTAAGTTAAAAATTTCACTATTTTGTTAAAAATTCATTTTTATAGTTAAAAATTAATTTTTTTGAATTTAGGTATAACAATTCCATTTTAGATTAAAACTGATATTTTTAAACTGAAAATTCATGTCTTCGTTGAAAATTCGGTTTTATGGTTAAAAATTAATTTGTTCAACTTTAGATAGAACGATTCAATTTTAGATTGAAAATTGATATTTTTTAATTGAAAATTCATGTATTTTGTTGAAAATTTGCCTTTCATGGTAGACAATTAATCTTTTCAGTCAAAAATTCGACTTTTTTGTTCAAAATCCATTTGTTCATTGAAGATTCATCATTATAATTGAAAATTCAAGACTTTGTTGAAAAATCGTCTTTGATGGTAGAATAATAATCTTCTTGGTGAAAAATTCATCTTTTTGTTTGAAAATTTATTTCTTAAGTTGAAAATTTCACTATTTTGTTCAAAATTCATTTTTATGGTTGAAAATTAATTTTTCTGATTGTAAATTCGTTTTTATGATTAAAAATTAATCCATTTTAAATTAAAAATTGATGTTTTTGAATTGAAAATTCATGTATTTTGTTGAAAATTTGTCTTTTTTGGTAGAAAATTAATCCTTATGGTTTAAAATTCATATTTTTTTTCACTCGAAAATTTAATTATTTGGTTCAAAATTAATTTTTTGATTGGAGATTGATCATTATAATTGAAAATTCATGTATTTGTTGAAAAATCGTCTTTTGTGGTAGAATATTAATCTTCTTGGTGAAAAATTCATCTTTTTGTTTGAAAATTTATTTCTCAAGTTGAAAATTTCACTATTTTGTTAAAAATTCATTTTTGTGGTTGAAAATTAATTTTTTGAATTTAGATATAGCAATTCCATTTTAGATTGAAAACTGATATTTTTGAATTGAAAATTCACTGCCTTAATTTCATCATTCCACCATGCATCACCAGATTTTCTTCCTACAACCGCCGTACCACATACTTCAATCGCAATTTTGATAATGATATCCCGTAACATAGTCCACGCGCCCTCTACATCTTCAATCATTCTAAGCGCATCCGAAGTTGCCTCAGCTGTGCGATCGTTTATCTTATTCTGTAATCTATACGCACTTCCGGTTTCTGTAAATTTTCGATCTTGATTCGCGTTTGTTTCGTTTTCGTTGTTTTCTTTCTTCTCCCACCCCGTCCTAAGTTTATTTTTGAGACTGAAAGGTAGATGAAATATGTCTAATTATATTGCAGCATCGCTCTAATTTATTATTGTGAATTTATTGTTTTTGAAACATACAGCTAAAGTTTGTACAAAAGTGATGAATACTAATAAGTGTCAGACCTAACCAGCTGATGGACGACCACTTGTAGGACTGACCACTGGTAGCAACCAGTGAACCTAACTGATTAAACCAATGACGGAATTCCACTGTTTGAATCAGTGAAATCTCACTGATTGTCAGTGACAGACTTATGACTGTTTCAACCAGTAAGCTTTTGCAGAAAATCAGTGAGATTTCACTGATTCATTTTAAGAGAGAAAGAAAACTTCATTGAATGCAGAGCTTCTTAGAAGCATCATAAATTGAAAGTCCTTATAAAAGGAAATACATTTCCTTGCAAACTTATCGCTAAGCTGGGTCACATATCGACGATGCGTTATTGCTTCGATGTGAAAAACACGTCGAGTTGTTGCATAAAACCATTTAGATAACCGGCGTAGTATTAATCGACGCTTCGACGCCGCAACGCATCTGAATTAAGCGGTGACCTCTCCTGGGGTTGACTAATATATTTCATTCGTTGCTCCATGGACGAATAATAATAAAGTTGTTAGTTAATGGCTCTGGGTAATTTCGTTCGAAATTCGAAATGCATTATAAGTGTATCCCACTTTACGCAGTTTGCGAAATTATTCGGCAGGGCGATAAAATAATTCAATGAATTTGTTGAATTTATTTCTTCATGCGGAGAACGAATTTTACAAATTGAGATTTTCATTTTGGTTATCGGTCCATTTAAACTTGTGTACTGCATCCAAGTAATATATGAAAACTTGTGTAAAAAAATAATTTTTAAGAATAAAGTTTTTTTTTAATTAAATGGAGTTTTTTATTTTTGTAAAATTTATAAATAACATTTTTTATTTTTTCAAACAATTTGTCCGGTCTATTTTTTTTCTCGCACGGATTAAATTGCTGTTACGAAACTATCTAGGTGAAAAAATTTCAGGCTTCATCTGTGCAGACGAGAGTACTTTTAATTATTCTTTATTGTTTTTATATCCTGAAACTCTTGTTATTTTCAAACAATTTCTCGTATCTTTCAAATTAGCTAGCCAACACAACTGCATACTATGTGCATAATTATTAAGTTTCAAAATTGCGATGATTTCAAGATATTAATCGAAAATGACGCCATGCGCTTTTTAATAATTGGGAAAGTAGCAAAAGCGCGCTACGCGCGCGCGTGTATGTTTTCTGAACTCTCGAAAGAGATGTTTAATTTTGTTTGATTGAAAATTATTTATTTTTTTAGTTGTTTGAATGTTTAATTTGTTTTTCCTATTCGAAAATTTGAAATAGATTATCCATTAGCTGGGATTTTCGAAAAGTTCAAATAATTAAATAAGGTAAAAGCCTTTTCACTTTAAGAATTGCATAGAAAATTATCACATTATAAAAAAAATTTAATTCAATTACTAGAGAGAAAAGAAGTTTTCAAAAAAGATTTTAATTTTGAATAAAAAACAGTTGAATTCATCTGAAAAAAAATAAAGATTTTTAACAAAACAGATGAATCTAACCCAAGAAAAACTCAAATTTTACCAGTTGCATTTTTCACCAAGAAAGGTGAAATTTGTTGCAATAGAGATGAATTTTATACAAAACAGTTTAATTTTTCAACACAAAAATATGAAATTTTAACTAAATAGATCAATTTTCTACCAAGAAGACTTATTTTCTACCAAAATAGACGGATTTTCAATAAAATATTTTCAAACGAAGAGATGAATCTTCAACTGAAATGATGAATCTTTATTAAAAAAAGAATAATTTTTAACCAATTGCATTTTAAACTAAAAAAAGACAAATTTTCAACAAAATAGTGGAATTCTTAACAAAAACTAATTAATTTTCAAACCAAAAAGACGAATTTTTAACCAAATAGTTCAATTTTCAACCAATACAAATTTTTCAGTCATGAAAACTAAAAATTCCACCCAAATTATAATTTTAGGGGATAAATAATTGTGGATGAAAAATGAAAATTTCAAATCAACCTTTACTTTTTAAGATTATTTCTTCATTTTTTTTGCAGTTTATCTATACATATTTAATTTTCCTCAGTTTCTAGAGAAAATTAAAATTTTTTTTGACGATTTCAGATATGTCAAAAAAGTATAATTTTGTTCTTTTTCAGGATTTGCAAACTTTTAGAAAAAAGTCTAGTCCGTTTAAAAGATATTTAGTACTTTTAAAAGTTTGGAAGATCTTTTAAACGGACTCGGACTATTCCTAAAATTTTAGAAAATATTCCAAAACTGAAAAAGTGCCCTTAAATCTTTGAGATATTTTCGACATTTGTAGAAATATTTTGAAATATTTTGACTTTGAAAATTTATTTGAAAAAATGGAAAGCTATTGAAATTTTTCCCAGGAATTTTAAGAAAGTTTTTTCATTTTATTGATTCCTTTTGTTTTAAACTCCTCAAAAAGCTTCAAAAATTTTTCGAAATCTTCAAAAATGTACATTTTACTTGACATTTTTGGAAATCTTTTTAAATTTCAAATTATATTCGTAACATTTCCAAAACTTTCAAACCTTGTAAATATCTCAAAAAATTATTCGAATTTTTCCACAATTTTTCTTAAAATTCTGAAAAATTACAAAAATTGCCTTAGAGTCTTCCAGAATCTATTATGACGATTTTTGAAATATTTTATAATCTTTTAAAATCTTTTATAATATTTTCAAATCTTTTTAAATATTCTCCTCAAAATAATTTTTCGAAAAGAAAATCAGTTCAAATTTTCCTATGAATTTACAGAATATTTTGTTATTATCGTGAAACGTTTCAAAATCCTTAAGAAGTTTCGAAATTTTTATTTTCAAATATTCAAAAATGTAGATTTTTTTTCAAAAATATTTTCAACTTTTAACTCAATTTTGAATCTTTTTAAAATTTCAAAGTGTCTCCTAACCTTACTCGAATTTTTTATAAATCTTTTTCATCTTGCTTATTGAAAGATTTTGCTTTAAACTTTTCCGAAATGTTAGAAAATAATTCGAAATGTTTTAAAATCTTTGTGAATTCTCTTTTAAAATTTATTTAAAAAATAAAAAATCAGTATATATTTTCCCCGGAAGTTGAAGCATTTTTTTTTTTATTATCTTGAAACCTTTTAAAATTCTGAAAAAGCTTCTTTATTTTTGAAATCTTCAAAAATCTACAAATTACATGTTTTATAACAAAATGCTGGACACCTTTCTTACATTGATTATTTTTATCAAATATATATTATTAAGATAACCTTACATTTCTCATAATCCGGAAGTTTCCGGACTCTTTTTAGATGTCAAAAAAACAATGAAAGCTTTATCCAATCACGAACACGGGTTTCCCGAAAAGAATAGTTTCAAATTGTTGCGAGTAATTTCGAGATGGTTCAAGAAATAATCTAAAATGACGCAATGCCCTTCTTAATAATTGGATAGAAATTAAGGTATCTGTTTGTATTTTATATTCAAATTTAAATTTAAAATCCGAAATTTATAATTTTACAGGCTTGAATGTACAAAAAGAGATAAAAATGCTTGTGTAATTTGATCCATTCTTCACCTGACATATCATAATCAACTACATCATTAAAAAATGTGGATTCAATAGAGTGATTAATTTTTAAGCAGCAAGTCATTCTTAACAAAGGCGTCTTTTAGACGGCGTTACATTATGGCATAATCACACGCACGTGTAAACTCGACGTACCATGAAATTCATACCTTGGCACAGAGGCGTTGCCAAGTCCAGACAAGACAGTTTTCTTGGCGATATAAGACCAATGCTTATTATCGTCGCTGAAGTCTCATACACGTAAATCAATCTCAAAAGTCTTGCATTTGAAATCGGCTCTGAAATTAGAAAATTAACTTCGAATGAGTTAATTACAGATGGATATTGCCAAGCAATATGATAAATAACGTTGCGCTATTGTCTTTGTTCCTAATTTAATGCACACCTACTTCACACTAATGCTTCTCTTGCAGAAGCCAATCAATTTTCATTCTTTGTACCAAAAAGATTTCTAATTTCGCCCTTTTTTCAATTTTATCCTCGCGTTTATAAAAATTCGACAGCTTTTCTATGCGATTGGTGGTTAAGAATAATCTCGGCATTTTTTCTGCGTTATTATCTTTTTAACACGGAAAAAATTACTACTGAATCAAGAAGATAGTCTGTCATCCGTATTTGCGACAATATTTTTTTTAATCAATATGCGATGTCTGAGCTTATGCTAAATAAGTTCAATTCAGTGATTATTCATTGAAATTCAATTAACTTTTCACTGATTTTCTAGGTTCTAAAATTTCATTTTTATTGATATCAGAGTAGATTTATTTTGACCAAAAGAATATTTTCTGATTGAAAATTTGTTACACTAACTTATAGGATAATCTGTACACTTATTGGCCACTTATGGAATTTTTTAGGTTTGGCAATTTGTGAAAAACATCATAAACATCGAAGAAAATTCTAAAATACACAGATGGATGATAAATTGATTGCAGATTCAAATTACAATAGATTTTTGAGCTTCAAAAGTAGGATTAACCATATATTTAATAAAATGAATAGTGTCAAAATACTTGGCCCTAATGACATAGTGATTAGCATTGGCTACCCGAGTCGAAATATAGGTCCTTTTTATATTCTCTTAAATTCTGTAACCCTGGAGAGTTTATGAGGATCTAATGAGGATTAATGCAATATAAATGTAAGTACTATTTAACTACTCGAAATGTGCACAAATTTCCATTTTTGCATGTTTGGAGGTCTTAAAACGGACTTAATGAAATACTTATTACATTCTCGTTGATCCTCCATTCAGTGCTTTTTATTCTAGTTCGCATGCGTCGTAGAGCGCATTTTTTCTTGGAATAGCAAAAATTTTAATTCAAATATTCTTAACAAATAGTCATAATTAAACATACAAAAATTTCACATCCATCGATTTTCTTACTTGTTTCAGATGCAGAAGAAAATGACAATGTGATTTTACTGAATATATGAAATGTCTGGTAGATTATAAATTTCATATATTCAATAAAGTGTAATGATAACTTTGTTTTTCGTTCGTTAAGTGTAAAGGTATATTGATGTAATATTTCTGTATGTTTGGTAATGAATATTTGTTAGGAATATTGGAATCGAAATTTTTCCTATTTCAAAGAATACCCAAATTCTTATTTCAAATTTATGAAAACAGGACTTGTACTGTAATGAAAATTAAATTATTAACAGGAAATGAATACCATAAATTGAACATGTGATGCAGTTTATTGAAAACTTAATTAAAGAGGCTTTGAGCCTACCGCCCAATTTATTCTGTCTGATTGAGATTTGCTCGCGTCGTGAGAAATGTCTTGATGCTGTGGAATCCGTGAAGAATTTTTTGATTTTGAATATATCATTATAGATCAATTCTAATGATCTTTGATATCCTAACAAAAAAATGTTAATAAATTGATATTCACCTCTTGGTATTCGAGGATGATGAAAGTCACTTTTTGAATAGTCATTTCTTGACAAATTAAGGGGATCCACATTGGAACGTGCAAATGTGGAATTTATGATTTTATCATCATTTTCTCCTGGAACATCAAAAATCGCTGAAACTTCATAACATCTTTCAATTTACTTTTTCTTGTCCTTCTGATTGATTATCTTTTTCCTCTATTATTAAAGTATATAAATTACATATTCAGAAATCATTCATTGATTATTAATAGAACAATAAGTAACAAAAATCTCTTCTAAATTAATACAAAATAATAAAAATGTAAACCTGAATTTGTTCATATCTTATTCGGATATCTTTGCTTGTTATTAGCTTTATTAATTTATTGAATAAAGTCCTTTTGAAAAAGCTTAGGTATTATTTTGCATGCCCCCTCTGCAGTTAGGAACGTTTAATATTACTATAATGAATAAGGTAACATACAACACAAAGCATGATTATCGTATATATAATTATAAACAATAAAATATACAATAGAAAGAATTTTAAACACTTTATGCATTTTTGAAAGAAGTTTGTTGAAAAATTGTTTCAAAAAGTGATAAAGTGTTTTAGGAAAAAAATGACATAATGGATGAAATATTTTTTAAGGCAATTACATGTTTAGGAAATTTAAAGAAGCAAGTCGGCATCCGAATTAACATCAGTTAGTATCAACGGGTTTACACATACAATGACATTTTCCAGCAGGTAAAATCCACATGCAGGCGAAATTTCTTGCTAAAATCAAATTGAAGACATTATTTTATGTAATAAGTACATCGCGTGCATGAATCTTAATTGAATGTAATATAATTTTACCATAATTGGGGCCAGTCGTCAGTAATTGAGAAGGTACCTGAAAACATTTGAAGACAAAATCATCGAATAAAATAAACAAATGCTTCAGATTCAAACCAAGTTTTTAAATAAATTTTATTTCTTTCTTACAACTTTTCCTCAGTGGCATTTGCTAAGTTATATCACTCTTTCATGGCAACCAGTCAAAGTTTCTGGAACTCAATATCTATTATCTTGAGTGTAAAAAAATGTTATGTAAAAATAAAGTAAAATCAAAGGTTATTAATAGTCGTTGCCAACATGTTGCGAAATTTGGACTACGATTTTTTTTAATAGACATTTTTACAACTAAACTAAGTGTTCACATTAATTGAAATTCCGAATAGAATGAAAATATTCATTTCAGAGATGAACTACTTCAGTGCCCTTAAATACAACAGTCTTGATCAATAGGATAACATCTGCGCTCAGACTCGCTTCAGAGATACATCGTGGCAATACAATTTTAAAAAGCATTAGCAAAATAATAGCATGGAATTTTTTTAGTAATTGAAATGTAAATCACGCAGGCCTCAGAATGACTAAAATGCTTTTCAAAAAGTCGCATAAGTGTTATTAGTTACATGAAATTGCGATAAACTTATTTCTTCAAAAAATTTTATTTACTATTTAATTTAATTTGGAAAATTCATGAATCAAGAGCAATGTGAATCATCAAAATTATATATTTTTTATTGTCAATCTTCAAAATAGAAATTTCTTCAATTTTAATTATATATAAATGAAAATTCGTAAATTTTGATTATTTTGAAGACCAAAAGTCAAGTTTTTAATTGTGAATCTTCCAAATGGAAGAAATTTCGAATGTAAATCATCCGAATTACGGAATTTTTAATTATTGTAAAACTTAAAACTTACATAATTTTTAATTTCTAAAATTGAGAACTCTTCAATTTTAAAGGTTTTTCATTGAAAGTTCTACCATTTTTAAGATTTTCAAATGAAAGTTCTTTAATTTGAACGATTTGTAGTTAAAACTCTTTAACTTCAAAGATTTAAAATTTAGAGTACTACAATTTCAAAGAGTAACAATTTCAAATTTTTCAATTGTAAACAGTATAATGCCAGCGCTGATTTTTTGTTGAAATTTTATATTATATTATACATACATATCTTTCCGTATGTAAAAATAGGAACTCTGCCGGAACTTTAAGTTACTACTTGAATCATTGACTAGAAATGTAAGAAGTTACTGCTTTCACGAAGTAAATATAGCCAATAGACTAACGTATACTAATGAACTGTAAAAATTGGGCAGTGGAAAAAAAATCAGAAGACCAAAGTACGCAATAAGTGAGCGGAAGCATATAGGATCTGCAATGTGGACAAAGTGAATGAATAAATTTTAATGATTATTATATTTAATTTTTATAACATTAGTTATTTTATTACATTATGGTTAAGTGAATTTTGATCCCATTTTACGATCTGATGGTTAAACTGTTGAATAACATTTTTCTGGACCCTCATCAGCAATAAAATGTTTGTCTGCAGACAAACGGACAACAGTACTGATTCCAGTAGCACTCTCAAGTACATACATGTCATAAACAAAGTTTGTTTTGTTGGAAGTAATCGCAAATGTAGTTTATCCGACATGTTAAGTGAGGTCGTTATAGAATATTTTTATTTTTTTTCTTAGTAATATTTTTGCCTCCATTGGATCCTAGGCAGAAAACGTTTACGCGATTGGCAACAGCCCGTTGCTTGATATTACATGCAGAGTGTGCGATGACGGAGACGTCCCCGGATGATTGACGTACGGTGCAGCAAGTTGCATCTCGAATGCACGACGAGTCACCGATGCCTTCCCGGTAGCCACCTGAGAAGCATCCCCAAGTCCTCGACCTTTTTCCATCTCTTTTCCTTCTTCTTCGCGTTTACATTGGATCTTAACGCAAGTGCAAAGACGCGCAATTGCGATGCAAGGACGATTCCTTATCTCGTGGCCGGTACTTCCAAGAAAGTCATGGGACTCCACGCCAAATTGCTATAAATAGAAGCTAATCGATGCGGTGGAAAAAAGTGGCAAGACGCCTCGTGAATAATTCTAAACCTTTGGTAATGTATTTGCATATGCGTCATTTTGAGCCAGGAATGAAGAATGTAAAGTAATTTCGTATAAACATACCACTTCATGCCCTTAAAGCACAAGAGGAATCCACTCCTTGGATCACCTCTTATATCAAAGATTTCATGAAAGGAAGAAAAAAACGTGATTGACTAAAATAACAAAAAATAGTATTATTCAAGCCGAATTTCGTAAATTTCGTACAAACCAAAATCAGGCATTCATATAATCAATATAATTTCAATTCTATCAAAAACAGAGAAAAAATGAAAACATCTGGCTTCTCTTAAGACGGCTTGGACTTATTTATCTGGGTTTCAGGACAAGCATAGTACATTTACAGCTTCACTTAAAGTAACCTTTGACCTATAACTGATAGCAGATATAAGAGCAATAAGGTTTGTTGTCATTTTTGACTTTTCTAACTAGTTTGATGCAGTTAACCATAATCTACTATTGACTAGATTCAAATCGCTTTATCGCTGAAATATGGTTGTTAAATGGTTTGTATCTTATCTTAGTAATCGTTCTGAAAGAGTACAAATTAAGAATGGCATGCGGTCTTCTTATGGGTAGATTAAGAGTGTTGTCCCTCAGGGACCTACGCTTGCACCCACTCTATTTAATATTTATACCTCTGAACTTGTTAGCGAACTTCGACACTGCAACTATCACACATGTGCTGATGACTTCAAGCTTTACCTCCCCGGGACTATTGGCACTCATAAGAGCTTAATGCAAAAGGTACAGGGGGATATCTATCTGGTGGTGCAGTGGGCCTCGATAAGGTTCCTCACTCTTAACCCTGCTAAAACTATAACTATAATTATAGTACATCCTTCCTCTCCATCACTTGAAACAATTGTAACTCTAGCTCTTCCCTCGATCCAATGGCGTGTCATCGCCTTTATGGAATTTGTGAAAGATTTAGTCTATATTCTCAATTGCTCTCTTACTTGGAATGAAAAAAATTGCAAATATTTCGAGGAAAACCTTTAGACTTCTCCAACGGCTTGAGAGGAATAAAGAATTACTTTCTATTCCAATTCTTATCCTCCCAATTAAAAGCCTTATCCTTGCTTTCTTTGATAACGGCTGTGTGATATATGACAATATTACTGATGAGCTGGATACCAAGCTTCAGCGTACCTCTAAAGCTTGCATTCGGTTCATCTCTATAACATCCCCAAAAGTAAACATATTAAATAAAAAAATATAGAGAATATAGAGAAAGAGCAGGACTTCTTAACGTCGCAAAAAATATAATTTTGTATGGACCACTTGCTCTATAGCCTATTTAGTGATGAAGCTCCGCACTATCTTTTAAACTTCTCCCATTTGATTGAAAAATATCAATGGACACATTTCAAATGCGGTGAAAGGAAGACAGTGCTAAAAATTTAGCGACACTGCACGTGTAAAATTCAAAGGTCTTTTATTATTCGTGATGCTCGGTGTTGGAAGAAACTACTTATACCAATTAGAATTGCACCTCCATAATACCACTTTAAAAAACTTCTTTTTGGTTACTCATTCAACACTTCAAAACCTACCCTCAAAATCACACATTGGCAACACTCAAGTCTTTAAATTAAAGATATATATGAGTGAAATTATGTTCATCATAGGTTATTTCTTTACTCTTGTTAAATATCTATTTTTAATAGCAATCGTCCAATTAATTGCCGCCACGTTTTATTTGTCACAAAACGTCGTCGTCCAGCGGTCAGGGCGCCTTAATATAACTTTTTCACTTTCACTTCAACGGCCGATTTTTCGAAATTCACGTCTGGTGTCTTTTTTGTACATTTAAATTGCCTGAACAATTTAAAAAAGACATGGAGAATTTCATAAATGTGAAAGTGAAAATGAAAATTAAAAAGTTACATAATCGCCTTCCAGCTGATGGCGTTGACAGATTGTTTGACAGATTGCACCAACTCGAAACGATGAGCCATTATTATTCGACAAATTACCATAATTTACAATAAATCATGACTGTGGCGACAGTCTGAATACGATGCCAGTGAAAATAAAACATTTTGTGTTTCCGACCCGCCTTACTCTTCAATGTATTTTTGAACAATAATAATTAGGAACTTCAATGGAAATTGTTTTAACTGCCGCTGCAAAGAGCAGCAGTATTCGTAAATGAAACTCGCTATCTCGTCCAATAATAATTCCCTTTGTACCATGTTTCCCGTGTTCGTATTCGCATAGTTTCAGCTTACTCTTGACTCGAGAGTTGGAGAAAGAGAGGAAATGCAAGAGAGACTGAGGCCTTTCGGACCAGCAGAGTCAGAGATAGTATCAGGTTGAGGCCGAACGGAACGTTGTTACATTCAAATTAGAGTGGACGACGGTATGCTTACCTGCATACGACAACCAACGAGCATCGGGTCGTTGTCTTCCTATTTCCCCTTATGCGTATATTCTACCTTTGTATTTAGTATTTGCGCATACAAAGTGCATCTTGAGCAACTGTCGATACAAAAAAAATTTAGTTTTTTGTAATTTATTATTTGTGCTTCACGAACTTCAAAAGTTTCTCCAAGAACACGAAATGATTCTCGACTTAAGAATATTTTTTTATTTTTCTCCAAGCGGAAAATACTTTATTATTTTCCATGCTGCCACAAAAGATTTGTTTGAAGCCGAAGATATTTTTCTCGCAATAGAATAAATGTTCTGGCCCTTTAAATTCATTTCTACCAACGGAAAATTGCATCAGATGAATATTTAGAAGAAAAAAGTGAAGAAATTAAACAAAAACTGGCTACGTCAAAAACGAAGTGCAATGTATAACAGACAATTGTTATATTCTCCTATCGGAGAATTAAGGCTGGATACTGGACGTTGACAAATGGTCATCGTTTTTAATTTCCTACCCTCTGAATCTGCTTTGAGGTAGTTATAGTGAATGTCGCACCACAACAAAGAATTTTTTAACAGACGTAATAATTATCAGATCGAGTCGAAGAACGAATTCCTATTTCACCGCACCGTTCCGTATGAAAGAAATACTGTATTCCTTTGATGTACACAATGATTGCACGAATTGGTTAAAGACGAGACTGATGACATTGATATAAAGGAGAGGTGTAAATTAACTTTTCCGACTCAAAGCTTTTCAAGTACTGTCCAATCTGATTGTGAAACAGACACGAGTTGACTGGATGTCGTTATGATTAAAATACGAGGTCTGCCCGGAAAGTATACAAGCTCATGGTGTGCTAGGGGTAAGAGTTATTTCTAGTCAATGGCGATGATAACCCTTTCAAAGTACTCATCTTTGGAAGCCACAACATTCTTCCAGCGATGCTCCCACTTTCGGAAGTACTTCTTGAAGTCACCAGCCAAAAATTACAGGAAGCCAAATCAGGACTGTACGGGGACTGCCGAAGTTTTGTAAGGCCGTATTTCACCAGGAATTGCTGAATAAGCTGCGATAAATGGGCAGGTGCGCTGTCGTGATGAAGGTCTCAGTCGCTACTTTTCCTCAAAGCAGGACGTTTCCTTCTTACTGCGTCACGTAATCACTGCAGAACTTCTTGGTGATACTTTTTGTTTACCGTGTGATCTTTTGTAGCATATTCATGGTTCCGTCATCCTGAAATGCAACGCGTACATGGTTAGATATTTACACAACTGATTACACTAGTGGACTAAAGATTTGCAGATCCATGTCACCTCAAACATGTCCCCCACTCCTAAATGACAAATACCTGGTTTTGACAATTGCACAACTAGGTATAGAGTTAGAGCACAAAGTTGGATACTTTCTGGACAGACCCGGTATGCCGTATGTGAATGAAACTTTGATGAAAGGAATGCAATATTGTATAAATGCGACAGTTTTCCAGAGATCGCATACTTTTTGAGATTGTCAGCGAATGTACGTAAGTGATTGGACGTGATTTGGCTGGTGATTCCAGGTGATTGTAAGTTATTGCAGATGACTGAAAATAATTTCATGGTGAAGTACAAATAATTGGGTGAGATCAGTTGGAGACTTATTGCAAGTAATTTTTTAAAAGAAAAGTGCTTTTCGATGGTTTCAGAAGACTACTGCGTATTTAAAGTGACTGCAGGTGATTGCAGATTAACACAGATGGATGGAGATGATTGAAAACGATGGCACTATGAATCGCTAGTGATAGGAGGTGATTTCAGGGTAACTGCAAATGACAGCACTTGATTTCGCATTTGCAGAGAAAGCTGTCGAAGATGATTTGAAGGCGATTGCACGATTTATTAATACACTAAAACAAATTCAAGTATCCAAAGAACGGCGTTTCTTTGGTTTATTTTCTTTGTAATAAGGATTTGTTTACTACAGTTGAGTAAATATTATTTAGAGGCAAAAATGTCATGCCTCGGCTGAAAGAAACCATTGGCTGTGATGATACTTCTTTAATAGAAAGAAATATTTCTTTTCAATAAATGTGAAAATTATTAAGTCAAAGAAATGTCTTTTTGAAAGCAAAGAATCTAGTTTCTTTGAATCAAGTTTTCACACCCTATAAGAAATATTTTCTTATGTTAATGAAATCGATTCATTGAAGTGATAAATATGTAGGGGAAAAATGGTAGGTTTTGAATAAAAGTACGTTTTAGACAAAATCGATTTAACCATATCAAACTAGGTATGAACTTTCTTTTACTAGCAAAACATGATTTATTGACAGAATTGTAAAAATATTCATCTGATGCATTAAAAAAATGATTTTTTAAAGTAAATTTTGTTCTTTTTCGTTGATAGAAATTGTTCGAACAAACAATTGTTCGAAGGAAGGAAATACTTTAGTGAAATAAATGTATCCGCATTTGGTTGTGACAAGTATTTTCCTAATTAACAATTTCAGCATATTTGTTTCATTTATACATTTGTTTTAGCGTAAAAAAAATTCCTAATTTTCAGCATTCAGTACTTCAGGATAAATGCCATTAGGTGCGCAGAGCATATTGTCTCATAATAGAAATTAGTCCTTAATGTTATAAGTTAGCCAAAAATGTTCACCATTGTTATAATTGTAGGATGTGATGATCTATATTTTAGGTATTTTTTTTACTGTCATACTGATATTACTATGCTTTCTCTGTTCTCATAATCTCAGCATCATCACTGACGGTACTCGAAATATTTTGGACATTTTTGTTTACTACGAGAAAATAAAATAATTAATACTATTAAAATAATATTATCTCAAATTATGAATATTATAAAATTTAACTTTTTAACAAACGTTACCATGAACATTCAAAGCTATTTACGTCAACTATTCAAATTTGTTAAACAATGGTAGTATTTTTGTAGTTCATTGGGATATTTGTTTGCTTTGAAGCCACGCTTATGTTCATAAATAACGTTTTTTAAATAATATTCTCTTTTCTTTGAGTCAAAAATACGGTTCATTAAATCACTTTACATTTTGTCAACTTTTTTACGTGCTTATTCTGTACAATGTATTGCATCTTTGAACCACAAAAATATTTACTTCTAGTAAGAATGCTTTTCTTCGTTTTCAAGAAATATTTTGTAACATTAAATGTACGCTTCTTCAAACCATGGAATCACATCTACCAATTAAAAATAAAAATTGGACTTGAGCTGATGGACATTAGTTTGTGTGAAGAAAATATTTCCTTGAATCAAAATAATATTTGACTACATCAACTACTTTCAACCAATAAAGAAGTTCATTCTATCAGTTAATATATCACTGGCTGAAATGATTATTAAATTGCTTCATTCATTTCAGAATTCTGGTTTAGATTAAACCATTTCTTTGTATTGAAGAAATGTTTTATAGGACGTATTCAATAGGATCATTTCTTTGAATCATGTAAGTTTTCTTTGATTCAAAATATTTTTTTCAGTGTAGCAACAAGTGATCGCAAAATTATTTTTACTCAGCAGAGTTTCTAAAGCTTGATGATTTTTTTTCAATGATTTGAGATGGACATGTATTAATTGTCGACATGGATCTGATACCACTTTTGTTAATGGTTTTGTAGCGTGAACCTTGCGCTGACGTGGCCATCCGTCCAAAAGTGAGAATATTATTAAGGATCATCCATATGTCGGACAAGCAAGAAAAGGTCCAGGGTCACCGATCGAAGGAGCTTTTGACAAACAAGCATACCCAGGGGGTAACCGATACCGTCGCGATGATGCAAGATTTTTTAGCCCACTCACTCCGCTACTTAACTTCTTCAACATTTCAATTATTTAAAATCGATTTGCCAGTTGAAATTACTCTACAAGATGTTTGAATATTTCGATCATTTATTAAAATTTCACATTCAATATTCATACTTATAATATCAATTAAACCTTTGTTATTAAAAAAATGAAAAAATTACATGAAGATATTACAAAGTATTATATGTATTGTTATTAAATATTTTAATATTCATTTCATTATATGCAAACGCTTAACAGATTTGTTTGATTGAAACCAAATTCTAAGTTTCCTTCTGTAAGTTATACTTAATGTTCGTAAGGAATGAGAAACTAAATAGATTCACCAAAAATAGGTGTAGCCTTTAACTTACAAAGAAATATTTGTTCATTTAGAGATTGACACGATGACTAATGTAGAGAAATATATCCCCATTGATGGAAAGGATAGCGTCACACACGTATAATATTACAGGAGTGTACAAGATTACAAATATCAAATTTCTTCTAATTAACCAAAGATCGAATAAATTCTTCGGAAACACCTTGAACACTTAACTTTGAGTTAACTTTCTACTCCTGTAAATATTCCCTGCTGTGAGATTAAATTGAGCCAGAATATATTTAATCCTAGATATTTGAAATGTTTTAAAATCACATGTAGCGATATTTATCAATTTACATTAAACAAGGTTTAATCATTTTAGTAAAAAAATTGACGATTTAAAAAGAAACTCAATTGAGTTGATACAACACGGAGAGTTTTTTTTATTCTGATAGACAAAAAAATGAAAGTATTTTCCCACGGAGTTTACTTTCCTCATAGTGTTTAAGATAAACGTACTTGTTCGCACCAATTTGTCACGACGTCATGTCGAATCTAATTCTCGATTCAAGCCTCTTATCGCCGAGTTTCGATCTAAGTAAGCGCCACATGAAATTTTCCACCTCTCAGGTATAATGGAACTTAACGAGACCTCCCGCGATCGAGCTGACACCCCATTAATTGCTCGCTATAATAAATTTATGGGTTCCTGCTCGACATTCTTCCAAGTTGAAACCGGTTTACGACTTATCAGATAGACATCAAAATCTACAAGTACATCCCTCACTTTTTTCAAAATAAAGATACTGTATGTTTTTTTCAAACTGATAATTAAACAGCACACTCTAATAAATAAGTTTTATCAAATGTCTGTTGCAATGTTTTACTCTTTAATCATCTTTATCAAATTAATTTTAAATTTTTCAATGTTTAAAATGATTTTTGAAAAAACCAAAAACTTAAGTGGTACCTCTGTAGTTAAAATTTTTTTATTTAACCAATGAAACAATCCTTGAAAATTTCATATATTTTTCGATGAAAAAATTAAGATTTCTTTTTAAGAAAGTTTTAGGTATTAGGATTAGTATTAGAACATTTTAATCAAATTATAAATGTCAGCTTTCAAAGTTTCTGAGTGAACTTTTCGAATTACGATTGGAAAAAGCCAATCTGATTGACATGAAAGTCATTGTAAGCTTGAAAAATCGATGAGCAAATTTCTGTCCCCTTTTACAGATCTTGATTCTTTCTAGCAATATTTATGACAGTGTTGCTGATGAATTTCTGCATGGATTTTAGATCGAAAAATGTTGAGTTATTTTCTATTATTATTATTATTTTCTTCACTTTGTGTATGAAAAACTATCTTCAAAAATTTTACATTTTTTTATTCTGTTTCTCCAAGTTTCGAATATTAACGATTTGAACTATGAAATTTTCTAATGCTGATTCTACTACTGCTAATTTGGTGAAACTGATGAAATTGAGGTGTTTGACAGTAACGAGTCACTTGTAACAGAGGGTGCTACATTTTTTCTTGTAACGGTAACGCGTTACTTATTTTAAAAAGTAACGGTAACGTTAATGTGTTATAATTTTTGGGTAAATGTAATGTAATTTGTGCATTACTTCACGTTACTTTACGAAATTTTGCAATGCTATTTATACTAAATTATATATCATCATAACCAATTAGGAGACATGTTAACATTATAGTACTACCTATATCTCTATATACTGGACTTACAACCAACCATTTTTTTCGACATAAAAATTGATGTGGAGTGACAAAAATCTTTTACTAAAAAATTAGAATAGTGTGGAAAAGTTCTTTTTGGCAAGAAGAAAACAACTCAAAATCTTTTTTAATCGGAGAATTTCTTCTGGTTCTCATAAGGATAGACAGCTTTGACATTTAAAAACTCAAAAATATTATTTGAGCTAAAAATTTGCATTACTTGCATATGCCTTATGCCACTTGCTACAATATACGTTTTCTCGAAAAGCGGTTTATCGAAGTTCCATATTCAAAAACACCCCAGCGACTCACTTTTTAATCTAAAGGGTTCGTTTTGATCTTAAAATTCCGGGAATTGATCCGGCATCCTGAACCTATACGTGACTTTATACCGACATTAAGTTCCCTTTTCATAGGACGCCCACATATATTTGGTACTAGAAAATCTGCACAGTAGTTTCAGAGAAAAGTTCATTTGGCAATTTTTGGAATTTTGCTTATAATTTCTTAAATAAACATTCTTTAAAAATATGCTTCGCGTAAATTCCTGTTATTATAGTAGTAACACCCTTTATTCTCAAAACCAGTCGCGGGCGTGCTTGAGTAGAGGAAAGTCGTGTCTCCCAGAATTTGGGAAACAAACAAAATTTAAAATACAGAAGTAAAACGCTCATTTGCCGAAAAAAAATCTTTTAGTCGAAAAGTCACTGACTCATCAAACAGCCCTCGTATACAGTATTTTCAACAAAATAGTTTAATTTTCAACCAAAAAATATTTTCTAACAAAATAGATGAACTTTTAAACTCAAAAAGACGAATTTTGGAAAATAACGAATTTAATTTTTAACCAAAGAGTTGCATTAACAACCAAATAGATGAACTGTCCAGAAAAAAAGTTCATTTTCAACAAAGGAAGATAAATTTACATCCAAGAAAAATGACCTTTCTACCATAAAAGATGAATTTTCAATCCAAAAGGAGGAAACTTTCAGAAAACAATTGAATTTTCTACCAAAAAAGATGACTTAATGAAAATGGTTAAATTTTTAACCTACAAAGGTGCATTTTCAACCAAATGGTCGAAATTTTTTAACAAAAAAGATTCAAATTTAACGAAAAATATTTGAAGTTTCAAGTTAAAAAAATTAAATTTTTAGAAGACAGTTGAATTTTCAAACCGAAAAGTTGAGTCTAACAAAAAAGTTTATTTTCAACCCAGAAAGATGAATTTTCTACCAGAATACGAATTTTTAACAAAAGAGTTAAATCCTCAATCAAATAGATGAATTTGCAATCATTTTTAACTTGTTAAATTAAACCAATAAAGTCGAATTTAAAACCAAAAAGTTTAATTTTTTACCAAACTGTTGAATTTTCAAGCCAAACAGACGGATTTTCTACAAAACAGATCAATTTTCAACTAAAATAATGAATCATTTACAGCATTTCTAAAAAAGTAGTTGAACTTTGAACCAAGTACATAGTTGATTTTTCAGTCAAAAAATGCGAATTTTTAACAAAAAAGTTGAATTTGCAACCAAAACAGTTTAATTTTCAACGAACAGTTGAATTTTCAACCAAAAAGGAAGAATTTTCAACCAATGAAGATACATTTTCATCCAAGAAAGATGACTTTTCTACCGTAAAAGATGAATTTTCAATCCAAAAGGACAAAATTCTAACAAACCAGTTGAATTTCAATCTAAAAAGGATAACTTCATCAAAAGAGTTGAATTTTTAACCCGCAAGTTGCAACCAAATGGTCAAACTTTTCAACAACAAAAAAATTATAATTCAATCAAAAACAGTTGAATTTTCAATCCTAAAAGTTGAATCTTCAATATAAAAGTTCATTTCAACCCAGAAAGATGACTTTTGTACCATAAGTGGTGAATTTTTTTCCAAAAGACAAATTTTTAACAAAATAGTTGAATGCTCGAACATATAAATGATTTTTTAATCAAGAAAGATGAGTTTTAAACCAAATAGTTGAATTTTCAACTAAAATTTTTTTTTAAACCAAAAATGGAATATTCAACATTTTAATTTTAAAAAATTAATTAAAAAAAAATTAATTTTTAACGCATTGAATTAAACAAAAAAATACGAATTCTCAACAGAATCATCGAATCCCCAATTAAAACAGATTGATTTTCAACCGAACATTTGAATTTTCAACCAAAATGGATTAAAGATTGAATTTCTGCCAAAAAATACCAATCTTGAACAAAATACATGAATTTTCAGTCAAATTGTTGAATTTGCAGCTAGAAAGGATCAATTTTTAATTAAAAATATAATTTTGGAACAAAAAATGGAAATTACATTTTCATTCAACAAAATTAATTCTTAAAAACAGAAAAAAACAAATTTTCAACAAAACACTTACATTTTCAACCAGAGATGAATTTTCAAATAAAATGACGAATCTTTGACAAAAAAAAATTAATCGTCAACAAAAGAGTTCAGCCAAAAGTTGATTTTTTTTACCAAGAATATCAATTTTCTAAAAATGGAATTGTTAAATTTTCAACGAAAGAAATGAATCTTTTACCAAGAAAATGAATTTTCAACCAAGTAGTTGAATTTTTGACAAAAAAATATGGCTTTTTAACAAACAGTTACATTTTCAACAAAATAATCAAATTTTTAATCAAATAGTAGAATTTTCACCCATTCTAAATGTTATCTAAGTTGTTAACATTACTTGCAGTGACTCCCACCCTTCCCACTGTTGCCGACCGTAGACCCCCCCCCCCTTCAAATTGGTAACGTAGTTTATGGACGGCCCCTTATATTCCAGGCACCTTTTGGAATTTCGCGCAGAAAATGCTACCTAAAATATGACCTCGGATTTTTTTAGTGTTAGCATGCAGAACAAAAGCCTATATGTTTAAAACTAACCATTAGGAAGCACTTTGTATGTAAATAATCGTTTAAGATAGCAAAAACATGTTTTTGGACTATTGAAACGAACCCATATGTAGGATAGAAAAAAAGTTTAGTTAAAAAATATAGATTGCGTAAATATCTACAAAATGACGGATCGTAGGTTAAGATTCGTTTATGTGTTTACTTGGAAAAAAATAAAAACCGTCCGAAACTGCCTTTTATTAAATATGCAATTATTTTTGCAATAATTAAGCAACAAGTTTCAAACTTTCAGCAAATATATCCCTTGCTATTCTTAAAAAGTGTGGAAAACTTCAGCCCAAAATAATGATTAGTTATCCAAAAAAACTCATTTCTTAAAAAAAAAAAATTATTATTTTTGTCAACGGAATTTCTACACGTTTGTCCTGTAGAATATCAACTAAGTGGGTGATTGTACTCTAGAAGAGTTGGATATCAAGTAAATTTCGCGGTGGAGCGACTTTTTATAATTAAATTGAATAAAAGTGGCTTACACAAGATGTTAAGTTTTCTTCTTATAGCAAATTAAATAACTCCGTCATTTTTTATATTATAAAGCTCAAGTTCGTACCAAATATAGAAAAAGAGTTCTACCAATTATTATGAAACGCGGAAGAAATGTATTCTAAATTTATTGTTTATAATCGTGTCTGATTCACGGAAAAGTTCACATAAAAGGATCGACGCAGTGAGCGTAGGATGAGTGGGGGAAGCCGCTGTGGCATGCCAGCCGCTCGCGCCGGATTTAAATTCACGTGTTCAAAACTTCAAATTGCAAACAGTTTTAATATCTCAGCAATAAATTGATGTATCAAGACCATCAAGACTATTTTTTCAATTTGGACTAGCTTTCCATGCTGGTTACAAATCTGTTGGTTGCTTCTCAACAAAATTAGATCTAATGCCTTAAGTTTAAAACTATTTTATTCATCTTCTCTAATTTTGCCATTAGTTTATTGTTTGTTAGATTGACTCATATATACCTTATTCTTTTTGATATTTACATATAAAAAATTACTTCAGGGAAAAAAATGTAAAAAGTACTTCGCATATTGTCTAATAACCATACGTACGCGACAGCGGCTTCCCCCACTTCGCCACCACAGACTGCGTCGTCAAACCTTCTTGAATAATCAGTCACCATGATCAGCAACAAAGTAAGAATGCACTGCCTCGTAAATTTGATATCAAATAGTATAGCTCTTAGTCTGTATTTGATGTAAATTTCAGCTTTTTATGTTTAAAATTGCAGTAGCAGCAATTGTTAAAAAAAATATTATGCAATTCAGTGATAAAAACTCGTTTTGCCGTTAAGTGTATTTGATAGCAAAACTCCTGTAGGGGACAATCACCCACTTCAGTTCATATCCTATCCGCCAAATTACGTTGAAAAATAATCCTTTTTTTAATAACAAATGAGTTTTCATGAAAACTAATAAATATTTTGGGCTGAAGTTTTGCATAATTTTTAAAAGTGGCAAGGGGCATATTTTTTGTGAGTTTGAAACTCGTTGCTTGATTATTGCAAAAATAGTTGCATATTTAAGAAATGGCAGTTTCGGACGGTTTTTTTTAACAAGTAAACAAATAAACGAATCTTAACGTGCGACCCGCCATTTTGTAGATATTTGTGAACCCTACATTTTTTAACTACATTTTTTTTCTATCAGACATATAGGTTCGTTTCAATAAACAAAAAAACAATTTTTTGTATCTTTATCGATTCTTTACACACATAGTGCACCCTAACTGTTGGTTTCAAACATGAGCTTTTGTTCTACATGCTGACGCTTCAAAAATCCGAAGTAAAATTTTAGGTAGCTTTTCTGCGCAAAATGCACCTTTTTTCATAGGGCGCCAGGACTATTAGTAAATAATTGTATGTGCCCGTGCTATGTATAATGGGGGAAAATTATAAAAGAAACAATTATTTTTAAAATAGTTCAAATTTCAATGAAAACCTACAGTAAGCTGGGTGTAGTGAATGGTGACTGGTGGGGGCGTAAAGAAGTTCGTAAAAGTGTTACACTTTTTTTGAACGACCCCTTATCCAGAATGACAAATATTTTTCAAGACGTCTGTAAACACATTAACGTAGATAAGAGTCGTAGAATGGAAAGTGGGGAAATTTATTACTATGTCTTGAAACGAATCAGTCTCATTCTATCTCTCACCACGTGAGTGTCGCGCAGCAGGTGGGTAATTTCATAAAATTGCTTTCCTGCTTGATTCGCCGCCAAAAATCATGGATCCAAATCGTAAGTGTGTCGTTAAAATATAAGCTGCTGGGCGTTTCACAAATTCCAAAGTGTTTGAAAAATTTGATGACAGTTTCTGGCTTAGAAGATTTACTTTTGAAGAACAAGGCCGAGGAACGGAAGGTAACATAGCATATATTATTATCGTGTTTCACTATTGATTTATCTTCGCGGAACAAATTAATTTATGCATAACATAATTAGCGGGTAATAAGTTTATATCATTTCTTGCAAATGCCAAGTTTGTTTAAAATAATTTTTCTAAACGTTTCACAATATGTCTTATATAATTATTAGCAGCGTAACATTCAAGTAGAAATAGTTAAACACTCAACGTTTACATTGTGCAGTTGTTTAATTTTGAAAGCGCAATATTTACTATTTTTACATATCAAATCGTGCATATTTTTTAATGTTAATATTTTTTTTGCTTACTTTCGTATGCTTCAATTTAAAATCATAGATAAATTTAAGAGGTACGATTTTTAGAATTTTTCTATTTTTAATATTTGACTGTGATTACACATTTTTCAATTTTTCAATATAGCATCTTTACAAAAAATGTTGAAAACATCGATGTAAAACTGAGACTTTCCTCAATAATTACTTAAATTGTGTAATTTTAATTCTTTAAATTACAAACGTTATGTTTGTTCTTTTATTTTCATTACATCACGTCTCTATTTAAAATATTGTCACATCTATAGCACAATTATAATATTTACTTGTTAATGATTTTAGACAGATGGAATTGTTATACTTATAGCTTAATGAACGTTAGCGTTTGATTTTTCATTCTTTTTCATTTTGCTTTGCCATTTTTCATCAAATTTTCACGTTTTGAAACCCCCTGAGTCAGAAAAAACGATTTTTACGAAGGTGTCTGTCTGTAGTAGTAGTCTATAGTCCAAAAATGAAAGTTCAAGTTCGTCAATCGGTCTTTTTTGACTAACGGATGTCTGTGGGTTTACCCATAAACAATTTCAATGAAAAAACATAAATTGAAATTTTGGGATAAGGGACACGAGATACGAAAAAATGTTAAGAATAAATATTGTTGATCTCAAAAAGATCTACAAATTTACTTCAGACCATTTTTTGATAAGATGCATGGTTTTTGTTTTAATCGTCAAAAATGTTATCAAACATAAAAAATTCCATTTCCCTGCAAAACTGTATGAGATGTGAGAAAATGTTAACAAGAAGAATTCTTCATCTCAAAAAATCTATAAATTTGCTTTAAACCATTTTTTCATAATACGCATATATAGTTTTTGTTTTGATCGTGATGAATGTTATCAAAAATAAAAAATTCAATTTTCTAGCAAAACTATGCGAGATATGAAAAAACGTTAACAAGAAAAATTATGCATCTCAACAAGATTTACAAGTTTAGTTAACTATATGCTGTAGGACAAATCGATAATTGCGCTCGGTCTATACTTTACTGACCATATAGGTACAGAGATGAATATATATATTGATGTGAAAAAAAAGAATAGTGCTGAAAATGTCAATCATACGAAAAAAATTTGCGAATGTGCTGAAAAATTAGCTACGCCACTGATAATTACAATAATTCTTTTTATGCAACATACATATTTATATGAAAAATAGAATTATTCTGGTGTATAAATATTTTACAATATTTTTTACAACATATTTTTTTATTTCTTGAATTACGCAGATTCTCATTTTATTTTCTAAATAGTTCTAAAACATTTACGACTGTCGAAATGCTTTGATGTTTTTCCAGCATCATTATTTTGAAACTAAAAGCCGGATATTGCATCTTGCATAACCATGATTTATGGATACTTAAATATAATTAATAGAGCGTTTAAAAATGACCCCACAAAAATAGTTCATACTCGAAATCACATTTGGCTATGATTCTAAGTTATGAGCAGAAAAATTGTTTGCTTCCTAATTCCTGAAGCAGAAATACAAACGCAGTAACTTTAATTAGTGGGAATTCCCAAACCTTGTTCGTTCTACAACTAAATTTTCTTGTTTTTATCACCAGTGGTGCTCAAAACAAGTGAATTTTTGTACCAAATCGCTTGAAAAGTATTAGTTCCATAGTTACATAATAATCAACAAACTGACGCAATTATCATTATGTGTGACGCAATTTCATAATCTTTTATTGTAAAGTAAAGGTCACTTGTGATACCGTTTTACTTTCTTAGAAACATGAGATACTTTATACATCAGTTTAAGTTTTAGTACAACTTAATTTTGATTTTATTTGTTGCTCTGATTCTGTAAACTATTTATTGCATATGAGTTTATATTTTAATTTAAAACACGCTTTATAAAATGTTTTTCAGCGAAATGTTTATTATATTTAATTATAATCTTTATTACTATATTTAGATTATATTTAGTTGAAAGACACGTTTAACAAAATGAAAAAATGAAAAAATCAATGTATGAGTAAAACAGTAATTCCAAAAAAAGACGAGCTTTATCTCAATTGCAATACTATTGTTACCTTGACGTTAGATTTTACAATTCTAGATAAAACAAGAAGTTAGAATATTGAAAGTTTTCATTTACAAGCACGGAATTTTGATTGACGTCTTTTTCAATATTGATTAATTTTTAAAACAATTTTTGAATTCTGGCAGTTATTTTTGAAGTAGTTTCAAAGTAGCTAAAATTACTGAAATGGTGAGTTCAGTGTTGAAAACATTTTATGTTATTTGATTTAAAATATATTTATATTATTATTTGAATTTACTTTTCAATATCAGAAAACTAGTGAATTAGTGAAAATATGACAATTTTGACACAAGTAGGATTAATATGAAATATCTGTTCCGGTTCCAGACAGTATTAGAAATTTTTGTTTGAAAAAAAAAGTTATATTTAGAGTGTTTTCTTAAAAAGCAAATTGCTTATAATACATGAATCACTACTTTCTACTGATAATTATATGTTTATATAAATTGTTTAAACAATTTATTATTGTTTTTAGTAATTTTCTCTTAGAATATAGTTAGAAAGTGGCGTTTTTTTCCGAATTCTCAAACTTTTTAAAAAGTTTTCAGTTAGAGCATGGCAATAATCAATTGAATTTATTAGAAATAATTATTTAAACCATTTATTCCTATTTATAACAATATTCGCTTAGGACAATGCTAGAGAGTTGCAGTTTTTTCTCAAATTCTCCACTTTTTATTCACTTTTCAATTAGACTGAGGTAATAAATAATTCAAGTTGAGAAAGATAATTGTTTAAACAGTTCATTATTATTATTATTATTAATATTCTGTTTGAATCATGCTAGAAAGTTGCGGTTTTTTCTTAAATGTTCAACTTTTTCTACACTTTTCATTTAGAGCGTGGTAATAGTTAATGAAATTTAATAAACGTTGTTTCAACAAATTATTATTATTTTATTTTTATTATTAATTATATGACGTATAGTAATGCTAGATAGTTGCGTTTTTTAAAAAATTGTCCACTTTTTGTCGATATTTAATTAAAGTGAGATAATAATTATTGCAATTTAACAAAAATAATCGGTTAGACAAATTATTATTGTTTATAACTATCTTCTCCTATAGTAATGCTAGAAAGTTTTTTGTTTTTTCTTTACTCTACTTTTCTGTCAACTTTTCACTTAGAGTGAGGTAATAATTAATGCAATTTATTAACAATAATTGGTTCAACAAATTATTATTGTTTTTAACTATGTTCTCCTATGGTAACGCTAGATAGGTGCAGTTTTTTCTGATTTTTTAAAACTTTTTGTCCACTTTTTTCTTCGTGAGATAATAATTAATGCAAATTAACAAAAATAATTATTTAGAAAAGTTATTATTGTTGATAACAATCTTCTCTTAGAGTAATGCTAGAAAGTTGCGGGGTTTTCGGAAATTTTCAGCTTTTCTTTGACTTCTTAGTTAGGAACAACCAATGAAGATTAATAATAATATTAATTTGAACAAAAAGGCTCTCAGTAACAACCTAAAGAAAAATTTACATTCAATATAATTCATATAGAAAATATGAAGAAAATGTCAAATATCTGTTTTATAAGAAAAGTATATTCACAAAAAAGAAAGAGATGTTTTATTCACTATTTGTTCACAACTAAAGAACCAAAGTAAAGTAAAAATTTAATTATATCAAATCAATTATCTGAGAGAAGATAGTTATAAACAATAACAAATTGTTTAAACAATTATGATTGTTAACTAGCATTAATTATTAGTTCACTAATAAAAAAGTGGACAAAAAATTAAAAATTTCAGAAAAAAACCGCAACTGTCTAAGCATTAATATAGGAGAAGATATAGTTATATAAAATTGTTCAAACAATTATGTTCGTTAACTTTAATTAATAATTAACTCGCTCTAATTGAAAGGTTGACAAGAAGTGGAAATATTTCGAAAAAAATGCAACTTTTGTTCAAATTTGTACAAGTATAGTATTATCCCCTTTTATATTACAATCATTGCGCATCATTTAATTAAACATTTTCAAAATAATGTGATCTTACGTGTTTCACATTTTTCTATACGAATTTCATATATGGTGTGCCAATTACAAAATACAGTAAGTAAATTTAAAAGAGTCACTTATCATAAAAAAAATGTGAAACAAGTAAGAAAACATTATTTTCCTTACAAATGAGATAAGAAAATTTCATTAAATTATTTGCAATCATGGTAATATAAAAGGGGATAATTTTATATGTATTTTCAAGACACTGAGAAAATAAAAACCATTTTGAATTATTATTAGTTTTTGGTTTGAAATATTTTTTGATTTAAAAGGTACAACTCAGACTAGTGTGCGTGTTTAGATTTGAAAATATTTCTTTTCAATAATTACCCTAATACATGTTCAATATTTTTGCAAGATTAATTTGTATGATAGTTTCATCAGGCAAAATTATTTATATGCAAAACTGTATTATACGCACTTGTAAAAACATTTTTATATGATATGTAATCTGAAGTCGAGAGATATTTTCCTTTTAAGAATTTGTTCTTTGCAGAAACATGTTCGGCAAGTTGGTGTTTTTGTGGTTGATGTGTTTCCACCTGGATAAAGGCCATGGATTCACTGCAAAAGGTTTAATGTACCCTGGCCGATCTGATTTATTCGAACTTTCTGTGATACACATTAATGATTTCCATGCTAGGTAAGTAAATCATTTTCAAAATAATTTCAATTTTGTTGATAAAAAAATTTTATGACTTGTATAAATGAAGAGGAATTCAATAAATTTAATAAAATCCCTTCATTTATCAAACTTCAAAAACCAAAAAGAAGGGCAGGATGTTTGCCTGGATAACAGAGAGTTTTTTTTTCAGTTACGGATGATAAAAAATATAACATTTTACTTTTTGGCTAAACTTAAAGTGGGTAGAATATTTACACTCCTTGGATTCCAATCTGATTGATTTCTCGCGCTACTAGCACGTATTCAACTCTATTCTGTACTAGAATTTTTATTTTTATTCTTCATCAAATCTGAGACTTTTTTTAAAGAAAAAAGGTGGATTCCTATATAAGTGAAATTAAATGTGGAATATTTTGTGAACTGCTAGATTGGGAACTAATTGAATTGCATGAATTAGCATAAAAATGGTCGTTTATTGGGAACGTAAATCAATCAATACGTTATCAATAAAAATTGCAGAGAAGGGATTTTATTTTCGGAACTAATCCTTTTATTTGAAAAATGTGAAGATACTTCACCGAAGAAAAAATTGGCGTTAATCAAAAATTGATAGGAAGGTAGAACATTACTTAATAATATGCAAGTTAATTTCTATATTATTTAATTTCGTAAGGAAGTATTTAAAAAACTGTAATAAAAAATATAAATAAAGTTAATTTTTAAACAAATATATGTCCACAACTTCTATTCAGTTTCATTCATAAATAATATTTAACTCAAATATTGTTCGTTGATCAAATAATTGTGCAAAGTATTAATGATAGAAATAATAAATACTTTCATTTTTTTTGTGGAAGCAGAGTTTGAAGTGTTGTATCAATGATAAAATTCTTCAAGAATTAAGCTAATCAGCTAATTTTATAGACGTCAATGAGTGCTTTGATACGCTCGATTTGAGCAAATTGGCGCCGTCACTGATAAAATGAAATAGAGCGAATAATGAATTATACTCTATCATATAAATATTTGAAGGTTAATTGTACGAGACACTAAGCAAGTGGCTCAAACTGGTCGTTTGTCCGTGAAATTTTTCGGTGGAATAAATCAAGACTCGAGGGCGCATGTTTAAAAACGATAAGGCCAATTTTTCAAATAACATTGGCTATTTCAAATTATTTAATTTAATTGCATTAATTTCATTGTATAAACGAATTTGATAGAATTATTAAAAAGAACTGAAATTATAAAGAAAGTTTTAAGTATCCTAGATTCATACATCAGTTAATAAAGTCATTTATCTCTGTCAATTACTGATAAGATCAGAATTTCACAATTGAAGACTTCAGGTGATTCAAATTAAATAATTTTGCAATTTAAATCGTATAATTTGGTGAATTGGGACAATTTCAAATTCAATTATTCTAAATGTTATGGTTTCCAATTTGAAGTATTATTTTAAATAGTTCTTTAATAATTGCCGTTTCTTAAATTGAAAGATTTAAAAGAGCTCATTGTAAATGTAATTGTAATTGTAAATGTAAATGTTCAGAAATACAAAATTTAATTTTTAGTACTGAAAATTATACTTGAAAAAAAAGAAAATTTAATCGTATTAGTGTCTAGAATTTGACGTTTAAAGTTTATAAAATGTAAAATTGTACATTTCCAGGCAAAATTGTACAAACTTTGATTGATCCGTTCGAAATTATTCAATTTTATATTGGTAGAATTTGAAAAAGATAATTTCTCATTCAGCGCAGTCGACTGCCAGTGTCTCAGAAAGGACCTTTTCATTAGGGGACTTTGTCAGGTGACAATATTTGTTATTTATTTACATATATTCTATAAATAAATACAGATGTTCGGCAACTTTTAACCAGCAGATTTCGTTTTTTTTTCAATCAAATCAATTGCAAATTACTTGGCAAAATCCTCGCTGTATGATAATTCATTACCGAATAATAATGGTTTCTTTTGTAAACAATTTTATTAAAAAATTCGCAAATTGATTACTTGTCAACAGAAGGATGTCGTTTTCTTACGAGGTCGACGATCAATGACTTAGAAAGGATCTTATTTATTAGGAGATTTTGTCAGGCGACAAAATTTCTTATTTATTGAAGTAAATTTTATTGAAAAATACAAATACAGATTAAAGATGGAAAGAACGCTACAGTCAGAAATACAAGCACTGCAGCTAAAGCCGTTGTAGACAGTAAAATTTAATTTGTTTAAAGAAACGTTTGCTTACTCTGAAAAAATGACGAAATCGCGGTTAAATTTTCCTGAGAATGATTTTTTCTTACACAAAGAAGTCTTCATTTGTATCATTTGTTTATACTGTTTGTTATCAACAATAGTAATGGTTAAATTTTCGCTAAACTTTTTCTTACAATATTAATGCTGATGTACTATTAATACATTAAAGAAAAAAAGTGCTTATATAAATACCAAAATTTACAGTTGCGTATTTGTTAAATTGTTTATAATAATTGTTAATTTACTTCTTAGCTAAAAATCTTGAATAAATATCAGTATCAATTTACTTCCGACATAATTTATTGAAAAAACGAAGATGTCCACGAAAAAACGTTCCTTTGAAGCTTAATATATTTGTTACAAACAATTAAATGTATTCCCTGGCAACAATTTTTCGCGGTTGATAACCATTTTTGAAATAGTTTCAAATGTCTTAAATGGGAAAGAGAAGATGAAAACTTAAATTAAAAAAATTGAAATTCGTTGATACAAATAAGAATAGCAATTGTTGACATGATAATAACTCATGACTTATTACAAATCTAATAAAAAATATAAGGCATTTGAGGTAAGAAATCAGAGTTTTCAAAATTTGCACACTATACTGAAGTATTTGTTTATATAAACTGCTTATAACAATTAAATTGTATATTAAATTAATTATTTATGTTTCTTGAGTATATATGCATTCATTCTGACAATGGTGAGTTTGTTTAAGCAATTTTCTTTTAGATAAAAAATCATATTTTTGAAATTGCTAATTTTGTTAATACGTATATTTTTTATATATTGTTACAAAGAAAATTAAATTGAAAAATCGAGAAGTTCGAAAAAAGAATAAAATACGCACAAAAGGTTTATGAAAATGGTTGGCTATAGTTTCAGAACATTTTGGAAAAGAAGGCAATTTTAATTTTTACCAGTTATTTTCTGTAGTAAAAAAGGTATGTTAAAAAAACCTCAATTTAAGGACAATGGTCTAAAGCAGACTATTTTTTGCTGATGCAGGTTCCTTCAAACCGGACCCACTTCCGGCACCTGCAGTGAGGCCCAGGAACAGGATTGCATTGGAGGCATAGCGAGAGTCTTAACAGCTAGCCGACAATTGCTAAAAGAACGGCCTAATGCCATTTTTTTAAATGCCGGTGATCATTATCAGGGCACATTATGGTACAACCTTTTCAAATGGAACGTCACTGCTCTGTTTATGAATAAACTACCTCACGATGTTATGGTAAATTTCCTATTCATTTTTTTGAATTTAATTTTTACCAGGGCATATTTTGAGTAAAATTTCTGCACACTTTCTGTGGTTCCAATAGCAAAGTATGCAGTTTTAAATTTAAACGTGTATTAAAATGGCTATGGTTTTAAGTTTTTAATTTAAATAATTTGGATTGTTATCAATTTTTAATTTCTTTATTTTCAAACTTGAGATTCTATCAAATTTTATTTTCTGATTTATTATGCTGTCAGATTTGAATTATAATATCAGTTTCGGGGAAAAACATGTTGTTTCCCGAATGATTCTAGATGACACTTATTTCACTGATTAGGCGACAAAATTTTGTTAACTAAGTTATGAGTATTAGAACTTTTGAAGATAGTGACGCAGTTTATAACAAACTTGTTGATTTTTTAAAATGTTGCGACATCTAAACAAATAAATATATGAATGCCTTTTTTTCCTGATTCCGATTCACTTGTTTTTTTTCTTCAAAATCCACCGGAAAATTGAAAAAATGGCGGCGATTTTTCTGAAAACATTTGAATTCAATTTTCTCAAAAAGGCCATCGCTTTATTTTCTCTTAATTTTTTCTAAGTTATTCTCAATATGGTGGACTTCTCCCAAAAGAGTTTATATCGTCACCGCGTCTTGGAGAAGAGAAAATTGGATTTATTTTAATGAAGAATGAAAATTTGATTTTTTTGAAATAACGAGACGAAGTAACGAAAAAGTAAAAAAAGCAAAGTTGTTCCACTTGAAAAATTCTGAAAAAAAGTCTCTTAGCACATTTTTCTATCTTGCGTTTTTTCCGAAACAAATTTTTTTCAACTTCTAGATCTACACAATTATTTTTGTTTACAAACTATTAGAACATTTTATTCTTTTAAGAAAAATACAGTTATATCCGACTTTATTAATATTTTAGAAAAAATTTCGAAAGAAAAAACGCAAGACAGAGAAAAATGCTCAGAAAATTTTTTTCGGAAGTTTTCAAGTGGAAAAACTTTACTCTTTTTTCGTATCTCACCTCGTTTTTGCAAAAAATGCCAATTTTAATTTTTCATAAAAATAAATCCATTTTTCACTTTTTTAAGACGCGAGCTCCCGATAAACTCTTTTGGGATAAATGCACCAACTTAGAAAAAAAATTAAGAAAAAATAAAATGATAGCCCTTTTGAGAAAATTGGGTTTAAAGTTTTTCAGAAAATGCACCGACATTTTCACATTTTAAGCCTCAAGAAGCAGATCTGATTGTTATTTTGACTTAGACAATATCAAATTTGATTATACTGCACAAAAGTTCCATTTTTGCTGACAAGATCACACGTGCTATTCATTTCAGATAGACTGAGGAATTTCGCTGGCTTCATAATAAGTCACGCGACAAAAGTAGAAATTATCACGCAAAGATAAATTAGTATTTCTAGATAATAGCTCTATAACATGTATTTGTGGAGATTACAAAACTCAACAATTTTCTAAATCGCATGCAACGTGAACTTCGTGAATTTCTCATAAAAGATCCGAAGATCGAGTGAAAGATAAACAGTTTCATGTAGTCTCGAAGATAAAAGAAACGAGCATATTAATAATGTTATGTAGACAATGTGATGATGTTAGCAAAGCAAAGCGATAAAACCTAGTCAGCGTAAAATTTGCATAAATTGTTAAATCATTTTTTTATGATTATGAATATAATGAATATGGAAATAAAAACAAGCTTATTGTAATTTTTTTCTTATTATAAATTTTCTTAGAATACATAATTAAAATATTCTTAAAATAAACATTTTAATTAATTATTAAATCTTATTAATCCCTCACTGATTATAGTGGCAATATTTGACAAATTTATATTTTTGACGCCCCTTTAACATCCGAATAAAATAAATACTTCAATAAAAAGTAGGTACAAACTTTAAATTTAGGCAAGCAAATTAAAAAAAAAATACCGATTGAATTCAATACCGACGAGTATATATTTTTTTCTGAAAAATTTAATTTGTGAAACAATAATATAAAAAAGTTTTAGTCTACGATTTATTTCTTCAGACAATTGGTAATCATGAATTTGATGATGGTATTGCTGGTCTTGTGCCGTTTTTGCAAAGAATGAAGGCTCCTGTAGTAGTATCAAATATAGACTACACCAATGAACCAACGATGAAGGTAATAGAAATTTTATTTAATTTTTTAATTTTATTTGATTGACTTTTGTTGAAATAATTGTAATTATAATTATAATTTTACTGTACAGTTTTAGTTTGATAATGTCAATCCGAGAAGAGGTCGGTAAGTGCTCTCAAAAAAGGGGTTCTTAGGGTCTGAAGAGTTAGAGATCAGATTTCAGAAGCGAAAGGTCAGAGGTTCAAGGTGAGGTGTCATATAAGAGGGTCGGTAGGATCATAGGGTCGCAGATTTGAAGTTCAGGTATTAAAGATCAAGGCTAATGTGCTGAAGGTCAGAGATAAAGGATTAGAGGTTAGCAAGCAAAGGTCAGAGGTAAAAGCCGAGGAATCGTAGGCCAAGGTTTAAAAGTTCATAGGTCAAAGTTCAAGCATAACAGATCAAGACTAGTTCAAAGGCTACAGGTAGGGGGTTAAGGGTTAGAGGTTCAAAAAGACAAGGCGAGAAATCTTGTTCAGAGGTCAAAGGACAAAGGTGAAGGGACATAGAGAAGGGGTTGGAGGTCATAGGTGATTGGTCGAATGTCAGAGGTCAAAGATCAGGATCAGAACGTAAAAGGTTCTCGGCTTAGCCTGTATGAAACTCTAAAAATGATTAATTATTAAAAGATAAGAGTTTGTTCTTTGATTAAAATATACATTACTTAGGCGACTCTTAAATTATTATTATAAATATTTTCTCAGGGTCTGTACCAGAACAGCACGATTATTGAAAGAGGTGGTAAAAAAATCGGAGTGATCGGTGTTATTCTTTCTACAACAAATGTAAGTTGTAAAAATAAAAATAGAGTTTACTTGAATAATTTAAAGTAAATTAATTAAAGCAATGGTTTAATAAAAATTAGTAATATTTAATAGGCTAATAAATTGCTTTGATTAGATGATTGCCCAGACAGAACGATTAGTATTTTACGATGAAGTGAAATCAGTAAATGCTGAAGCTGAAAAACTGAAAGCTCAAGGAGTGGAAATTATCATAGTTCTTAGTCATTGTGGATTAGATGTCGATAGAATAATGGCTGAAAAATGTCCTAATATTGATATCATTGTCGGAGGACACTCTCACACATTCCTTTACTCTGGTGTGTTTTTAAATTATCTTCTACTTTCTTATATTGCATTTCTAATTAGAAATATTTATTAAACATTATCGATTTTCCAAGGTAATCCGCCATACAGTGACGTTCCCGAGGATGAATATCCTGTATACGTAAAACAAAAAAATCTTAGTAGAACAGTACTTATTGTTCAAGCAGCTGCTTTTACAAGGTTCGAACATATATTATGTAATGCTACTTTTGTTTCGTTGTTGCAAAGATACTTATGTATTACTTTTTTTAGGTATATAGGAAATTTGACGGTCTGGTTTGACCCTCGAGGCGAAATAATGGATTGGGAAGGTGACCCAATTCTTCTGGATCATTCGATTGAAGAGGGTAAGTATAAAAAATGAAACTTATTTAAGGCTTTAGTTAGAGAAAATTTGGATAATTCCCTGTACCAAGATAAATCTAATTTACATAAAGAGTTGTGTCTCACAGTCTCATTATGTGTTGGGGATGCCTCCTAAGTATTTTAAGCCTAGAATTAAAAAATTGGGTTGGTCCATATTTGAAAAAGCCCAATTTTGAAGATTACTTTTCAAATTTTTACATTTTCATCCTAATGAGAAAGTATTAGTTTTATGTAAAATTTGACTACGTCGGTTTTCATCAAATCTCCACGTTTTGAGACCCCCTGAGTCAGAAAAAACGATTGTAACGAAGGTGTCTGTATGTATGTCTGTCTGTATCCTGTAGGCACGATAACTTTCGAAACACTGATCATTTTTTTGATGAGACGCATATTTTTTGTCTTAATCGAAAAAAATATTATTAAAAATAAAAAATTCGATTTCGTGGTCAAACTATGAAACATATAAAAGAAGAAAAACACAAAAAATGTCTATCCAAAAAAGATGCGTGGTTTTTGTTTTAATCGTAAAAAATAACATTAATAATAATTAAAATTTTTGGAAAAACGACACAAGGTACCAAAAAAAATGAATATGTAAAAGTTGACAAATTTGCTTTGAACTATTTATTGATAGGACGCGCAATTTTTTAAATTATAAAAACAAGATAATGAAAATATGTTTGTTTCAATATTAATCCACATTATGAATTGTAATAATAATTATACATTTATTGAAATGATACATTTTTTAGGGTAGCTGAAAATAAAGATTAATGCCAATTAAGGAAGAAATATGATAGTATTGATAAAAAAACTATATATATATATATTTGGTTTCGGTTTCTATTCCTTTGGAATAGAACTGAAGGGCCTATGACAAAGCCACCGAACGCGTCCTCGGGTTGCAAATTCTTTTAAAAATTCGTTTAAAAATTCTTTTAAAAATTCCTTTAAACATTTCTTTGATAATTCTTTTAAAACTTCTTTTAAAAATTCTTTTAAAAATTCTTTTAAAAGTTCTTTTAAAAATTCTTTTAAAAATTCTTTTAAAAAATCTTTTGAAATTTCTTTCAAAGTTCTTTTAAAAATTCTTTTGAAAATTCTTTTAAAAATTCTTTGAAAATCGAAATGAAATCAACGCCTTCATTCTATACCACTTCACTTCGCATATAGGCGGTGTACAGCTCTTCGTCGCCTTTGATATTAATCTTGTTCATATTAATAGTCAACCCTGCACATTGGAACGAATCTCGAGCTTAGCATGTCTCTTCTAAATAATTCTTTTAAAAATTCTTTTAAAAATTCTTTTAAAATCTAAATGAAATCAACGGCTCCATTTCATACCGCTCCACTTCGCGTTTGGACGGTGTACAGCTCTCCGTCGCCTTTCATATTAATCTTGTTGATAATTATGGGCAACACTGCAGATTGGAACGAATCTCGAGCTAAGTATCTCTCTTTTAAAAATTCTTTGAAACATTCTTTTAAAATTTCGTTTGAAAATTCTTTTAGAAATTTCTTTGGAAATTCTTTTAAAAATTCTTTTAAAAATTCCTGTGGAAATTCTTTTAAAAATTCTTTTAAAAATTCTTTTAAAATCGAAATGAAATCAACGCCTCCATTCCATACCGCTCCACTTCGCGTTTGGACGGTGTACAGCTCTCCGTCGCCTTTGATATTAACCTTGTTGATATTAATGGGCAACACTGCAGATTGGAACGAATCTCGAGCTAAGTATCTCTCTTTTAAAAATTCTTTTAAAAATTCTTTGAAACATTCTTTTAAAAATTCGCTTGAAAATTCTTTTAAAAATTTCTTTGGAAATTCTTTTAAAAATTCCTTTAAGAATTCCTGTGGAAATTCTTTTAAAAATTCTTTTAAAAATTCTTTCAAAAATTCTTCTAAAATCGAAATGAAATCAGCGCCTCCATTTCATACCGCTCCACTTCGCGTTTGGGCGGTGTACAGCACTCCGTCGCGTTTGATATTAATCTTGTTAATATTAATAGGCAACCCTGCAGATTGGAACAAATCTCGAGCTAAGTATCTCTCTTTTGAAAATTCTTTGAAACATTCTTTTAAAAATTCTTCTGAAAATTCTTTTAAAAATTCCTTTGGAAATTCTTTAAAAAATTCTTTTAAAACTTCTTTCAAAAATTCTTTTAAAATTTTTTCTAAAATCGAAATTAAATCGACGCCTCCATTCCATACCGCTCCACTTCGCGTTTGGGCGGTGTACAGCTCTCCGTCGCCTTTGATATTAATCTTTTTGATATTAATAGGCAAGCCTGCAGATTGGAACGAACCTCGAGCTTAGTATCTCTCTTTTAAAAATGCTTTTAAAATTGAAATGAAATCAACGCCTCCATTCCATACCGCTCCACGTCGCGTTTAGGCGGTGTACATCTCTCCGTACAATTTCATCACTGTACAGCTTCTACATGTCCTATGCTTATGTACATGACATGAAGCTGTACAGCAAAAAACGCGACAAAGGCTGTACGGCGCCTAAACGCGAAAAAAATTTTAATTTTCAGCCAAGAGAGATGAATTTTCAACAATGAAAGATTAGTTTTCTACCATCAAAATAAATCTTCAATCCAAAAGGACATATTGACAACAAAACTGTTGAAATTTTAACAAAATAATTAAACTTTACACAAAATAGTTTAATTTTTTAAATAAAAAGCTGCATTTTTAAGAAAACAGTTGACTTTTAAAGCGGTAAAGAAGAATATTCAAAAAAATAATTAAACTTTAAACAAAATAGTGTTTTTTTGAAAAAGCTACATTTTTGACCTACAAAAATGAATTTTCAACCAACAAGATTAATTTTTCACCAAAATGTGAATTTTCAACAAGAGACATGAATTTTCAATTAAAAAAGATCAGTGTTCTACCAAAAATGAAACAGTTAAATTTACAGTCCAAAAAACTAATTTTCTAAAAACAAACGAATTATCAACCAGTTAAATTCCACGAAAATAGACGCATTTTTAACAAAATAGTCAAGTTTTCAAACTAAAGAGTCGAATATTTTAGAAAACTGTTGACTTTTATACAGGAAAAATTTTTTTCAACAAAACGAGAAACTTAAAAAAATTGAATTAACAAAAAAAGATTTTTAAGAAAATACTTGAATCCTCACTCAAATTGATGAATTTTTAACGAACGAGATTAATTTTATATCCACATAGATGTATTTTCAACTTCTAAAGGAAATATTTTCAACCAAGCATGAGCTATATTTCCAGATCAAAAAAATTATTTTTCAAGCAAAAAAAAATGTCAACTGAATAGATGAACTTTCAAATAAACAGTTTAATTTTAAACCAAAAAGTTTAATTTTCTATCCCATTTGTTTAATTTTTAACTAAAAATATGAATTTTGAACAAAAAAGTTAATTTACGACCAAATAGTTGAATTTTGAACCAAAGTGATGAATCTTCAACCATGAAAAATGAAATTTTTACAAAGTTTTTTAATGCAAATTGTTTCTAATACATAAGACACTACTTGATACTGATAATTAGATGTTGACATATATTGTTTAAATAATTTATTATTGTTTTAGGCAATTTTCTCTTAGAATGGAGAAGGAAAGTCGCGATTTAAAAAAAAATTCCACTTTTTGTCCAGTTTTCAAATAGAGAGAGGTGATAGTTCATTAATGTTAACAAACCTAATTATTTGAACAATTCATTATTATTTTTAATAATATAATCTTTGAATAATGCTAGATAATGCTAGAAATGGCGGTTTTTTTTGTTGAAATTTTCAACTTTCTGTTCACGTTTCACTTGGGGTGAGTTAATATATAATTTAATAAAGCAAAAATAATTGTTTAAACAAATTATTATTTTCTATAGCTATCTTTTTTTATATCAATACTAGATAGTTGCGGTTTTTTCTGAATTTTTCAACTTCTGTCAATTTTTCAATTAGACTGAAGTAATAATTAATTCAAGTTAACAAAAATTATTGTTTAAACAATGTATTATTATTTTTGATAATATTCTCTTCGTTTAACGGTAGAAAGTTGCGTTTTTTTCTGACATTTTTAACTATTTCTCTATTTTTTACTTGAAGTGAATTAATAATTATTTGAGTGGAACAAAACTAATCGTTCGAACAAATTATTATTGTTAATAACTATCTTCGTCTATATTTATGCCAGATGGTTGCGGGTTTTTTTCTGAAAATGTTAACTTTTTGCCCACTTTTCACTTAGTGAGGTAATAATTAATGCAAGTTAATAAAAATGGTTGTTTGAACAATTTATTATTGTTTTTAACTATCTTCTCTTAGATAAGTGTTAGAAAGTTGCTGTTTATTCTTTGCCTTTTTAGTTATTAAAAAATGATAAATAAACATTAGAGAGTTTTTGTCTCTTGTGCAAGTGAGCTATTTTTAAATTATTATTTTTTAAATATTGAGAAAAGAGCAAAAATAATTCACTTACAGAAGTAACATACTATTTAAACAATGATTCTGGTTGAGGTTCACTTATTATTTGTTCATAATTAAAAAGTTGAAGCAAAACTAAAGATTTAAAAAAAAGCATCTTTTTAGGATAAATCTATGAGAAGATAGTTATAAACAATTATAAATTGTTTAAACAGCTATGTTTGTTAACTTGCATTAATTATTACCTCGCTAAGTGAAAAGTGGATAAAAATTTAGAAATTTCAGAAAAAAACCGCATCTATCTGGCATTAATATAGATGAAGATAGTTATCAACAATAGTAATTTGTTTAAACAATTATTTTTGCTCAATTAAATTAATATTTAAGTGATTTCAAGTAGAAACTGATAAATAATTAAAAATTTTAGAAAAACCCGCAACTTTTTACCATTAATCAAAGAGAATATTATTAACAATAATAATAAAAAATTGTTCAAACAATTATTTTCGCTAAATAAAATAAAATAAAATATTAACTCTTTCAAAGTGAAAAGTGGGCAGAAAGTTGAAAGTTTCAGAAAAAAACGCAATTTCCAGCATTAGTCAAGGATAATATTATAATAAGAATAATAAATTGTTTAAACAACTATGTTTGTTAACTTTAATGGAAAAATTGAAAATTGGCCAAAAAGTGGAAATTTTTTAATAAAACCGCGACTTTATATCTCTATTCTAAGAGAAAATGGCTAAAAACTATAATAAATTGTTTAAACAATTTATGTGGACATCTGATTTTAAGTATCAGATGTTTCAGTAAAAAGTGGGTAAAAATTTAAACATTTCAGCAGAAGTTGCAACTATATTGCATTAATGAAGAAGAACATAGTTCTGAACAATAATCATTTGTTTGAATAATTATTTTTGCTAAATTGAATTAATTATTAACTCACCCTATGTGAAAAGTATACAAATAGTTATAAATTTAAGAAAAAACCGCAAGTTCCTAGCATTATTTAAATTGAATATTATTAATAATATTAAATTGTTTAAACAAATAATTTTCTTAACTTTGATTGAGAAAACTGCAATTTTCTAGCATTACTCTAAGAGAATATTATTAACAAAAATAATAAATTGTTTGAGCAATTATGTTTGTTAACATTAATGAAAACTAATTAATAACTAACTAATTGAATACTGGACAGAAAGTCGAAAATTTTTGAAAAAAACGCGATAACCCTATAAAACAGAATTATGGGTGTGATGTTTGTAAAATAATATTTTATGCGTATTCTATGGCTGAATGTGAAGCGAAATGATGAGTTTCAACTAGATTCACCAAATATTGAGGATTCGAAATGAAATGTAAAAAAACGTTTTGTTTTCTCATGGGAAATACATGTTAAACTTCATAGAGCTTGCGCCACCTATAAATATCTTTTTTTTTTAAGATTTATTTTCGTGTGGATTCGAACAAATTTCCGAGCGTTATTCATAAAAATTATAAGAAAAAAAAAAATTGGACCACCCTGCGGAAGAGGGTTCAATTCCAGAACCGAAGAAAATTTGGATTCAGACCAGAGACCTACACTTTTTTTCTAATTTTATAAGATGTCAGAAGAATGAATGAAGTCGCAGATTATTCTAGTTGATATCAAAAGAAAGTACTTTCTTTTGTTTTATAATTTATTAAGAGAGTAAGTTCCTCTGGATGTAGTCTGGATGTAGTCTGGATGTAGTAAAGTGGTAGGATTTATCTAAGGATTAAATCCCTAAGGGTATGACGACAACGACGACGACGACGTCGACGACGACAGTCACCCCTTTTTAGCACTTCCTTGGGCTTTCTCTCGTCCATTCTCTCTCAGCCGAGAGCACTCTCTCCAATCTGCTGCGTCGGATTTGCATATATAAGCTATTAAGCAGCTCTTTTCATTTCCTCTCGTTTATGACAGTTTAGTTGGAATAATGTTATACAAGATTGCCTAGAGAACAGTTCCCCGAGCATAATCATATTCCGCTGGCTGATTAATGCGCCACTATTTTATCGCGACCTTGAATCATCAGTTATACGAATGGACCTACTGCCTCACCGAGAGAACTTCCGTAAGATACGACACGTTAATGAAATATTGCCTGGCAGATTCCCCATTTTTTATTTTAGAGTTGATTCACCTTATCGGAAAAATTTATATCATTTGTACATTTTTTTAAATTTCTCAACCAATCAAGATTATTACATTTTCCAAGTACACTGTTGGAAAAATATGTACTAGATTTAGTATACATGTAATGGAAGCAAGAATGCACAACATGAAATTAAATTTAGTATACCAGCGTACAGGAAATTTAGTATATGCATATAATGAATTTAGTATGCACGTACATGAAATTTACTGTACGCGTATACTAAATTCAGTATACATATATACAAAATTTAGTATACGCATACACTAAATTCAGTATACGCGTTCCGTTTCGCATGGGTTCCGTCTTCATCATCTGTAAACATGATCAGATGAAAAATTAAATTAAACAACAAAGTTTTAATTTTCGAATGATCATATGGTTAAGCTACATTTACGTCAATTAATTAAACATACCTTTCAAAGAGAAGATTTCGCATATCCTCGCAGAAAGAAGCCGAACCTTTTAGCATTGCAAAGAACTGAAACAAATGCCACTGGCCACGTTGCCCGACTCGCGTAAATCAAAACGCGCGCTTGCGCAGCTGAATATAGTAAACACGTATATGAATTTTGGTATGCAGAAGCTATGAAATTCATATACGTAAAAGAAAGTTACTATAAACTTAATAAATTTAGTATACATATAACTTCATAAAAGAAATTTAGTATACGTAAGTATACTAGAATTACAAAATATAATGAACTTAGTGAATATATAGGAATTTTAATATGCCCGTGTATACTAAAATTGCAAACATTTCTAACAGCGTAATACACAAACAGGCACATCTGGGTCGTCGTTTTTATATTCAAAGTTGTTATTGCTATTAGGGTCCATAGAAAAACCCGTGACTACATTTGAAGTTGGTATATTTATCATCGAACTTCAAAATTTGAGAGAATTCCTGCAGACAATGCTTTTAGCAACCTGGTAAATGATCAGGTACACCTGTGTCGTCGCAACTACATTTGAAGTTCATACATTTATCATCGAACTTTAAATTTTGAGAGAATTCCTGTAGACAATGCTTTTAGCAACCTGGTGCATGACGCAGGTCACTTCCGGAGGAGTACCGATATTACGCACCTTTATACCATCCGGACTTAATTACATACTTAAACCGTGTCCAAGTAGGTGATTAAGTGGAGAAATATTATTTTCCTATCATATAAATTGTGAATCGCCGATTATGTATAAAATATGTATATAATTTTTTATATAGTGCCTATACATAATACATTATGTATAACCTATATAGAATTGTTTCGCCTGGGTATTTCCAGAAAATAATAACCTTTCACTATTTACAGAGTAAACGAATGTTTGAATAAAGAAAAATTGTTCAAATAATTAACAAGTATATTAAACAAGAAATATAATGAAATATTACTCTTCTCATTTATCAACTGTATAATTAATCTCGAAAAATAGTAACTTTTCACGATTTACATGGGAAAAAATTGTTTAAATAAGTTAAAATTAATTAAAAATACTTGGAAACTTGTCACTTATTGAATAAAAATTCATGTATAGGAAATTGCAAAAAATACCGTCTTCAGCATGAATTTTACATAAAACTGCTTTTTGGCATTTTTTTTGGGGTATTTTCCGGGCACAATAAAAAGTAAAAGTTAAAAGTAAAAGTTATTGCATGGAAATTATTCCTTGAGACGTAACTTAAATTTAATTTACAAAAATCTAATAACAAGTACTTCTTTTTTTCATTTGTTGATCGATTTGAAAAAAATGGATTTTTTTTTATGGAAAACGAAAAAAATTGGTGTGGAATTGATCACCAAAAATCGAACGTCCGATTTTAACAGGTATAACTTTGAACCACGCTAGTGTCTACTGTCTGCAAATGAAAAAAACTATAATTTTAATAGTTTTTGCGTAAATTCATATTTTCCAAATCTAACCTGAACATTCAATAATATGACTTTACGCAGATTATTAAACTTAAGCAACTTTTCGCTATATAAATACACTTCTATAAAAACAAGAGTTGGGTTTAGTTGAAATCATAACATAAGATTTTTCTTTTTTTTTTATGTTGAATAACTGCGTTGAAACTCCTGCAACACATTATATGCCTTCAAATTGATACTTCACACTTGAGAAATTAAAATTTCTTTCAATAATTAGAAACAATTTATTGAAATTGTGAGCAGGTGCATAAAAAAATTTACATTTTCATATATAGAAAATTACAAAAGAATATTTTCACAATATGTAACATTACAAATATGTTTACAAAATTATTTTGATCCCATTTCGTTTAATAACTCATAGGGAAGGTGCGGGTGTGTTTTATACAAATTTGTATACGAAGGTGTTTTCATCACCGCCTTAAAATTTTTCAGAACAAAAGCTACACAATACTTTTTCAAAGGTTTCGAATCGTATTCATCGCTTAGTTTCAAAACATCAATTGAATTTTCAATTTTCAACGCCTTTTGCAAAAAGTGTTCGCAAACTAACCTAAGATCCTCGATTTGATAAAAATGAGCGGCTTTAAAGATCTCCAAGCCTAGTTCGTTTAATTTTTCTACTTTACCGGTATACATAAATCTGAGCAATTCGTTGAAAACCTCGAATTTTATGCCGTTTACCTTGGCTTCATTAGAATTCGATTCTTTCATATCGGTTAAAAACATTTGACGAAATACTGGACTTTTAGAGGAAAGAATCAATTTGTGCGCATATATCTTTTTTTCGCCTATGATAAGTACAACGTCACTAAAAGTTTCATCATTAATGAAGGAATCAAATCCTTTAAAAAAAGATAAATTTCCCGAGTCAGCGTCGTCAATTTGTTTAATTTCACACAAAACTTTAAGACCATTATTCACCAACATATTGTTGCATAATGCTACTTCAGAAATAAATGCGTCAAACCCGTATTTTTTAGAATTAACAATCACGCCAGAAATGTTGCTGTATCCGGTGAATACTTTCTCATCTTTAGCACCTAAGATGGAAAACTCGACATTAAATGAGACAGGGTTTTCATCTGCCTTGTAGTTTTCTAGGTGAAGTGAAAAAATACGGTCAGGTTCTGAAAAACAGTTCGTATTATGCCATTCGCAAAAACATTGTTCGTGTGATTTAGTATTACAAAGTTTGAGCACTAAAAACCACTCTATTTTGGGGTTATCAGCCATAGCAAATTTCGGTGATTTTATTATTTGAGATTTACTTGTAGGTATCAAGATTTTTCCGAAGTTGTGAAAGGTCCATTTGTAACTTGTATCCAACAACAAAGACATCGTTAAACTATTTCTGAAACCAAAAAGTACAAATATTCGTGAGATATTTCTAATTAAAAAAAATCTAACCGTCTTTTAAATTTAGCAAAAAGTACAAATGACAGTTCTAAAAATATTTTGTTACAAGTAAGGAGTGTACTTGCGAAAAGCACATACCTCCGATTAATTTGAAACTCCGTTACCTATTTATTTTGATGCGCTGATTACGAATATGATAGTGAAAATAGCCCCAAACTTGATTTTCATGGTGAAAACCATGAAAACCCATACGACTCGTCGTTTTTCACATTTATCTCGGTGAATATACAAAATTTTAGAAAAGCTTTTAAAAAAATATTGTAGATCCACTCAAAATATACATTTTTAATTATAAACACTATTCCTATAGTATTGATATTTTCTGATAGTTACTGATATCAATTCAAAATTTTCTAGCATCTTTCAAAATACCCTAAGATATTTAAAATCCTTCGAAATATTTTGGAATTCCTCGAATTCTTTTAAGCTCTTCAAAATACCTTGTAATTTTAAAAACACCCTAAAACATTTCCAATCCTTTGAAATCCTTTCAAATTATTGAAATAAAAAAATCCTTCGATTCTTTAAATATCACTTGAAACACTTGAAAGCTCTCAAATCCTTTACAATTTTCATAATTCCTTTAAATTATTGAAATCTCTTGGAAATGCCTTGCAGTCTTCTCAAATTCATTAAATATTTATTTGAAGTATTTTTAAATTACTGGAAAGTTGAAACTTTTTAAAGCTTTCGAAATTACCTTGGAATCTTCTAAAATATTCAAAGATATTTAAAATCCTCTGAAATCAATTGAAAATTCCTTGGATTATTGAAAAATTTTTAATCTCTTTAAAATCAAATTAAAATTTAAAAAACAGCCTAAGATATTTAGAATCCTTTGAAATTCCTTCAAATTCTTCAAATAAAAAAAATTCATTGGAGTCATTAAACATTTCAAGACCTTTTAAGACTTTAAACCCCCACTTAAAACATTTTAAGGCTTTCGAAAATGCCTTTAAATTACTCTAGATTATTTCAAATCCTCTGAAATAAAATAAAAAATCCTTGGACTCTTAAAAAGAAACTCGAAAAGTTTTCAAATTAAAAAAAAATGTCAAACTCCTTTAAATTATGTAAATCTTTTGCAAATGCCTAGCACTTTCTTGAAATTATCGAAAACTCTCCTAATCCTTTAAAATCCCTTGAAATTGTTGAAAAAAACACCTAAAAAATTTCAAATTCTTTAAAATCACTTTAAACTTTTTAGAACTTTTGAAAATTCCTTCCAATCTTTTAAAATTTCCTAAAGATTTATTTTTAATTTTTTCAAATCACTGGAAACTTTTTGAAGCTTCCGAAATTACCTTATAATCTTTTAACACACTCTAAAATAATCCTTTTGAATCAATTAAATTACTAAAATGAGTAAAAAATTCTTTGAAATCTGTTAAAATATCCTAAAATATTTCAAACCTTTTAAAATCTTTTGACATTCATTCTTTGAAATTTTTTGAAATTCCTTGCAATTGTTTAAAGCTCTTGAAAATTCCTTGGATTTAAAAAAATACCCTATTGTCTTTAAACTTCTTTGAAATCCCTTCAAATTATCAAAATCAATTCCTTAAAGTATCGGTGATTTTTTTAAATAGGAATTTCGCTTAAGAGCGTAAAAATGCTTAATTTGAACATCTTTTTAAATTATAAAATGTTTGATCCGTAGACATACACAGATCTCTGACACAGTTCTATTCAAACAAAACAAAAATTCGGATATGTCACTATAAGGAAATCAAAATTGTAATCCTATAGGTAAAGTAGAACGGAAACGTGCACGATTTTTACAAACTCTGTCTCTATTTAACACAGTAACAGTAACACGCCATGACGCTATACTTTCTTCTTACTCACCAACTTTATTTCTTTCATCACCTTGACATGCGCATGTTTCGACTGAATGGTGCTCATTGGCTTTAGTTCGCGTACGTTTCCAATTAACAGTGGAAGTAACGTCACGAACTTCACACTCTTTCCCATATTCCCCTCTTTACCCCTTTATAAAGAATATCTGTTTTTCTTCTCCTGTTTTCAAGAAACTTCTCATTTCTTGATTTCTCGTTTAAATTTTTGTTTTACTATTTTACAATTATTTTTATTTTAAATGTAATAATTTTATAATTTTTTATTTTTTTATAATAACATAATAATAATAATATATATTATTTCGTGATATAATAATATGATGATATGATATATGATATATTGATCGTGATATAATATATAACATAATAATAACATAATAACATATAATAACATAATATAATAATAATTTTTTTATTTTAATTTTTATTTTTATTTTAAATATTTTACAATTTTACTATTTAAAAATTTCATGATTTTGTTGAAAATGCAACTATTCTATTAAAAACTCATCTTTTTTGGTCAAAAATTCAACAAATTCGTTGAAAGTTGTACTAATCTGTTAAAAATTTATATTTTTGGTTGAAGATTGATCTCTTTGAGGGAAAATTGAACTATTTTGTTGAAAATTTGTTCCTATTTTGGTTGAAAATTAACTTTTTTCAACTGAAAACTTAACTATTACATTTGTAGTGAAAAATGTATGTTTTTTAGTTAAACGTTCATGCATTCTGTTGAAAATTCGTGTTTTCTAGTAGAAAATTAATCTTCTCAGTTAAAAATTCACCTTTTTCGTTAAAAATTCATCTCTTTGGTTCAAACTTACATTATTTGATTGGATATTCATAATTTCTTATTGTATTTAACTATTTTTGATTTAAATTAAAATCTTTTTTGGTTTAAATATCAATTTCACTTTTCGTTTAGAATTCATCTTTTTTGTTTGAAAATTTAACTACCTGGTTGAAAGTTGAATTAATTTGTTCAAAATCAATTTTTTTAAAGATCCATCAATTCAACTAGTTTTTTTTTTTTACTGAAAATATAACTATTCCATTATTGGTTGAAAATTTATATTTTTAATTGAAAATTGATCTTTTTTATTTGAAAATTCAAATATTTGGTGGAAAATTCATGTATTTTGTTAAGAACTCAACTACTTTATTAAAAGTTCGTCTTACTTGGTTGGATTCAACTGTTTTTTAATTGAGATAAAACAGTTTTTCGTTGAAGTATCAAGTATTACATGTTAAGTTGAAAATTCATCTGTTCGATTTGAAAATTGAACTACTTTGTAGAAAAATCGTCTTTTAAATTTAAAAATTAAATAAATTGGTAGAAAATAAACCTTTTAGTTCAAAATACATCTTTCTGATTAATAAATTATATTGTTTTTAGAAAATACGTATTTTTTATTTGAAAACTCATATCTTCGAATGTACCATCTTCCTTGGTAAAAAATGCAACTATTTGGTTGAAAATTCACCTTTTTGGTGAAAAAGCAACTATTTTGGTAGAAAATCCAACTATATGGTTAAAAATTGAACTGTTTATTTTAAAAATGAAATACTTGGTAGAAAACAAACTTTTTTGTCAAAAATTCATAATCTCAGTTTATAAAAAAAAATAATTTGTCAAACTGAAAATGTAACTATACCATTTTTGGTTAAAATCTTATTTTTTATTTTAAAAATTCAACTATTTGGTTGAAAATTCAACTATTTTAGTAGAAAATTTAACTATTTGCTGTTGGGTGGAAAATACAACTGTTTTGTAGGAAATTCATTTTTTTTTTGGGTACAAAATTAATCTTCTTTTCTGAAAATTCATCTTTTTGGCTGCGGATTCAACTATTTTGTTAAAAGCTCGTATTTTTTGGTTTAATTTAACCGGAAGAAATTTCATTTTTTGGTTGAAAATTAATAGTTTTGAACTGAAAATGTAACTATTAAATTTTTTTAATTCAACTTTTTTTTTAATTTAATTTTTTTTAAGAATTCGTGTTTTTGAGTGGAATTGAACAAGTTGAAAATTCATTTTTTTTTTGAAAATTTATTTTTTAAACTTAAAGTATAACCATTCCATTTTTTGTTAAAAACTAATATTTTTCATATTAGTTGAAAATTCAACTATTTGGTTAAAAACTCATCTCTCTTGATTAAAAAGTACATTCTTGGTGAAAATTCATGTTTGTAGGTTTAAAACTATTTTGTTGAGTTTTTTTTCAGACGAAAATTTGACTGTTCAGTTGAAAATTCGTCCTTTTGGATTGAAAATTTATACAGAAACGCGAAAGAACGCAAAACAAACGTGAAGTCTCTTGAAATGAATAAAATCCGTAGAAATTCCACGAAACCTAGAAAATGCATTGAAATAAGTAGAAATAACTTGAAATGCCTTGAATATGAATGAAATAAAAATTATTCATGAAATGTATCTAAAAAGAACCGGCTAAATAAAATTCACTCGTGCGAAATACTCGTTCACATCCCTGGATTTTTATTTCCTAATATTAAAAACATAAAGTACTTTAAAATCCATAACAACATATTTCTTAATATTAGGAGTTCTAACACATTTTCAAGCAAAAAATCTATAAATTCTTTGAAATTTTTAAAACTAAAAAGGGCATGTAACAGTCTGTCAAGTTATACCAATTATTACGTTTTCTTATATTTGGCGTTTTTATAATTTGGAAAATGTAAATATTGTCTTGATACTTTGGAAAATATTTTTTATATAAAGAGTACGTCTGTCTGGCTGATTTGAGTTTCCATTTTGTTTAAATAATGCAACTGTATTAATTAAATTTTAGCTAGGGCACCAAAACCCTGTTCCCAGTTGCATTCAAAGTAAAAATGAATGAAATTGCTCTATTTAAACAAAATAAAAATTCAAATGGGCCAAACAGACATACCCATATATTTTTAAAAATATTTCCCAAAATTTAAGCATAATATGTGACCTTAAAATCTTACAAATTCTTTGAATTTTCTGTAGGTCTTCATATTCCTTGAAATTGTTGAAATCCGTGGAAATAACTTTAAATAAAATTTTATTCCTGGAAGTTCTATAGAAATTCGTTAAAACCCCTTGAAATACCCAGAAATCTTTGGAAATTGGAAGCATGATCCAATTGGATCATCATTGTAAGCATCCATTAAAATGCATATGTACACAAATCATTTGAAATTCTATAAATATAAACTAAATTTCTCTTTAAAACCCCCGTTTAATGAAAAGGCAGCCTCAGCGACATTTTTTCAATATTTTATTTCAACTTTTTGTTCGCATAAATATCCTCAAAACCTGCAAATATACATACTGTCTGCGCCTCTAGTTTTTGAATAATTTATGTTGATAAAATAATATACATACTGACCTTTTATTGCAGATTGTTTTGTAATAAAGTCTATATTCTAAAGAAGCGTCGCAATCTCATATATTTTAAAAAGCCTAGCGTTACGACAATTGTGAAAAACTAAAAGAAACGTTGGAAAAGCCTTACATATTGTGGAGGGGGGGGGGGTCAAAAATCGTCAGAAAATCGCGCCACATAATACGGACGAACCCGTTCGCCTCACACGCGCAAAAGACATTATTTACCAATAACCTCAAAATATGTAAGTATTATATTTTTTCCTCGACTCTTATTGCTTTAAACAATATCTTCATCAAATAATCTGTACTAACCTTTTATTGCTCATATTCAACAAAAAAATCAATATTCGAAGGATTTGTGGCTTTTTGGTTGCTTCTTTTTTGCAAAGTTTGTTTGTGACAGACGCGATGCCGATAAAGAAAAACAGACAATGGAATTCAACCTGGGATTCCCACTGAAGTCGGGATCCCCTGCGCTGCAATGCGCCATCTATTTTTTCAATGCGGCCAAAATGTGAACTCGCGAAACCAACAGTGGGACCAAAGATATTGTGGGACTCAGGGATGTGCAGTTACGCGTAACTGGAGGTTTTTGACGTAAAATACCTAAGTGAAGTATTTTACGTGGAAAACAGGTAAAATACCTAGTAAATTACGAGCCAAGATGGCGGACCTGCAGAACTGTGCATAACCTCAATTTTTTGAATTTCTTGTATCGGCATTCGTGAGTTTTTTTTTAATGCCCATATTGGTAATTATAAAATAATAATGTCAACTAAAGGTAAACAGAAGCAAGAAAACGTACAATACCTAAGGGAGGTATTTTACGTAAAATACCTCAAATATAAAAAAATACATGTAGAAGACCTCTGATTGGCTGTCTAACTCAAGTTCTCACTTTTCCGCCTCAGAGGTGGCGCCCTCATATTCAGAACAAGAGGTAATTTACATCTTGTAGAAAACTGATGACGTAAAATACCAGGTAAATTACCGTAAAAAACCAAGTAAATTACCACGAGTATTTTACTTACTCATCCCTGGTGCGCACACTCATAGCGCTGCCCAATCACGAGCAACCAGTCGTGCTGTTCACGGTAGTCCGACTCCAATGTATTTTTTTGCTCAGCTATTTGCTGCGCCAACAGAGCCATCTTCAGTTGGAATCGAGAAAATATTTTCCTTCTCAACCCGCAACCCTGCCCGCGAAAATTTGAAATAGTTCTTTGAATTGTTTTCCTTCTGTTACAATATTATTCAATAAGTCATATTAAATTCATGAAGATTTATCAATAAAATTCTGAAAAACAAACCTTCATAAGTTTACTATGAATAATTGAATAATATTGTAAAAGAAGGGAAACAGTTCGAAGAACTGTTACAAATTTTCTCATCTTACACATAAAAAGCAATTTTAGTACCACTAGAGTGTAAAACTCTGTATTTACCAAAATAGTTAAATTTTCAAACAATATATAAATAAATTTTCAACCAAATAGTTGAACTTTTAACCAATTTTTTTAATTTTCAAAGTACAAAGATGAATTTTGGAACAAAACGACTAATTTTGAACCAAGAATATTCATTTTCTACCAAAAAAGACAAATTTTAAACAAACTACATACATTTTCAAATAAATAATTGTATTTTCAACTTGAAAAGATAAATTTTCAGAAAAAAATACTTCAACAAAATAGTTGAATTTTTCAGACAAGAAAAAAAATTTCATCCAAATTGTTGAATTTTTAAGCCAAAGGATAATTTAAAAAAAAAACAGTTTTATTTTGAACCCGAAACTATTAATCTACCACCAAAAAAGTTAATTTTCAACCAAATAGTTTGCAGCTATAATCAAAAAAGAAGAAATTTCAACCAAAAAGATTAGTTTTCTACGAATAAAGACGAATCTAAAAAAGATCAAGTTTCAATGAAAAAATGGAAGTTACATTTTCAAATAAAAAATTAATTCAAGATAAAAAAAAATAATTTTTCGCAGAATAGTTCAATTTTCAACCAGAGAGTTGAACCTTAACAAATATTAATTTTCAACAAAGTGGTTCAATTTTTACCCAAGTAGTTGAATTTACAATTTAAAAAAATCAAATTTCAGCCAAAAATGGAATAGTTCAATTTTTAATTAAAACAATTAATTTTCAACAATAAAGATAAATTTTTGAATAAAATGATGAATTTTCAACAAGGTAAAAAGAAAGTGGTTCAACCTCCACTCAAATAAATCAATTTTCTATAAAATTCTTAACTAAAAGTATAATCATCAGGAGGCAACATCTGAAAAAGATAAACAAAAATAAGAGGCTAATAAATTACTATCAATAACATTACATCAGGATAGCCCCCAACTTCATTTTCAAAATTCCTTAACTTTACTCTGACCAATTTCTCATTTTTAACATACAATCTTTTATATACAGAATGAAACAATTTCAAATTAAAATAAAAAAATGTCAAATTTATTATTCTGGACAGTTATTATAGAAATATTATTAAATTATTATATTATAGAAATTCCCTAATTTTTGTGAGATTTTTTTCAAAATCGCTGACTTTTCCTGGCCAACAAAATCCCCTGATTTTCCCTGATTTGCAGTTTTTCCTTGGCCTACAGCCACACTGTACAAATAGTTTGGAATAGCTTATTTTGTTGAAGTACTTTTTTACTGAAAATTTACCTTTTCAAGTTCCAAATACATCTATTTATTTGAAAATGTATGTATTTTGTTTAAAATTGGTCTTTTTTGGTAGAAAATTAATCTTCTTGGTTCAAAATTAGTCGCTTCGCTTACAAATTCATTCATGTACTTTGAAAATTACAAAATTTGGTTAAAAATGTATCTATTTTGTTGAAAACTCAAGTATTTTGTTAAAAACTTATCCTGTTTGCTTGAAAATTGAACTGTTTTGTTGAAAATTCATCTATTTGAATAAGAAGTTCTTCCTTTTGGATTTAAAATTCACTTTGTTTGTTAAGAACTTAAATGTCTTCTAACAAATTCAATTATTTCGTTGAAAATGCAACTGCTTTTGGTTGAAGTTTAATCTTTTTTCTTTTAAATTCGATTATTTGGTTGCAAAATCATCTTTTTAGGTTAAAAATTGCTCAATTTGGTTAACAATTTAACTGATTTGTTGAAATTTTAATTACTTCATTGAAAGTTAAACCTAACTTAGCTTAAAAGTCGACAAGTCAAATTTCAATTTGTTGATAAAGTTGGGAAAATATCTAACTTTGAAATATTTTCTATTTTTACTTTGTGATTTATCATAATGGTAAAATGAATAATCACCAATGTTACCAAAAAACGGTTTTTGAGCATAAAATCAAATGTTTGGGGCGTATGCGAAATTTCGCATATGACACATTTTTTGGTTCCACATTTTTTGGTTCAATTTCTGCTATGCGTGATTATCCTTCGAACCCAAGCTCTGACGATTTCTGAACATTTCTCATGAATTCTGACTTTTCCTGACGATTTCTGTCAAGAAACGTAACAAAGGTGGTCAGAAATGGTCAGATGTCCGGACTTTTTTCTGACGATTCCTGACTTTTTTTTTAGTAGGGTAATATTACTGATCATCGTCCATGACAAGAATATGATCTCTTTTCTTGGATTTTTTTCGCCAAACGGTTCAATTGAAAACAAAAACGTTCGCCAGTGTTACTCTTTTTAACTGAAACGTTTGGCGAGAAAAAAGCCAAGAAAAGAGATCATATTCTGGACATGGACGGAGATCAGTAATATTACAGCAAAACAGCGTCGGCCCCATGAAAGATCCGTGGTCCGCTAAACCATAGAAGAATTGCAATGGGAAGTCCTGTCGCATTCGGCTTACTCTCCAGACATTGCCCCGTCCAATTACCATATTTTTCTCTTGTTATGAAACAGCTTGGCTGAGCACCAAATTCAAATTGAAGCTGAAGTGCGAAAAATGGTGGGTGACTTTATAGCGTCAAAAAATCAAGCCTTCTTTCGCCGTGGAATCTATAAAGTTCCTGAGTGTTGGCGAAGAGTAGTAGTAGCCAATGGACACGATATTAATTAATACATGTATTTTGTTATATTTTTATAAATAAAAAAATGTTGCTCAAAACGGGTAGAATTTATTTGCACACCTAATTTATAAGTACAGACACTTAACATATCCTTTACTTTCAATTTTATAACATTGTGATAGCCACTATACCCGGAGCACTGGGCGGGTAACTAATGTGTTGGGTAATACCCGGGTACCCGGGTACCCATACAATCTTGGGATACGTACTAAAAAATAATCAATACAATTTTGAGTATCATGTTGAATTAAATAGAAAGATATTTTCATAAATCGTTTTCAAATTTTAAATACGTCTTATTTTATTCTTTATTTTTGTTTAGAAAATTGTAGTAATATATGTGCTCATTAAGATTGCAAACTTAAATAGTCTGTATGTAATAGAATAGAAGTTCATTGTAAAAAATCTGTGAATAGATAGTTGGGTCTGGTCATGTTATGAGGAAGGTGATAAAAATAGTGTAATTGTTAAGTGGCAAATGTCAATTTAATTTCCAAGTTCAGAATATCTAATAATTTCTGTTTACCAACCTTTACTTAATAATATGTAAAACAATCTAAAGACCATTTTGATGTTTTCATTCGATGTTGACGAGGTTAGAAAATCTAGAAAAGAAATTGTATAATTTAATTTAATTTACCTTTGATTTGGAAATTGTATTTCAGAAAATAAAATGTGCTTCACACGCAAATTGGTATTCAATGCTGTGGTTGTTGATAATTTTGTGTGACATATTTCGCATTGTTATATTGCATATTGCCAGACCTAACTTTATTGTAACATTTTTCTTTCGTCATATAAATATTTTGTTTCTTGATATTTAGATTAATTAATTTCACCAAGGAATAATAAGGAGACTGATCTCCGTGCATGTGATTTGGCAGGAGCAACGGAACCGTACGTGCCAGGTCTGTAAGTAGTAATCACTCATTACCTGGCGCGGATCCAGAGAAGGGCTTTGGAGGGGGGGGGGGCATCCAATAATTCCCCTTGCCCCTCCATTCTTAAGCGGAAGATTAATAATGATTTTAAAGTTATTTCTTCGCATTGAATGTTTATTATAAATTATATAAATATATTATTCATGAATGTCATGAACATAATTAACAAATGTTTCAATGGGAACCATGTTTTTATATTCACAAGCTGCGTCTTGTATGTCATGGTATAATCATTACTCAACAAATATAAAATATTCATAAAATATTCGAAGGCAAGCATGAACAATAAAAAGATTATTTTTGAACCAGCTAAATGGAGGCGTCTATATCCACTCTTTGCAATATTCATATTCCTTGTTTGATTCCGGGCTGAGGCAGATTTTTTCTTGTTCTTAAAAAATTATTTGTCCAAAGTAATCGTTTTAACGAATCTAAATTTGTATTAATTACAAATGCACTCTATTATTTTCAATGCCCTAAATTTAAGAATGAATCACAAAATTTATAAATTTTCAAAATTATATCTTTTTACGCAATTTTAGATTGGGAACATTAAAAATTGAAGGATTACAATTTTTTAAATTGAACACTTCTTAAATATAAGTTATACTTTTTTAGTTTTAAGTCGTTGTAAATAAATAATTGTTCGCTTATAATTTATACATCAAAATTTGTTTTTAAATCTTTCAAAACATTCTCTTATAACTAAATTTTTTCAAAAATCACTTTAAATTTTCCCAGGAATCTTAAAAAAATTTGGTTTTTATCTTGAAACCATTCAAAATCTTTAAAAAGCTACATAACTTTATTTAAATAACTTCAAAATTCTACATTTTATTTTACATTTTTTGGAATCTTTAAAAATTTTAAATTATTTTTGAAAATTTTTCAAAACTTCTCAATATCTCTTTAACTTATTTCAACTTTTTCCATAACTGTTCAATTGTTATTTATTCACCAAATTTTGCTTTCATTCAAAAATATTCTTCAATATTCTGTTAAAATTAATTTATCAACAACAAAAAAATCATTTGAAATTTTCCCAAGAATCTCAAGACAATACTCGTATTATCTTAAAACCTTTCAAAATCCTTAGAAGCTTCAAAATTGTATTCAAAAACTTCTAAATATCTCCTCCACTTACTCGAATTTGTTCTAAATGAATACTTTTTTATTTGTTATTGACACATCAAAATGAAACATTTTCACTTGAAAATATAATTTTTTAAATTAGAACAACTAAAATTCACATTGCAACGTTCAAAGTTTAAGTTTAGCTCTCCGAAATTTTAACAATTCAAGGCTTTCTGTTTCAAACAATTCAGTTCCAAATTGTCAAAAAATAGTCAAACATTTCTGCCTATTAAAAAATTGTTCTTTTTCTTATTTAAAAATTTTTAAATTGAACTCGTTAAAAATGGTATATTTTAGTATTTTAGACTTAATCAACAGATAGTTTATTGAGTTTCAATCAAAAGTTTACATTCGATTAAATAAAAAGGCTTTCGAATTGAAACAGTTCAATTTTTAACGTCAAACTCTTTACATTGTTTAATTTCAACAGATTCAGAATCGCCCGATAAAATCAATAAATTATTATTTAATTTCGAATACACGAACTACAGTTCAATTTTGAAGATCATTAATTGATTTATATTTACAGTTGATCAACTTAAAACGTTTTGTCAAAAAATTCTAGTTTCAAAAGCTATTAATCTTGTATTATGTAAGTCTTCAAAACTGCATTTTAACATTCTTTCAATTGAAAATATATCCTTAAATATGAAGATGTAACATGGAAAATTTTGGTGGTAAAAGATCTTAGTATTAAATATTGTAAACTGAATGATTTCATAATTAAAAAAAGTTAACAACTCAACTTAGCATTTAAGAAAAGTTAAAATTTAACTTATTTTAAATTGCATTATATATCTTGTGATATGAAATTTGTGATCTTTCAAGTAATTGGATAGATTTTTCCTGGTATCGAAAAATTCACTGTCATTTCCCGGTTTCCCGGTCAAGCGGCCACCCTGAATTACGATATTGCAGAATATAATTATGCTTCTCGATTGATCATACGTATTTCGTGTTTGGTCGCTTAACAATTTTTCTTTAAAGAAACAATTGAAATGATATATAGTTCAATAATTCTGGCATTGAAGTCTTTCAATTAAATTTCTATTCAATACAGTAAACACATTTTAATGTTTGTAAAAATATTGATCAATTCCAAAATAGTAAGCTTTCTCCGAAGTTTTTTACTTCTTTTTAAAGGCATTTTTAGACTTTTACGTTGTTAGTTTTTTTTAAATGAAACTGATTTTTTCATTTTTAAAACGCACTACCTTCTGATTTTTGAGTATTATTCTTTTTTAATCTATACAATTAAGCTAAACATTCCAATAATCGTGAGCTTAGTCCCAGTGATCGTGATGGCAAGTTTCTTACTTTTAATTTAATTTGAATGAATATAATTACTAATTGCTATCATAAAATGCTGACATTGAGTGGGCTTCATCATTTAATGTTACTTTCAACACATGTTGTTAACAATATATTCAAATTATAACCAAGTTTTGCGATTACTGGGACCGTTAACATTACTGGGACATTTACCTTACTATGTAGTTGATTTTCGCATTTCATCGTCTCTTGGTATCAGCTTCAACTTTTTGTGACATAAGGGCAAATATTTTCTTTTTATAACAAAGCCAAGAATGACCATACTTGAAAAAATGTATCTGTTGTTCTATTTCAGGAATAAAAACATTGAACTCCATATTATTCTTGATTTGTTGTTTGAAAAACATCAGATCAATCTTGATTTAATTAGGCACTATTTAAATAAATATGAGGTAATCGGATGTATATTTGATATAAAGCATATCTTCCACTGATATTCAATACTGAAATCACTAAAAAACTAAAGTCGCATTAAAATTGCGAGAATGCAGAAATAAAAGACATACCATTATTGATGTTTTCTGTGATCCTTAAATTTCATTAACAATATGTTAATTAAGGGTGTGCGAAAAGCTCGAAACTTCGAGTCAAGTCGAGCCGACTTTTTCGAGTCTAGTCGAGCTCGAGCTTGCTCGAAATTTCGATTTCTCGAAATTTTCGAGCTACCCGAATGTTTCGAGAACTCGAACGGCTTCGAGTACTCAGAAGTTTCGAGTACTCGAAGAGTTTCGAGCTACTCAAAGACATTCGAGTACTCGAAAGTTTCGAGTTCTCGAAGACATTCGAGTACTCGAAAGTTTCGAGCTGCTCGAAAGTTTCGGCTTCTTGAAGCTTCTGAAATGAACAAGAATTTCTTCAAACCCGGTACTAGGGGGTTTCTCGAATTGCTAACGATGATTTTATAATCAAAAGTAAGAATTCGAGATTTTCTATCCAAAACGGTGACTAAATTCTTGAGAATTTCAATAAATTGACAGATGAAAAATTCAATAAACTGACGGATTTCCATGACACTCAGTATACTGTTGAAATCCGAAAAACCTCGTAGTATCGGGTTTGAAAAAATTCTTGTTAATTTCGAAAGCTTCGAGAACCTGAAACTTTCGAGCAGCTCGAAAGTATTCGAGTACTCGAAACTTTCGAGTAGCTCGAAAGTATTCGATTACTCGAAAGTTTCGAGTTCTCGAAGACATCCGAGAACTCGAAAGTGTCGAGTTCTCGAACTCCTTCGGGTTCTCGAAAGTTTCGAGTTCTCGAAAAGTTTCGAGCCTTTTTGAAAGCTCGATCTCGACTCAATTTGAAGTTTTTAGAACTTAGCTGTTGTGACCAAAACAATCGTAAAAGTCTAACCTGAAATGGTTACTCGCGATAAAATTATATCTCTTGCATCCGTGAGAAAATTCAAAATCTAAATTCACAGTCGTATGTGGATACGACGCAAGAGTGACAGTGCTAGTGTTTCACGGAGAAAAATGAGATTGCAGAGTTCGATATTCAGTACACAAATTGTTTGATGATTACCAAATTTCAGAAATAGATGCAGAAGATACGGGAAGAAATGTGAAACTACACACTACTCATTAAAAATTTGCAACTCTCCTGCATAGAATCGTATCTTTTAATACTTTAAATTTATTGCACGTTACCACGTACAATTTAAGTGCGTCAACCTTTGCAAAAATGAAAAATTAAAGTCTCACCTAAAAAGTGCTTTTTCTCTAAAAGAATGAGTTTGCAGCAGTCCAGTAACCATTCCTAAATGCCTCGCACTCAATAACGTCCGGGCAGCAGCGAACCGGAGCTTGCTTGCATGGTACCATCAGGACGTTTGGTGCCTCTTACTTAGGCATCCAGAATACCAGATTGCAAAGAGAAGCTGATTGCTGCATTGGAAATCCAGGTTCAATTCTCGGCAACTACGTTTTTTCATCTAACTCGAATTTTTCTGTTTCGGCAAATAAATGTTTATAATTTAATGTTTAAAACTTACTGAATATATGTATGTATACTATATAAATAAATGTAAGTTTATAAAATGAAAAGTGACTATCGACGCGTCAATAGCCACCGCTCTGTGTCTGTAAATTCTTTTTGGTTGATAATTCTTCATTGTTGCGAGTATAGGAATGATTTCTATTCTAGACTGGACTCTATACAGTGCGCTAGAGGTGTCAGACCATCAAGAAGCTGTAATATCTTCAGTTGCCTAAGGTAGTTAATACCGCGATTGCACTTGAATCAATAACCTAATTTCAATCTTGAATTTTTTTACAACGCCAGTTCAGTAATGAATACCTGGAGTACCAGCTTTGAAAACCCAATTTTTCATTTCCATTTTTCTCCCTGTCGGAATACATTCCCTGATATCATGGAACGTTCCTGGAACGTTCCCCGGGAACCTTCGGAACGTGTCAAGTTGTCCGAACAATTCTGTCATTTAGGATAGCTGTGAAGACTTATACAGTGTGTTCAGAGAAGTTATTGGCCTGTACTTCTTAGGGTCAGCGAAGTTACCCGTCTTCGGCAGGAGCTCTGTGCGCCCTTCGACCAATCATTCCGTAATAGGCTCTTCCGAATTTAGATATGAGGTGAAAATGCGGGCCAGATCCTGGTGGGCGCAAAATTTGAAGACGTCTTTCCGACATCGTTACGGCATCTTTACGACGACTTTACGACATCCTATGTCCATGCCGTTATGATGTCTTTACGATATCCTAAAGACGTCGTACGATCCGAAGATGTGTTTTCGACATCGTAAAGACATCTTAACGACATGGACATAGGATGTCTTAAAGTCGTTGTAAAGATCTCGTAACGATGTTGTAAAGACGTTGTCAAATTTTGTACCCACTGTGCAATCCATTTCAGTGACGTTTTCCTGTGTTTTTATCGTGTTCAAACATAACATGAAAATGATTGAAAAATATAATTTCTTATTGTATTCCTTTTTTTAATTCTTTTCATAGTACATTGTGTAACAAGGTCCAGTAACCGCACCCTTGCGAAAAATCTTTTTGCTGGGGCATCAAACCCACCCTCGGGAAAAATCTACTTTCGTCCCATGTTGCATATAGTATCTTATTCCACTATCGACTGTGGTCAACTTTTGGCCCTGAAAAACGGGTTCGGCGAATTTTCCTATAGTTTTGTTCGCGGCTCGAATTCTAATTTCAGCCCCACTAATTTTACTTTCGCCTGCAAATTTTACTTTTGCCTGCAAATTTTACTCTCGCCCCGAAAATTTTACTTTAGCCCCGGAAAATTTATTTCTTCCCCATTCATAATGTGTCCCCTAAGGGTTCACGTGACTTCCGCTTCTTACAAAACCATCTACAAACTTTATATTATCTTATCTTTACTATTTACAAATATTTATGAGTATTTACATCAAATCTTATATCTAGCTTTTTATATCTATATTGATATAGCGCAATTTCACTGTCGAAAGAGTGAGCGAGCGTTCGAAAGCGAGAAAGCGAGCGAGTGAGAGCGAGCGCATCCGCATCTTAGTCTTCTTATACTACTTATCAATAACTACCTGTAAAAACTTACAGATCTTTACGCTTCTAATCTATGCGACTTCCGTTTACTTTTTCCTTCACTTTTACTTCTCTTCCATCTCATTCTCATTTTGTCATTTTTCCACGTCCATTCTTTCTCATTCGCCCGTCTAGCCCCTACAACTCCTTTATCCACTCCTTACCTATTCATCTCATACATGCTCTCATGTTTTCTTTTCCCATTCACATATGCTGTACTTTCTGTTCTCTTCCTTTTCCCAATACATCCCCTCCCTTACCTTGTTTCCCAATCTGAATCTTGGCTCTACTAACTCTTGCCTTTCTTCGTCCCAATCCCACCATACACCTTCTATCTGTATTCTGGCATGCTTAACCTATGTTCTTTTTCCTAAACTTCTTTCCTCTTCCGCTATTTGCGTTAACTTATACTGCATATTCCTTTTTACCCATGTCAAATCATCCTCTATTCTCTCCGAGCTTCCATATAACAACCTCTTCTTTGTCATCACTTCCCTCTTATGTTCCGATTTCACTCCTTCCTTCAATTCCTTTCCTACTAATCTTAGACTCTTTATCACTATGTTTTTCTTCCTTTCATCCCTTTCTTTCCTTTCTAATCGTCTTTCTATTTCCCTTAGCCTTTCCCTCTCAATATTCCCACTCTCCCCTTTACCAAACTCCAGGTTTGATTTTTCAATCTTCACTATCCTACCTTCCAACTGTGCTACCTTTTTATTATCCTCATCCTGGTGTTCTAATCTTTGTTCTAAAGTCTGCATCCTTTTTCCAAATTTTCCCTAACTTCTTCCTATTTTCGCATCTCTTTTCTAAGTTCGGCCATTTCTTTCCTAATTTATTGTTTTATTTTCTCTCCTGTTTCTTCCTGCCTTTTGTCTGAATCTATCAAAATGATTCGAAGCAGCCTCTGTCCGTATCGCTTTACGTAACTTGCGTAATGCGTAGCTTCTGTCTCCCTGGCGCTACCTCACCCTGCTAATCACAACTTCTTCCGTGCTTCTCTCTCCCTATCCCTCCCTGTCGCCGCTACTCGGCTGCACCTGTATCCCACCCTGCTCCTCACGCTAAACAAACTAACCTCTCAGCGTACCCAAAATAGTCTCAAACTCTCAAAACATCACATAACTCTTCACTTTAATTCTTTTTAACATACAAAGTCTCACTCATAAAACCCTCTAACACACTCCTCCCATCAACTCATCTCAGATTCCACTGCAAATTAATAACAATTAGTTGATTAGTTAATTAATTAGTTAATTCTTTGAATCTAGCTGTAACATTTTTGAAGAGTTTTAAATAATATCATCTGTCAGGGCCTACTCACCTATTTTTACAATGTGAAGCCTGCTTTTCAGAAAAGCTATTTGTGATGCAAGTGCAAAAAATAGACGAATGCCGACGAGTGTGAAGCTTACAGCATAAGTCGGAGAATTGAAACACGAGTGGGAAGTTAGTGCACGAGCGAAGCAAGTGCAAGAACGTGGTGGAGTGCGAAGAGCTCAAAGAAAATGCAACAATAACACAAGTAGCAATATTATCTGTGAACACACAAGAAAATTATTTAGCAATGTTGTACATTGTTTGCGATTCAAAATAGAAAATGATCCGACGGCAAGGTTAGGCGGGAAGGGTGAATAATAATGCTAGGTATATCACAGAAACGAGTAAAAGTTTATTGTACCCATTCTCAATGTGAAAATGGATACCTATAAAATGTTAGTATAATTCTAAAATCAGTTAGAAGTGACACAGTTAGTATTGTTACTAATTAATTAAAAAAATGCACACATTCAGTAACGAAAACTACAGGTAAGGGTTACATTCGTACAGAGAAGTGACTCGAACCGTGCATTGAGCAGTACTAACTGTCCGACCGCCCCTCCAGGTACTTGGCCCCCAAAGGGGTGAGTGTACAGAAACACCAGGGCCTTGCCTGATCCGAGATTACGCAAGACAACGACAAAAAACATACAATAGGAGCTATGTGAACGAAAATATCTCCAACATTTCTGCTCACTGTCATGATTTGTTCACGAACCATCTGAAAAACAAAAGAATTGTCCATATTGGACCTGGAACGATTCGCACACCCTGAAATGGGTTTGGAGATGCGTCCACCCTGCTAAGGTTGCAATATCACAGCATCGGTAGAATCTGAAACTGAAACTTGTAGGGAAAAAATTTTCACAACTGGTCTTTGTAAGAGACCAGTTGCCGTCTTCACAGTTACAGAACGAACATGACCATCTAAGCCCGAATGTACCTGAATCACCCGAGCCAGAGGCCACGTAATAGGAAGAATTTTCTCCTGCAGAACCAATGCTAGATCTCCGTTTTTGACCGGAGGGGTTGACTTCTGTCATTTAGGGCGAGCTTGTCGTTCATGCAAGTACTCCGACGACCATCTTTTCCAAAAGGTTTGGTACATCTGAGTTAAGAGTTGCCAACGCTGTCTAGGTGTCAGCCTTTCATTTACTAATGTAGGCTCAGGTATTGTGAAGATCGAAGAGCCGATGAGAAATTGTGCAGTGGTCAGAGCGACTGAATCATTGGGATCGTCCTTTGAATATTGGATTGTCCTTGAATTGAGACACGCCTCCACATGAGCAAGAAAAGTTGAAATCTCCTCAAAAGTTAGAGTAGTATCTCCGATCACACGGCGGAGATGGTGTTTCGCCGACCGTACCGCTGCTTCCCACAATCCTCCAAAGTGTGAAGCGGCAGGTGGAATTACTTTCCAAGTTGCATGGTTGTCAGTAAGGTAACTAGCGACCTTGTCAAACACAGCTGATGCCTGTGAAAATAGTTCGCGCAGCTGTCGATCAGCTCCTACGGTTCCATTGTCGTTGTAAAGAGTGTGGCTGCTGCCTCGTTGAGCTGAAAACCTCTTATAGGCGGCCAGGAAACCTTCAGCAGTGTAGTCGGATACGGCCTCCAAATTTAGGGCTCGAGTGGCACAGCACACGAAGATAGCGATATACCCTTCATACGCCTTGTGTCCTCTTCCTTTTGTCGTGCGCATGCAGACTAGGTCCGCGTAGTCCAATCCAGCCGCTGCAAATGGTCGAACTGGTGGAGTGACTATGAAGCTCGGCAACGGGCTCATGACCTGATTACACGGGTTTGCCCGATGTTGAGCACATACCACACATCGAGCCAACACGCGCTTCACAGCTGTACGACCCAAGACGATCCAATACTTCCTCCTTAAGTAGGACAAGCTTAGCTGAAGACCTCCGTGTAGCATGAACTGATGTTCATTTCTGACGATCAAAGTCGTCAACAGCGAATCCTTAGGTAATATGTAAGGATATCTTTTCTCATAGTCCAACACAGCATGAGTCAGTCGACCTCCAAGTCTCAATAACCCATCAGAGTCCAAAGACAGTAACAGTTTTAATAATGGACACGGTTTTGAGAATGTCAAATTTCGTTGTAGCTTGATGATATCTTCAGAGAAAGCTTGACGCTGAACGTGTCCAATCTATCCTGTTTGTGCCTTTTCAAGATAGGCCGTCGTCGGATGACAAGGCGGCCGTTCAAACTGTTTTCTACGAAGCTGATCAATGGACTGCAAATAGAGAGCAGTGATTCGTAACAGCTTCGTAAGCTAAGAGTATTGAGTAAGCAGCCGCCAAGGTGTTTCCTGATCGACAAGAGCGAAATGTGTGGTGACTCGTTCCTCTCTATCAACAGAAGGGTCGATAGTTTCAGTAGACCTTGTCAAAACATTTTCAGGTTTGGCCAACCAAGCAGGTCCTTGCCACCAAAGCAAATGGTGTTCCATTAAAATGGGCGCCATGCCTCTAGACGCGCAATCCGCAGAATTATCTACTCCAGGTACGTGATGCCAAAACGCCTATGGCAGAATACGTTGAATTTCTGAAACCCTATGGGAGATATATGTCTTCCATCGAAGAGGACGTCCTCGAATCCAGTCCAAAGTGTTTTCCGAATCGGACCAAGGATGTATCGGGGTTGAGCTAGAGAGACTCAAGACCGATCTGACATGTGATACCAACCTTACCAGTAAGACAGCGGCACACAATGCGAGTCGAGGAATCGAGGTCTCCTTTAATCGAGCCATTTTCGTCTTAGCCGTGACGAGAGTCACACGAGTTAGATTCGAAGGTGGTGAGATGCTGAGGTACACAAGGGCTCCTATTGCCTTCTTCGAGGCATCTCCGAAACCGTGAAGTTCACAGTAGTTACCAGATGTATAGCCTAGCCAACGGGGAATGGCTAGAGTGGAGAGATCAGGTAGCTTATTTCTGAACATCATCCAATTAGCGACGTACTCAGCTGGAAGTTGTTCATCTCAACCTACCTTAAGAGCCCATAGATTCGCATAAATACCCTAGCCTTTACGATGACTTGTGCTAGCCATCCCAATGGATCAAATATGCGGGCTATCTCTGAAAATACCGTACGTTTCGTGATCCGACTCATCTCCGATAATGAGTCGATCTGAAAACGTAGGCAATCAGAAGACGGCTCCCATAAAATGCCAAGGGCACGAAAATATGGATCCTGGTTAAGTAGCAAAGATGTAGCGTCCTCTTGATGTTCAGTGGGAACACCCTGTAGAACCTCATCTACGTTGGACACCCACTTTTTCAGTGTGAAAACTCCCTCTTGCAGCAACAAGTCTACCTGTCTGCGCTTTTCTTGGGCTATGCTGAAGTCATCCGCCCCTGAGAGTACCTCATGGACGTATATCTCTTTTCTTGCAATCTCAGTTGCGAGGGGGTAATTATCACCCTCATCCTCCGCTAACTGAAGTATAGTACGTATCGCTAAATACGGCGAAGATATAAAACCGAAAGTGACGGTCTTCAAGTAATAAGTTTGAACCTCCTGGTCGAGACTTTCTCTCCAAAGAATTTTTTGGAAGATTTGATCCTCTGGATAATTCCAAATCCGCCGAAACATCTTCTCGATGTCCGCTGTGAAGACCACTGAATACATCCTTCATCTAAGGGTGACATCTGCCAATTCAGTCCGTAATTTAAGCCCTGAATGTAAAAGCTCATTCAAGGACACCCCTTTGTCGGTGCGTTGAGAAGCGTTGAAAACAACTCGCAACTTAGTGCTCGAGCTATTTTCTTTTATCACACAATGGTGTCGTAAGAAGTAACCCTTGTTGAGTTGAACATCCTCTAGATTGGAGACGAGTTACATGTCTCCCAACTCTGCGTACTCATTGATAACGCCGGAGTATTTCTTGTATAGTTCGGGGTCCCTTCGGAAACGTCTTTCCATCTGGACGAGAGCCCGATAAGCTGCTTTAAGGGTAGTCGAACGATGTAATGACCATCGTGGCTACGTTGAAAAGTGGAGGTAAATAGCTGCTCACACTCCTCCTCTGCTACACTATGTACTGAAACTGATAAAGGTAAGTCGTCCTGGACGACGAATCTCCTCAACAAGTTCAGTAGTTCATAATCTACTGTACTTTGCAATCCCACGAGAGACATAGGAGTAAACTTCAGCCACTATAATCATTTTCATGTTTCACCCTTTTCTAAAAAAGGGTCTGCCAATTTTAAGTCTCTGAGATGATTCCAGACATTGATATGTATACTATCAGGTGTTATATATGAAGTGAGTCTAGATAAAATAATTGCTTTTACCATAAAAGTTATCTTATGATTAGTTCTAGAGCAAAACATTATTTATACTAGTCCTCTGGTCGACCTTGTCCTCAAATCGCCCACACTGAGCACCGAAATGATAGCTGGTTGTGTCGGAAGCCTAAATTTCTTCACAAGCGATCTGTTATCCTGGATAGGTGAATGTAGCATGGTATGATGCATTCCGCTACAGGTCTGACTCCGCTTTGCAGAAACACAACTGCGCAGCATGTGCTTTCCCATTCAGTTGAAACACAGAGTCTGTTTTCGTACCAAACTCTTCCTCTGCTTAATATCCTTACTTCGAAAATATGGGCAAAAAATAATTGAACGCTTACCTGAGCGTAAAGAGCACGGCAACTCTCTGAGAGTAGCATTGTAAGCATGAGTGGCTTGCCCACCTCGCTTACCCTTTTGCTGACCTTGCCTGTCAGAAACTGGTTGAGCAAATCGAATGTGGGGTGGGTACTTGTAGATCCTAGTTGATCCTCCCATGCCTTCCTGGTAATGCAGCCAAACGTTGAGCTGTCATGTAGACAAGTAAGTCACCCCACGAATCTATATGGCGATCCAATGACGTCAAGGCAACTACAATCTCACAGGTGTCATTGAGCAAAGTGCGAAGTTCTGTTGAGCTTTCTTGGCTCATTGATTTGAGAGGAAACAACCTTACGAGATAGCTGTTCACCAACAATCGAGTATTGTCATACCGCTTCACTAAGGTCTGCCAGACCCTTTCGAAATTATTTTCAGTAGTGGGAATGCTGGCAATCAATTGAGCGGGTTCTCCAGTCACAATCACTTTGAGGTAATGCCACTTCTGAACAGTTGGCAAGTCTGTGTCTTTTTGCCCAATTGAATCAAATAAATCGCGGAATGTAGGCCACTCCGTGTACAGTCCCGAGAATGTTGGTAGTTCCAATCGCGGAAAGGCTTTCTGTTTGTGAGTAATCGTAGGTGCTACAGTCTCCTTTTGTTCCGCAGCAAGAATTTCGAACCTGTCTGAAAAGTCCATCATGTAGGACTTAGCCCCCACGTATTTTTCCTCGCAAACGGTAAAATAATCCTCTGCAAAATGAGGCTTATCTTTATGTAGTTGACGAACCACCATAAGTTGATCATGATTTGCCAAAAATTTATCCCAATTTTTCTCGAGTGTAGTTAATCGTGCAAAAGCTTGATTTTTGCTAAGATTGTCTTTTTGGAGTTTGCGTAGATTCATGGGGGCGTTACAAATCATTTCAAAAATACCCCCCTGTACCTCAATGGTATTCTCTACCGTTGCCATATTGACCGAGAAAATGAATACGTATTGTTTACGTAAAGGAGAAAGAACAGCTGCTGCTGCGAAGTAAAAACACGAGGTGAGACGTTTGAAAACGGATGGATAATGTCTATAGTACACTTATTAGTGTGAGTCCGTCAACATCACTTAACACTCAAGTCTGTGTGAATCACGGTCTATAGTGGCTACCGCCCGCTCCCCTCGTTCCAACACTCCGGTCACTCTGCGCTCCTACTTCTGTCCCTTTTCTTGACGTCATACTATTGTCCAGTCTGCACATGCTGTTTTGCCTAATGAAGCGGTCCGAACTGGAAATATCCGGTTTAGCACTGAAGCGACGCCAAGATTAGAAGTTGGTTCTTTTTTTATCACTGAACTTTTTCCACTTTTGGCACACACTTTTTTAGCCTTTTTTCACATCACTATCGCGATCCGGTTCGAAGGACCAAATGTTTACTATTCAAACTAGAAAATGATCCGATGGTGAAGTTAGGCGGGAAGGGTGAATAATAATGCTACGTAAAGCACCGAAACGAGTAAAAGTTTATTGTACCCATTTTCAACGTGAAAATGGATACCTATAAAAAGTTAGTATAATTCTCAAATCAGTAGGAAGTGACACAGGTAGTATTGTTACTAATTGATTAAAAAAATGCACACATTCAGTAACGAAAACTACAGGTAAGGGTTACATTCATACAGAGATGTGATTAGAACCGTGCATTGAGCAGTACTAACTGTTCGACCACCCCTACAGGTATTCGGCCCCCAAAGGGGTGAGTGTACAGAAACAATAGGGCCTTGCCTGATCCGAGATTACGTGAGACCACGCCAGAAAACATACAATAGGAACTATGTGAACGAAAATATCTCCAACATACATTTCTTAAGCCAATTTCCGATTCCTTATGATGGTTTTCTGCCAAATCGTATATATATTGTTAAAGAATTTGTAAGCATATTCTTATTTTGCTGGTGTACAAAGTTACTTACCTCTGAAGTGCGCATGCGCGTCTATTACGTCGATTCGTAAAATAGATGTGTTTCAAATTCCGCATGCCTCAATATTATTCTCGCACAGTCTGCTGAATTGAAGCACTTTGCACGTCATTTAGAAACATGGAAATCCTGACTTTTGAGGTGGATGTTGCAAGAGGGATGATCTTTCATCATGAATATTAGTCATCTAACAACAAGAAATGCACAGTAAGTACATTTATCCCTGTATTACCTTGCGGATAAAATCAACCATTTTAAAGGCAGAAATATACTCTGAAAACGAGTCAACAATTTTTACATTCTCATCAATAAGAAGGTATTGGTTTCATGTCAAAAATTACTGTCGCGGATTCCATCAAATGTTGACGTTTTGAGGCCCCCTGAGTCAGAAAAAATAGTTTTTACATCGGTTTATATCTGTTGTCGTTGCTCTCGTTCGTTATCGTTGTTGTCGTCGTCTGTGAACACGATAACTTTTGACAGGATTATCGGATTGGATTGAGCTTTATCACACTTTATAAGGGTGTAAAAAGAATGCAAAAGTTCGTTCGCCAGCCATTTTGGATGAATTTAAAAAGATTAGAGCATTTAAAAAAATTTGTAAACCATTTTTTTTTAAGATTTAAAAAGTTTATGTACGGCACGATATGAAAAACGTCTAATAAAGAAAAACTTGGCTTTTTGAAAGCCCCACAAGATTATCATAACAACTTTTTGAATTTTTTTGAAAAATCGAAAATTCGAATTTTCATCGCACAAAAAATATTTAAAAATCCAAAATTCCATTTTGCGATTAAACTATGCAAGATACGAAAAAATATGAACAGAAAAAATTGTGCTCCCCAAAAAAATCTACAAATCTATTATGAAGTACTTTTTTACAGGACCCGTAGCTAAGAAAAAAATAATGTGACAAGAGTTTTTCTCCCAGAAAAAAAAGCGCTACAAATTTGGTATCAATCAGTTTTCGATTGAAGGCGTAGTTCATGTTTTAATCGTGAAAAATAACATTAAAAATAAAAAAATTAAATTTTTTGAAAAACGACGCAAGGTACGAAAAAAATTAATAGACAAACGTTGTATATCCAAAAAGGATCTAAAAATTTGTAACGGATCATTTTGAGATAGGAGGAGTAGATTTTCTTTTAATCGTAAAAAATAAGATTGAAAATAAAAATATTAAATTTTCGGAAAAAACGACATAATCTGTAAAGAAAAAATGAGAAGACAAAAGTTGTTTAATCAACAAAGATCTAGAAATTTATCATAAACTTTTTTTTATAAAAATATATTTAAAAAAAATTGACTTTTTGGAAAAACCTTTTTCCGCTAGGAGGCGTATTTTTGGATTAGATTGTAAAAAATGATATTGAAAGTAAACCAAATGAAATTTATGAAAAAATGACATAGGTTGCAATAATATGATAAATAAAAAAATTGTTTTTTACATTCTCATCAATGCGAAGGTATTAGTTTTATGTGAAAAATGACTTTTGCGGATTCTATCAAATGTCGATATTTTGAGGACCCCTGAGTCAGAAAAAATAGTTTTTTTATCACACCACCATCATAAGTGCGATTTTAGGTATAGTAAATGATATATAAAATAGCATTTCTTAGCCTCGGCCGTAAAATTTTTATTTAGAGTACAGCGTACTATGAAGTAACTGTCACTGTCATCTGATTGACTGACGCACATTTATATTTTTACTTTATGGTACGATGAGTGCAGGTACCCCAACTTTGGCATATAGACGTAGTGCACTTGCGCTAACTGGTTTGATAAAAAATAGTGTGTGAATCGTCCTTCGTCTCAGGAATTGAACTTAATTGAATTGTATTGGTTTGGATTGGATTCCCTCTCGGGTTTTTAGATTAAGACTCTATGCAACCTATTTGCACTTATGATGACAAGTGTAATTAAAAATATTATGTGACACTTGGCCCATAAGTGGCACTTTGCCGCGTGTGAATTAAATTACTCGTTCCTCATCTCGGCTACGCCTCGACTTCGATTCGTACTGCAACGATAGCTTCATAAAGGTTTTTGAAAATCTCTTTAAGCGGGCTCCTTAATGTGACTGTAGTCAGTGGCTTCCTTATTCTCATTTTTCTATAAACTCTAATAAACTATAAACTCTGAAATTAAAACACATCATGTCTTCTAAGCGCTGTTTCAATTAGAGGCAAAGGAAATCTACAGTAAACAACAATCATATAGATATGGTGATTTAGTCCACTAGACGTAAATTTTTTTCCATCTGAAAAATAAAGGAAAAATCACCATTTTTGGTATTTTTCCGGCTAACTTAGAGTTTTAAAGACAAACTCCGATCTAATTGGGTTATTTTTACAGCGAATTTGGATTGAGCGACCCAAAAAATTATAAAGGTATGGTAATTAAGTTTACCAGACATAAAAAGTTCCATTTTTACCCAAGAAATACAGCAAAAATCTCTATTTTTGTCATTTTTACGTCCACTTTTGCGTTTTTTGGAAAAATATGAGCCAACTGTGTTACTTTGACCTCGGATTCAGATATAGCGACCCCAAAAACATATATATATATATATATATGCTGGTTAAGTTCACTGGGCATGAAAATACTTTGTTTTTTTGTAAAAATATACCAGAAAAATCGATGTTTTCGTCGATTTTACGTTTATTTCTGCGTTTTTCGGAGAAATATGAGCCAACTGGGTTATTTCGACCCCGGATTCGGATTCAGCGACCCCAAAACATATAGATATGCAGGTTAAGTTCACCGGGTACGAAAATACTTTGTTTTTTGTAAAAATATACAAGAAAAATCGCTGTTTTCGTCGGTTTTACGTCTATTTCTGCGTTTTTCGGAAAAATATGAGCCAACTGGGTTATCTCGACCCCGGATACGGACTTAGCGAACCCAAAAACATATACGTATGCTTGTTCAGTTTACCGGGCATGAAAATACTTTATTTTTTGTAAAAATATACAAGAAAAATTGCTATTTTCGTCGATTTTACGTCTATTTTTGCCTTTTTTGGAAGAATACGAACTAACTTGGATATTTTGACCCCGGATTCGGATTTAGCGAACCCAAAAACATATAGATATGCCGGTGTAGTCCGCCGAGCAGACCACTTTTTTTGTGTGCCGGTGTTATTTATGAAGCGGTTGAATTTTCAACCAGAAAATATGACTGTTTGACATAACAAAACTTCTACTAACAATTTAAATATACCGAAAAAAGATTAATTTTCTACTAAAAGCACGAATTTTCAACAAAATACATTAATTCTTAACATTATTGTTGAATTTTTAAGCCAAAAGGACGAATTACCTTAAAATCGGTTGAATTGTCAACCAGAAAATATGATTTGTCAAGCAAAAGAAAATGTCTACCAAAAGTTTGAATATTCATAAAAATAATTCAATTTTTACCAAAAAAATAATTTTGAACCGAATAGTTTAATTTTCTACCAAATTATTAAAACCTGAAACAAGCCAGATCAACATAGACCCAAACCGTTGCACTTTCAATAAAAAAGAATGAATTTTCATTGTGGAAGGTTAATTTTCGATAAAAAAGACGAATTTTGAATAAAATACATGAATTTTTAATTATTAAAGATCAATTTCCACTAAAAGATATTCATGTTCAATCAAAAAATGAATTGTTACACTGTTAGTTGGAAAAATTAATTATCAACTAAAAATGGAAAAGTTTTTTAACTAAACATTTTTAGTTAAACTTTCGATGAGAGGCTATAGTGAAATTGTTACTGGTTGAATCAGTATTTTGAATTTTCACTGGCGAATCAGTGATTTTCAGACTTTAACTGGGTGAACCAGTAAGTGACTAAACTGAAATAGCGGTACTGAATATACCAGTGGCGCCAAATGATAGATTCAACCAGTCTGGTCAAAGGTTAGCAGAAAAGTGAGGAATGATAACTGTCATACCTAAGCAGAGCAGCTTCTATACTGAAAAAATCGAATTTTTGAATGACTAATGTGTAGTTTTCACATTTATTCCCGTGGTGCAGAGCGCGAGTACTCAGTCGAGTATATTGCGCAATATTATGCGTTCCAACTGGAAACGGTTCAGGCGGTCTTGACTGTTTATGTTTAGATATCCGCGATTTAGGAACAAGGCTTTTAGCGCGCAACCCCTGACACTATTCCTGAACCGAGAGTCGGGTGTATTCCTAAAATTCTGTGAACATTAAACTATTCTTGCAATGAGTACCCAACTCTTCAATATCATTTTTCGCCGCATAAAACTGCAGTAATATTTCCTTACTATCAAATTTAGGGATCGTCCGTATCTATTTTATCTCTTGCTTTAGAAAAATTTCGCCTTTTTTTGGATTTTTCGTTTGAATTTTCGTTTTGGTTAAAAATTCTGCTATTTGTTTAAAAATTTAATTATTCAGTTGAAAATTCAAATATTTTTTTGAAAACTCACCTTTTTTGTTTAAAAATTCAACAAACCGATTGAAAGTTGTACTGCTTTGTTAAAAATTTACCTTTTTCTTTCAAGATTCATCTCTTTGGTGGAACAATTGAACAATTTCGTTGAAAATTCGTTTTCTTTTTTGGTTAAAAATTAACTTTTTTTAAATAAAAATTTAACTATCACGTTTGTATTTGAAAATTTATCTTTTGTATTAAAAGATTCAACTATTTGGCTAATAATTGATCTTTTTCAGTTAAAAATTAATATTTTTTAATTGAAAATGATCCTTTCAATTAAAAATTCATCTTCCTCTTTTAAAATTCATCTCCTTGGGTTAAACTTTAACTATTTTGTTATATATTTGTATTTTTTATTGCATTTAACTGTTTTGGATTTAAATTAAAATCTGTTTTGGCTTAAATATCATCAATTACCGTTTTTGTTGAGAATTCATATTTTTGTTTAAAAATTCAACTATTTGGTTGACAATTCATATATTTTGACTCATAAATTAGTCAAATTTTCAAGAAGTAAATATGACTTTTAGACAACAACAAAATTTCTATCAAACATTTAAATTTTGAAAACTGATCTTTTTCAGTTAACACATTATCTTTTTTAGTCAACAATTTAAACATTTTGTTAAAAATGAAACAATTTCTTTAAAAGATTGACTAGTTGGTGAAATATTACTTTTTTTATTGAAAATGAATAGTGTCGAGGGGAAATTCAACTTCTTGAGTCTAAAATTCACGTTTTTTGTTGAAAATTTATCTTATTGGTCGTGGGTTTGACTATTTTGTTGAAAATTTGTCTTTTTTGGTTCAATTTAACTGGTTGAAAATTGTGTGTTTTTTTATCCATTGTTTTTAAATCAAAATGTAACTATTTCCTTTTTGGTTGAAAACGTTTTTTGTTTTGTTTGAAAATTCAACTATTTGATTGAAAATTCAACTTTGTTTTTTGAAAATTCGTCTTTTTGGCTGTGGATTAAATTATTTTGTTGAAAACTTTTTTTCTATTCAATTTAACTAGAAAAAAAATTCATTTTTTCGTTAAAAAGAAATTTTTTATTCTGAAAATCTAACTATTCCATGTTTGGTTGAAAATGTTTCTTTTTTAGTTGAAAATTCAACCATTGTGTTAGGAATTAAACTATTTTATTTTAATTAACTTATTGGTGGAAAATTAACTTTTTTGTTGAAAATCAATAGTGTCGAGAGGAAAATACAACTTCCTGAGTCCAGAGTTAATGTTTTGTGTTGAAAATTCATATATTTAGTTAAAAATTCGTTCTTTTCTTTTGCTGGAAATTAAGTGTTCAAACTGAAAATGTGTCACATCCATTTTTGGTTGAAAACTTATCTTTTTTAGCTGAAAAATTATTTCTCCTTATGAAAAATTACATTCTTGATGAAAATTCATCGTTGTAGATTAAAAATTTAACTATTTTGTTGAGTCATCTTTTTTAGTCGAAAATTTAACCGTTTTTTTTAATTCATCCTTTTGGATTGAAAATTCATACATTCATAAATGCAATACGAAATATTAAATCTTTTGCTGAGAATTCATCTTTTTTTATAACTGAACTATAGTTGGTTAACAATGCCACTATTTGGTAAAAAATTTAATTATTTTGTTGAAAATTCAGCTATTTTTTTGAAGCCTTCTTTGTGGTCAGAAACTCTACTCACTATAGAAAAACTCATCATAAACGCGAAAAAACGATATATACCTCGAACCCCGATTTAGTAACAGTGTCGGGAGTTGTCTACAAATAGCCTTGTAACTAAATCCGAGGCGAAAGTCGTGGCCATCTCTCGCCCCGCGCTCTGAGAAACTGCGAGAACCAGTAATTCCATGAATTACTAAACCGGGGGTTACTAAATCGGGGTCTGAGTGTATTGAGCTCACTAACTTCTCACAGGTTCATTTGACTATCGTATTAAATATCTGGAATGATAATAGATGGTACCTAGTGGGAGCAAAACGTTTCACGGCACCGACTTAATTATATTCCTGTAACATCTAGTTGTCGATTTATTGCAATGGCGGATGCTCCGATACAATCTGTGTATGTATATCGTATGCATAACGAGAAGCGGCATCCGGGCTGTGTAAACTGTAGACCACCCGCGGAATGTGCATTATTGCGGATGATTTCACTCACCGCGATGAACGGCCAATAACCGCAGAGACTCTGATATTTTTTTTGTTTTATTAATCAGTTCAGTGCCTGCGGTGTTGATTTTAGCTGATTCGATCGGCTGGAACTTGGATTAAATCTACCCAAGCATAACCTGTCAAGACAGGTTCGACTTCCGTCTGCATTACTATTTGTAAACATTACACTGAGCAGTTTTTTTCATTAAAAAAAATCAGTTCCACTAATTTCCCTTCCATCCTTTCCCCTCGATCCCCCACTTCCCCTCTTCAAGTTTTCCTTCACTTCCCTACCACTACCCCTTCTACCATGTCCCCTGATTTTCTCTACTTCTCCTCCCTTCACTTCACTCACTACCCCCTCACTTCCCCAGTACCACTCCCCTCATTTCCTCTCGCCACCTCACCACTAATCCTCTTCTCATTGCCCTCACCTTGCACTTGTCATTTCCCCCGGCTTCCTCAACTTCTCCACCCCTCATTTTCCCTCACTCCTTTTATTCACCCTTATAATATTTCTCCTTCCGAACCCTACTGGTCGTCTCCTCATTTTACCCTAATTATCCTTACTTCTCCTACATTCGTCTTATTTCCTCCCACCTTCACTACTTTCCCCCTCGCTTTCCATAATATTCCTCTACCTAATTTCTGATAACATCATCTACCTTTCCTCTTTCATTTTCCCTCAAGTCCTCTGCAGTGCCCAACCCCCCGCTCATCCTCCTCTCATTCTTCTCACCTCGCAACTGTTATTTTCCCTGGTTTTCCCAACTCCTTCCCCCATAGTTATCCCTAACTCCTCATACGCTCCCTCACATTATTTCTCTTTCTCTTCTTACGCCCTCTTCCCTCATTTTCACTCGCTTCTCCTACTTCTCCTCTTAACATTTTCCATCGCTCCCCCTACTTCCCCTTTCCTCACTTTTCCTACCCCCTTCACTTTATCTCCACCCCTAATTTTCCCTCACCTACCCTCCTTCCCCACCCCTTGCTCTTTCTACTCTTCTTCTAAGTTCTCATTTTTTCCTCTACTTACCGTCCCCTGATTTTCCCTCCATTTCACCACTTTTCCCCCTCCCATTTTCCGTACTTCCTCTTCACTAATTTCTACAATTCTTCGTTCTTCCACTCCCTCATTTCTCCTCAGTTTTCCTCCCCTCTTTTCCCTTCGCTTCCTCAGAACCCCTTCCGTCATTTTTCCTTTCCCTCTTTCCACTCGTCATCCTCTCATTCTCATCACCTTGCACATGTTATTTCCCCTGGCTTTCCTAAATCCTCCTTCCCTCATTTCCTCTCACTCCTATTACGCCTCCACACATTATTTCTCCTTACCCCTCCTACACCCTCAGCCCTCATTTCCACTCACTTCTCCTAGTTTCTCTCATCACATATACCATCGCTTTTTTTACTTCCCCTTCCCTCAAATACCATACTTCTCTTAACTTACGCCCCACTCCTAATTTTCCCTCAATTTCCCTACTTTCTCTCTCCCAAATTCCCCTACTTTCCCCTAACTTTGCATGACTTTCTCTACTTACCCTCCCCTCATCACCCCTCGATTTATCTACTTTTTTCTCCCTAGTTTCCCATACTTCCTCTCCACTCATTTTCAATCACTCATTCGCTCCTCATTTCCACAACTTCCCCTACTCCCCTTCCCTAGTTTTCCTCAGTTTTTATACTCCCTCTAGCTCACTTCTTAATTTCCTTCCTCTATTTTCCCCGCAATACCCCTACTTCCCCTACCATTATTTTCCCTTAGATCCCCTTAAATCGAAGATCTTGGACTCTAATACAGGTTGTTATTTTTGAATGATAATTGAACATTATGGCGGTATTTGAAAAATTGCATATTTTTTAATGGTAAAAGTTTAATTTTTTAAGCATATCGGAAATTTGAAAATTTTTTGTAACACAATTTTTTGTAAACCTAATTTATATTTATCTGCGCCAAAAATCGTTTCAGAACTTTCAATTGGGATGCTAAACGAATACACAGGTCACGCATCGAATTAAAAGTTTTGGTTGACCTTTTCGGAAGAATACCCAAAAATTATCATTTAAAAAGTTTTCATTACGATTCTTAAAACTTAATTATTTTGATTAAAAGTGCAAAATAAATAACTTCAAAATCAATGATGAAGCATTTTCATGCAAGGGGAACAAATTTATACGTAAGAAGTGGAGACTTTGGAATGTTCGCCACATAACTGGATGGTACAGTGTTCGAATCTCGCTGGCTGCGCTTTTTTATTGATCTACTTCTAATTTTTTAATTATTAAAATGCCCATAAATATAATTTCCTTCCACAATTTTCAAAAATTCTGCACGTAATAATTTTGTAATGCCTTTTTCACGGAAAAACTGACTATTTTCAACTTTAACATGTTTTTCGAAAATAAATTTATTTTTTATTGATGTTGCTCATTTTTTATGATGTATAAGAATTATTTTTGAAATCAGATGAGCGAGAGTTTTTAAACAAAAATTTGGTTCATACTTCTAATTTAAAATATAATTGGTAAGAAATAAAAAAAGTCATAACATTTAAAAAAAAAATTTGTTTTCTAAAAATATGATAATATCAAAAAAATTTAATAAATAAAAAATTGCAGGCAACGAGAGTCGAACACGCAACATTCTCTCGATATAGCTAAAAAACGCATGATACTACTTTGGCAAATTAATACTCAGATAATGAGCATTCAAAAAAAAAATTTTGAACTGAAAAATAATTTGTGATGGGCGGAGTCGCGGGGAGTGCGAGAGGGGCTGCTCAGTCAAGCGTGACAAACAGCTCGAGGGCCGTTCTCTCCACGTTAGTTTCATCAGGTTGCGTCATACGTCCAAATTCAACAGAAATGATTCATGCGGTCCTGCCTGTTCACGTTCGGAGTCCCCCGATTTAGGATCAAGGCGAAGGTAAACCATGCGCGAAACCGCTCTTATATCGGGAGTTGAGTGTAGTGAATGAGTAGGTAAAATTTGCAAATATTGTCTTCGATTTTTTAAATTTAAATTTTGTATTTCACTAATTCAAGATGAATAAATGTTTATGAAATGAACAAAATTATGTCCTGTATCTTCTGAGTTCATAAATTATAAAATTAAAAGAATGACCAAGTATTTCTTGTGTAGTCGCAATGCACTTTAAATTTTATGAAAGTAATAGTCGATTCTTTCAGCTTGAGGCACTATCCTTCCAGACATCACGAGCAGTATTCAGATCATTCTTATAATTATAATAAATGTCATTGAAATTTATGTTTTCTTATTTAACCTTAAGCGTTTTCGACAAAGATTTATAAAAGGAATTAAATAGAGAATTTATATTTTACAATTGGATTTATATTTCTATATCATAATCAGTGGTCTAGTCCAAAAAGAAAATGTGGTAATGCGGTAATTTTTTCATCAAAAATTCAAAAACTTAGTTAATAATTCACTTTTTTAGTTGAAGGTGCATCTCATCCGTTGAAATTTAAATATTTTGATGAGAATTCGTTTTATGTTTGTTTGAAAATGAGTTGGTCGAGCTCACAATTAAACTGTTCCATTTTTGGTTTAAAACTTATACTTTTCATTCCAACATTTAATTATTTGTTTCGAAAATTCAAATATTAAGTTGAAAATTCATGTATTTTGTTGAAACTTAGTCTGTCTTGGTAGAAATATAATCTTAGTTGAAAATGTATCCTATTTGGTTGAGTATGCAATTATTTAGTTGAATTATCAAATATCAGCATGCTTAATTGAGAATTCATCTTTTTTGTTGAAAAGTCGATTATTTGACTTACAGTTGAATTACTTTGTGAAAATTTTTTTTTTAATAACCATTCATAATTTTAGTTAAAAACTCAACTATTTGCTTTTAAATAAATTTTCATAGTAAAAATGATGTTTTTTTAGAAAATTTCATCTTTTTGGCTTAAGAATTCAACAATTTGGTAGAAAATTAAACTATTTTGTTTAAAATTACTTTTTTTTTTGAAAAATCAAATTTTTTGATTAAAAATTCTACTTTTTTGTAGATGTTTCGTCTTTTTCGCTTTCAAAAAAATACATATGTTGAAAATTCATGTATTTTCTTCAAAATTATTCGTTTTTGGTGGAACATTAATCTTTTTGTCGAAAATTAATCTTTTTGGTCGAAAATTAATTTTTTTGTTCGAAAATTTAACAACTTTGTTGAAAATTCATTTTTTTATTACAAATTAGTTAGCTTAAAACTTTATCCTGTGTATTAGATAAGTTTGAAATTTGTCTTTTTTATAGAACATTAATCTTTTTGGCAGAAAAATACATTTTTGAGTGGGAAATTCAAGAATTTGGTATAAAATTAAACTATTTTGTTTAAAATTAAACTTTTTGTTTGGAAAATCATATTTATGGATTACAAATTCAACATTTTTTGTTGATAATTTGTCTTTTTGGCTTAAAAATTAATTACATTTCTTTAAAATTCATGTATTTCGTTCAAAATTCGTCTTTTTTGGTAGAACATTAATCCTGTTGGTCGAAAATTCACCTTTTTGGGTAAAAATTTAACAACTTTGTTCAGAATTCATTTTTTTGCTCAAATTTTTTAAAATGAAAATTTAATTATTTTATGTTTGGATAAAACTTTACCCTGTACATTGGATAAGTTGAATTTTTTTTATAGAACATTAATCTTTTTGGTAGAAAAATACATTTTTGGCTAGACAATTAAAAAATTTGGTAGAAAATGGAAATATTTGTTTGAAAATTAAACTTTTATTTGAAACCCCATGTTTTTGGGTGAAAAATCCAACTTTTTTGCAGATCATTCATCTTTTTGGATTCAAATTAAATAATTTTTCGAAAAATTCATGTATTTTGTTCAAAACTCGTCTATTAGGTGGAGCATTAATCTTCTTGTTCGAAAATTTATCCCTTTAAAGTCAAATTTAACAGCTTTGGTGAAAATTTATTTTTTATCACAAATTATTTTTATTTTATCTAAAAATTTAACTATTCCATGTTTGGTTAAAACTTTATACTGTATATTAGATAAGTTTGAAATTTGTCTTTTTTGATAGAACATTAATCTTTTTGCGTGGAAAATTCAAGAATTTGGTAGAATATTAAACTATTTTGTTTAATATTAAACTCCTTGTTTGGAAAATCATATTTCGTCTTTTTGGCTTTGAAATTAATCACATTTCTTTAAAATCCATGTATTTCGATCTAAATTAATCTTTTTTGGTAGAAAATCAATCCCGTTGTTTAAAAATTCACCCTTTTGGTCAAAAATTCAACAACTTTGTTCAAAATTCATTTTTTTGTTCAAAATTTTTTTTCTGAAAATTTAACTATTTTATGTTTGGTTAAAATTTTATCGTGTATATTGGATAAGTTGGAAATTTGTCTCGTTTGATAGAACATTAATCTTTTTGGTGGAAAAATACATTTTTGGCTGGAAAATTAAAAAATTCGGGAGAAAATTGAACTATTTTTTTGAAAATTAAACTGTTTTTTGAAAACCCATATTTTCGGGTTAAAAATTCAACTTTTTTTGCAGATAATTCTTTTTTTTTTTGCTTAAAATTAAATAATTTTTCGGATGATTCATCTATTTTGTTCAAAGTTCATCTTTTTTAGTGAAAAATTAATCTTTTTGATCAAAAATGCATCCCTTTAGTTTAAAATTGAATAACTTTGTTGAAAATTAATTTTTCTTTTGCAAATTATTTTTTTGCATCTAAAAATTTAACTATTCCATGCTTGGCTGAAACTTTACCTCGTATGTTTGATAAGTTGGAAATTCTTCTCTTTTGATAGAACATTAATCTTCTTCGTCGAAAATTCTTCTATTTGGTTGAAAATGTAACAACTTTGTTGAAATTTTCTTGTTTTGTTTCAAAGTTGTTTTTATCCGAATTTTCATCTAAAAATTTAACTATTTCATTTTTTGTTGAAACTTTACCCTGTATATTTTATAAGTTAAAAAATCAACTATTTTGTAGAAAATTTATGTATTTTTGTTGGAAAGTCGCCTTTTTAGGTAGACAAATAATCTTTATTTGTTGACAATTCAACTTTTTGGTTTAGAATTCAAACCAACTTGTTAAAAATTAATATTTCTTAGTTGAAAATGATCTTTTCTTTAAAATTTCATCTTTTCTGATTCACGAGTCCACTTTTTTCTAAAAAATTCGACTTTTTAGCCCAAAAAGTTTACTCTCCTATTGAAAATTCAACTGTGTTCTAAAAAATTTATCTCTTCGTCTTGGAAATTCAAATATTCATTTGAATTTTAGTCTTTTTTGTTTGAAATTTCGACCATTTGATTGAAAATGCATCTCTGTATGTTAAAAATTCAACCATTTGTTTAGAAATTCAACTATTTTGTTAAAAATCTAATTATTTTTGGTGGAAAATTTATGTATTTTGTTAAAGTCACCATTTTTTGTAAAAAATTCAAACATGTTCTTAAAAATTCATTCTTTCGGATTAAAATTTATCTTTTATGATAGAAAAGTCATCCTTCTTGGTTGAAAAGTAACTTTTTTGTTAAAAATTGAACTTCCTTCTGAAAAAATTGTCTTTTTGGCTTGCAAATTTTACTAATTTGTCAAATCTTCAACTATTTTCTTGGAAAACTCATTTTTTGAAACTGGAAAAATCATCTATTTGGTGGTTAATGCAACTGTTTGGTTGAAAATTGAGTAATTTTTTTTTTCTCCAATTCAACTATTTTGTTGAAAGTGCAACATATTTCGGCTGAAAATCTTAGGAATTTAAAATTTTTCGTATTGAATCCAATATGTTATCTACATTAATTTTATTTAAAATAATTTCTGATCGTAAAATCCGTCAACAGCTAACGGCTACGTTACTTCCGACAGAGGGGGAGGGGGTGGGTCAAATAATCCCAAAATTTGTACGGTATTTTATGAATTGCCCATAAGTGAAAAAAAATTTTTCGTGTGACAAAAAAACGGCCTGGCGCCGCCAGGCCTTCAAAAAAAGGACGCTGGAGGCGCCCGGTCTCGCCAGGTCTCGCCAGGCCTCGACTACACCACTGATCATGATGTCAATCTCAGTCATTCTCTTATACTTTCTCTTACAAAAGCGGAGCCATCAACGCAGTTTAAAAAAGATTACACGTGGTCTACAATTCCGGATTTTGATTCACACGAGAAGACTTTACTCTTTTCGATAATGTTAAAAATTCTTCGTGCAGCACTGAGTCATTACAAATCAGAAATAAATACAATAAAACGACTTTATATTATTTCTTTGCGTACGTCCCTTATACTGACGTATTATAAAATCACTACGAAAAATAGGATTTAAAGTACTATAAAATATAATTCATAATAAATAATTAAAATAAATATTAAAATATCCATTTTTATTTTTATTTTCATCGGGTTTTCAGTAATCTGTGAGTTTTATTTAAATATCAGATTTGATAATATTAATATTAATAATTATTTATTCAAGCAAACGGGCTCTCAGTAACTACGTCAAGGAAACTTTGCATTTAGTGTGATCCATATAGAAAACTTGAAGAATATTTCAAACATAAGAAAAAACTGCAAATTCCTAGCGTTATTCAAAGACAATATGAATAAAAATGATAGTTAATTGTTTAAGCAATTATTTTTATTAACTTGAACTAATTATGACCTCACACTAATTGAAAATTTGAAAATAGGTTGAAAAATTCGAAAAAACTCGCGACTTTCTAGCATTGCTCTGAGAGAGAAGATAGTTAAAAACTATAATAACTTGTTTAAACAATTATGATCACTAAATTGCAATAATTATAACCTTACTAGTGGACAAGAAGTTAAAAATTCCAGAAGGAACCGCAACCTTCTAGCATTACTATAGGAGCAGATAGCTATAAACGATCATAATTTCGTTAAACAATTAGTTTCATTAAATTGCAATAATTCTTACCTCACTATAAGTGAAAAGTGGACAAAAAAGTTGAATGTTTTAGGAAAAACCGCGACTTTCTTGCGATATTCAAAGAAAATATTATTAAAACTATAATAAATTGTTCAAGCAATCATGTTTGTTAGCTTTAATTAACTGTTGCATAACTCTCATTGAAAATCTGGAAATAAGTAGAAAAATTCAGAAAAATCGCAACTATCTAGCTTTATGATGGGAGAAGATAGTTATAAACAATAGTAATTTGTTTAAACAACTAAATTTTTTGAGTTTCATTAACTATTACCTCGTTCTGAGTAAAAAGTGGACAAAATGTGGAATATGTCAGAAAAAACCGTATTTTCTCGCATTATTCTAAGAGAATATTTTGATAAATAATGATAAATTGTTTCAACAATTTTATGTTAAATTTGATTCATCATGAGTTTGCTCTAACTGAAAAGTTGAAAATAAGTTTCAGAAGTTCTGAATAAACCGCAATTATCTAACATTACCAAAAGAAAAGGCAGTTATGAACAATAATAACTTATGTAAAAAATTAGGTTTATTGATTTGTATTAATAATAGCCTTGAACTAAGTGAAATGTGGACAAAATGTTAAATATTTCAGAAAAAACACAACTTTCTAGCATTATTCAAAGACAATATTATTAAAAATAAAACCAAGCTGTTCAAACAATTATGTTTACTAATTTGAAATAATTATTACCTCACGTTAATTAAAATGTTAAAAATAAATTAAAACAATAATAATTTGTTTACACAATTAGGTTTGTTGATTTGCATTAATCATTAACTCGCTCTGAGTGAAAAGTGGAAAAACTGTTAAATATTTGAGAAAAATTCATAACTGTCAAGCATTGCTATAAGAGAATACAGTTATGAACAATAATAATTTGTTTAAACAATTAGGTTTGTTGATTTGTATTCATAATTACGTCGCTCTGCGTGAAAATTGAACAAACTGTTAAATATTTCAGAAAAAAACCGCGCATTTCTAGCATTATTCAAAGACAATATCAATAAAAATAATACGTAATTGTTTAAACAATTAATTTTGTTAGTTTGAAATAATTATCACTACACACTAATTGGAAAGTTAAATATAAGTTAAAAGTTCGGAATAGACCACAACTATCTAACATAACTATAAGAAAAGACAACTATAAGCAATAATAATTTGTTTAAACAATTAAATTTGTCGATTTGTAATAATAATTGCCTCGCTATTAGTAAAATGTGGACAAAATTGTAAATATTTTAGAAAAAAACGCAACTTTCTAGCATTATCCAAAGATAATACTATCAAAAATAATACTAAATTGTTTAAACAATTATGCCTAATGATTTCAAATGATTTTTTCCTCACTTTAATTAAAATGTTAAAAATTTAGTGAAAGTTTCTGAAGAAACCCGCAACTCTCTAGCATTACTATAGGAAAATAAAGTTATAAACAATAATAATTCGTTTAAACAATTCAGTTTGTTGATTTGCATCAATTATTATCTAACTCTGAGTGAAAAGTGGACAAAATGGTGAATATTTAAGAAAAACCGCAACTTTCTAGCATTATTCGAAGACAATATTATAAAAAATAATACTAAATCGTTTAAACAATTATGTTTGTTAATTTTCCTTAATTATTGAATCACCCTAATTAAAAAGTTGAAAATGAGTTGAAAATTTTGATAGAAAAAACCGCGACTTTTTAACTCTATTCTAGGAGAAAATTTCTAAAAACAACAACAATTTGTTTAAACAATTTATATATAATCTAATTATCAGTAGAAAGTAGTATTTCATGTATTATTAACAATTTATATTCAATAAACCGCGAAAGGTAATAATTAGCGTCAAATACTCGCAAAACCTAATTTTTCACATATGGGTTTTTTTTTGGTACCCTATAAAACAGAATTAAAGGACATGGTGGGCTCAACTAAGTTTAAGTGAAAGATCCTTGAAGTTAGATAATATTTATTGGATATTATTTTATGTTGCCATTAGAGTACTTTTCAAAAAAGAAAAATTCCAATACAATATTTTTTTTTCAAAATAAAAAATTTTGATTTTATTTTTAAAATCATGCGGGCATAATTGAACTAAAACTAGAGATGAATCGGTGATTACAAAAATGTTTCAACAACTTTCGCAGTGATAAAAGGGACATAATTCCCATAAGAAAAAGATACGTTTTTGTAAATTTTATTCAGAATCAATAATATTAGCTGAATCAAGTTGAAACTCAAGATTTCTCTTGACAATCAGCCATAAAATACAAATAAAATATTACTTTTCAAATATCACCCCCATAAGTCTGTTTCATAGGGACCCAAAAAAAACCCATAAGTGAAAAAATGAGTTTTGCGAGTTTTTGGCGCTAACTATGATTTTTTTGCGGCTTTTTAATAAAAATTGTTTCTAATGCATGAATTACAACTTTATTCTGATAACTAGATATTCACATAAATTGTTTAAACAATTTATAATTGTTTTTAGAAATTTTCTCTTAGAATAGAGATAAAAAGTGGCGTTTTTTTTTAATGTTCCACTTTTTGTTCAATTTGCAATTACGGTGAGTATTAGTTAATTATTTTTAACAAAAATAATTGTTTAAAGAATTTATTATTATTTTTAACGACATTTTCTTTTAATAATGCTAGAAATTGCGGGTTTTTTTCCGAAATTTTCAACTTTTTGTCCACTTTTCATTTGGAGTGAGTTAGTATTCATTTCAGTGCATCCAAAATAATTGTTTAAATAAGTTATTATTGTTTATAGCTATCTTCTTCAATATTAATACTAGATAATTGGTTTTTTTTTCTAAAAATTTCAACTTTTTGTCCTCTTTTCAAATAGAGCAAAGGAACAATTAATTCAAGTTAACAAAAATAATTGTTTAAAAAATTATTTAATTAAATTAAAATTTTCCTTGAAGTCATTACTGAGAGTCTTCTTGTTTAAACTAATATTGATACTAATATTTATCATTTGTTCCCCAATAAAAAAATCGAAGAAAACCTGAGAATTTCATAAGAACCCACAACTTTCTAGCATTACTCAAAGAAAGAGCGTGATAAACAATAATCAATTGTTTAAATAAGCATATTTGTTAACTTGCGTTAATTATTGCCTCACTAAGTAAAAAGTGGACAAAAAATTTAAGATTTCAGAAAAAACCGGAACTTTTTAGCACTCATCTAAGAGAAGATAGTTATAAGCAATAATAAATTGTTTAAGTTATCATTTTCGCTGAATTAAATTAGTAATTAACTCAATCTAAGCGAAATCTAAATTAAGAGTTGAAAATTTCAGTAAAAACCAAAACGTTATTACATTATTCAGAGAATATTATTTTAAATACTAATTAATTGTTCAAGCAATTATATTTGTTAACAATAATTAAATATTACCTCACTCTAATTGGAAATTGGACAAAATGTGGCAATCTTTTTCAAAAACCCCGACTTTCTAACTCTACTCTAACAGAAAATTGCTTGAAAAAAAAAAGGTTTAAACAATTTATGTAAACATCTAATTATCATTATAAACTAGTATTTCATGGATTAGAAATAATTTTCTTCAAAAAGCCGCAAAAAAAATCATAATTAGCGGCAAAAACTCGCGAAACCTATTCTTTTACTTATGGAATTTTTGGGACCCTATAAAACAGACTTATGGGGGTGATATTTAAAAAGTAATATTTTATACGTATTCTATGGCTAGTTCTGAAGAGAAATGTTAAGCTTCAACTCGAGTCTGAATAAAATTTACAAAAACGTATTTTTTTCTTATGAGAAATACGTCTTAAACTTCATGGGGCTTGCGCCACCTCCAAATATCCTTTTAAAAAAATGGATTTAATGGATTTTTGATGAAATAGGCTTTGTTTGAAAGCTGAGTAAAAAATTATTATGAAATTATGTTCCAAAATGAGAACTGTATAATCTACAGAGGTTTTTGTATATTTGAAAAAACCCCTTTTAACACTGCAACTGTTGTTGGAACATTTTTGTAATCACCGAGTCATCTCTAGTTTTAATTAAATTATGCCCGCATTATTTTAAAAATAAAATAAAAAATTTTTATTTTGAAAAACCAACTTTCTATTGGGATTTTTCTTTTTTGTAAAGTACTCTAATGGAAACATGAAATAATATCCAGTAAATATTATCTAACTTGAAGGATCTTTCGTTCGAATTTAGTTAAGGGTCACCATGCCCATTAAGTCTGCTTTATAGGGTCCCAAAAAAACCCCATATGTGAAAAATTAGGTTTTGCGAGTCTTTGGCTCTAATTATGATCTTTTGAGGTTTTTTGAATTGAAATTGTTAATAATACATGAAATACTACTTTCTACTGATAATTAGATTTTATATAAATTGTTTAAAAAAATCATTATTTTTTTAAACAATTTTCTCTTAGAATAGAGTTAAAAAGTCGTTTTTTGTTGTTGAAATTTTTCACTTATTTTTAACTTTTTAAATAAGGTGATTCAATAATTAAGTGAAATTAACAAACATAATTGTTTAAACAATTAAGTGTTATTTTTAATAATATTGTCTCCGAATAATGCTAGAAAGTTGCGGTTTTTCTGAAATATTGAACATTTACCCCACTTTTCACTCAGAGCAAGGTAATAGTTAATGCGAATCAAGAAACCGAATTGTTTAAACAAATTATTATTGTTTATAAGTGTATTTTCTTATAGTAATGCTAGAGAGTTGCGATTTTTTTAGAATTTGTCACTTTATGCTCAACATTCCAATTAAAGTGAAGTAACAATTATTTAAAATCATTTAACATAATTGTTTAAAGAATTATTTATTATTTTTAATAGTATTGTCTTTGAGTAATGCTAGAAAGTTACGTTTTTTTCTAAAATATTTAACGTTTTGTCTACATTTTACTCACAGCGAGGCAATTATTATTACAAATTGATAAACCTAATTGTTTGAACACATTGTTATTATTTATAGCTGGCTTTTCCTATAATAATGTTAGATAGTTGTGGTCTATTCCGAATTTTTCAACTTATTTTTAACTTCTCAATTAGTGTCACGTGATAATTAATCGAAATTAGAAAAATAATTGTTAAAACAATTGAGTATTATTTTTATTAATATTTTCTTTGAATAATGCTAGAAATTTGCGGTTTTTTTTCTGAAATATTTAACAGTTTTTCCACTTTTCACTCGGATCGAGTTAATGATATATATATATATATATATATATATATATATTCGGGTCGGTTTTGATTCCTCATGAATCGAGCCGAAGGGCCTATGACAAAGCCACCGAACGCGTCCTCGGGTTGCGGATAGAGGGTCCCTGTACCAAGGGATGATACCAATTTCAAATATTTCCTGAACGATTTATTTTCTAATTTTGTAGATTAAGGGCTTCACAGGTCAAAATGCTCTAGAAACATGAGAAATAAGGAGATTTTTCACGAAAATAGGGGAATCATTTCTTTTTAATAAAATATTTGCAGTAAAAATATTGCATTTTCAATGAAAAAGATTAATTTTTTACCTGATGGATAAGTTTTCATCTAAAAGAGATGAATTCTCAACGAAAAATATAATAGTTAATATTTCAAACATATAATTTTGAATGAAAAACAATGGATTTGATCCAAAACGACGATGTTTTAACAAAATAGTTGATTTTTCAATCAATTTTTTGAACTGTCAAGGCCAAAAAAATGAGCTTTCTACAAAGCACTTGAATTAAAAAAAATGGTTTATTATCAACCAAATAGTTGAATTTTCTAAAAAAAAAAATTGAATGTTCTGCTTAAAAAGATGAATTTTCCACAAAATAGTGACATTTTTAAGCAAAGAGATGAATTTAAAATAAAATGATGAATTTTTAACCAATAACATGAATTTGTAACTAGTACTTGAATTTTTAACTAAAAAATATGAATTCTACACAAAAAATTTAATTGTTGACATTTCAACGAAAAAATATTTCGATTTTAAATCAAAAACAGTTGTATTCATCAAAAAATGACGAATTTTCAATAAAACAGTTGATTTTATCAGTCAAGAAAGAAAAAAAATTAAACCAAATTGTTGAATTTTTAAGCCAAAAAAACGAATTTTCAACAAGAATTGAATTTTAAATTTAAAAAAATGTTGTAGTCAATAAAGAAAAATATTTTTATCCATAATATTAAATTTTCAAGCCAAAAAGAGGATCTTTCTACAAAATAGTTCATTTTTAACCAAATAGTTTATTTTTTAGTCAAGAAAACAATAAATAAACCAAATTGTTGAATTTTCAAGCCACAATATATTTTCAACAAAACCGTTAAATTTTCAATCCAAAAATATGAATTTTCAACAAAAAAGTTAATTTTCAACCAAATATTTGAATTATCTACCAAATAGTTGAATTTTCTACCAAATTATTAAATTTTCAAACCAAAATAAATTTTCAATGACGAATTTGGTACAAAACAGTTTAATTTTCAACCCGAAAATGTAAATTTTTAATAAAAAATTAGTTTTTAATCACATAACAAATTTTCAACAAAAAAGTTCAATTTTTAACTTAACAGCGAACTTTAACCAATAAAGATTTTTTAGTCAAGAAGAAAGAAATAAACACAATTGTTGAATTTCCAAGCCAAAACAACAAGTTTTCTACAAAACCGTTAGATTTTCAATTCGAAAATATAAATTTTCAACAAAAAAGTTAATTTTCAGCCAAATATTTAAATTTTCAACCAAATAGTTGAATTTTTTACCAAATTGTTAAATTTTTAAACCAAAATAAATTTTCAATGACGAATTTGGTACAAAACAGTTTAATTTTCAACCCGAAAATGTAAATTTTCAATAAAAAATTAGTTTTTAATCACATAACAAATTTTCAACAAAAAAGTTCAATTTTTAACTTAACAGCTAACTTTAACCAAAAAAGATTTTTTAGTCAAGAAAAAAGAAGTAAACACAATTGTTGAATTTCCAAGCCAAAACAACAAGTTTTCTACAAAACCGTTAGATTTTCAATTCGAACATATAAATTTTCAAGAAAAAAGTTAATTTTCAACCAAATATTTAAATTTTCAACCAAATAGTTGAATTTTCTACCAAATTATTAAGTTTTCAAGTCAAAATAAATTTTCAAACCAAATGACGAATTTGGTACAAAACAGTTTAATTTTCAACCCCAAGATGTGAATTTTCAATAAAAAATTAGTTTTTAATCATATAAAAATTTTTCAATAAAATAGTTCAATTTTCAACTAAACAGATAAATCTTTAACCCAGAAAGATTTTTCAGTCAAGAAAGAAAACAAATTTAAACCAAATTGTTGAAAGTAGCCAAAAAAAGACGAATTTTCCACAAAATATTTTTTAACTCGAAAATGTGAATTTTTAACAACAAAAATTCATTATCAACAAAAAAAAGCGAATTTTCAATTAAATATTTGAAATTTTCAACCAAAGAGATAAATCTCTGACCGAGAAAGAATTTTCCAGACAAAAGACGAATTTTCTACAAAACAGTTAAATTTTCAACCCGAAACTATGAATTTTCAACGGAAAAGTTCATTTTTAACCAAATATTTGATTGTTCAACTAAGCATTTCAATTTTCAACGAAGCAATTGCATTTTCTACCAAAATATTGAATTTTTAAACAAAAAAGACGAATTTTCTAAAAAAAAAAAACAGTTTCATTTTCAACCCCAAAATATGAATTTTCAACATAAAAGTTAGTTGCAAACCAAATAGTTGAATTTTCTACCAAAATAGTTGAATTTCGAAAACAAAAAGAAAAATTTTTAACCAAATGATAAAATTGTTAATAAAAAAAGATGAATTCTCAACCAAAAATATAATAGTATACTTTTCAACCAAGGATAATGAACTTTCGACCAAAAATAGTTGGATCTTCTTATTGGGTTCTAAGTATTTAGTTTGCAATTAAGTGAAAAATCGAGAAAAAGGGGAAATGAAAGGAGGGGAATAGGGGAAAGACTTTGAAGCCTGCGATAAATAAATATGAATTTTGACCTATTTTTAATATCTAAAGTATGTTTTAAAATACGTAAAACAGCGAATCAGTGAAACAAAATTTTGAAAGTCGAAAATAATATGCAAAAAAGTAGCGTGCATTAGGACCCTATAATAAATTATAATTAATTTTAACTTGATTGTTTTATGGCTTGGCATTACATGTTAGAAAACTGCATATTTAAAATATGTTTATTATCATAATTTTGTTATTTTTATGAATAATAATTTCAATCAATTAAATTTAAACATCTTAGAAAAATACTTTGAACAACTCATGGTTCTATACTGAAAAGAATACACTAGAAACAAATTAACATTTTTCAATTCAATTTTTTAAAGCAAGCTAAAAAAATGTGTAACCACGTAAATTACTAGAAGACTGGCTAAAGAAAAGGCTATTTCGTTAAATATTTACGAGATACTCATATGATATAAAAAGTTTTTAATAATAAATAAAATTCCCTTTAGATCCCCTATTCTCGGAAAAAAATCCCCTTTTTGACCTAAAATTGAACTATTACAGTCTACATCTACAACTCTAGACCACTGTTATCCCTGCAACATTCATTATATAAGGCAGAAAGAAGTACCAAAAAAATGAAGAAGAAAAAAATTAACAAGAAAGAAAGCAAAAGGGAATCTGAAGCCATGTTTAAAACAGTAGTGGTGACCCCCGAGGCTGAAACGTACAGGTTCGTACAAGAAGTCCCCTCTGACGTCAGCGGCAGGTGCAAGCACAAGTATCGCCATCTCTCTCCTGTTCTTCTTTTCTCTCTCGATCACCTTCGAGTCTTTTTTAATTTTTTTTTCTCTTTTTTCCCTCTTTTCTTTCTCCACCCTCTCTTCTCGCGCACACGTGTAATCATACCGATTTCAAGATCCCAGATACCCCGACACCAAGGCCAGATTCAGTTACGCTCGGTTAAGGATTCCTTCAAGTGTTCCAGAACCAGTGCCGGTTTATCAGGCAAAGGCAGGCAAATGCCTAGGGGTGCCCCAGAGTGGGCGAAATCAAAAAATGAGGTTGAAAATAAATTGCAAAAGTAATTTCTTCACTGAGTTTGGATTTGTCTTTTAGAAAAATCCTTTATTCGAGTTTACAAAGAGGGGGAAAAAATTGATGGCCCGGATTTTATAATAATTAAATTTGTAACGGTTTTTGGCTCTTGGAAACTTTTTAAACTAGTTTTGAATTTTATTGTTAAAAGTACATACTCTTATAGGAAATTTAGTTGCGCATTTTTTTTCGTTGGACAAAAAATTTGCAGCTTTGGCCGTAATTCAGCCAATTCTTAGAATTTTTGGATAAAATTTGCAGAAAAAATTCTTTATAATGTTCTACGGCTGGTAGAGCAAATAACATATAAACATTTTTGTTTAAACAAAAGTTATAAATTATTGTTTTCCCTAAAAACATTGAATCTATTCATGGACGAATGGTAAACATGGGCATTTATTTATAAGAATTGTTAAAGTAAATAAAACCTTTAGTCAAAGAGTCATTTAAAATACATTTTCAGTTTATTTTGCAAAAAAATGAAGCCTAGTCACACAGACATTATCAAAGTGTGTATTTGTTTACAAAAATTGAGTAACTAATTAAAAAAGATCCACTACTCTTAATTAATCCTAATCGTACATTAATTTCGCTAATATTTTATGGAAAAACAACAACTAATCATTGCAAATTACACAAAAATGTCTCTTTTTCATTAATTTGTTTATGCCACCATAAACCATTTTTGTTTCTTATTCCAACACATTTTAAACTATTTCCGTATAGTTATTATACTGATTTACCTATTTTATTGAATTTTGGAAAGTTAAATAAAAAATGTATTTTTTATCAAACAAAAAATTTTGCTTTGACTGGATTTGTTTATTAAAAATTGCCCCAGAGACAAAAGATGCGCAATTAAATTTTCTATAAGAATATATACAGTGAGAAAAATGTATAGGCGTTAATAGAATCCGACCCTTCAATTTTTAATATAAAACAAAATTTTCAAAAAACACTATTTTTAAAGTTTATTTGTTTGTAAAGTTATATAAGTATAATTTTTCAAAGATTCTTGCGAAAATTCTAAAAGATTTTGGATGATTTCAGATATGTCAAATCAAAATTTCAACAAAACTGTTAATTCTTATCCAAACGGTTGAATTTTTAACCAAAAAAGATGAATTCTCAACGAAAAATGTAATAAGTAATTGATATTTTAAGCAAACAATTTTAATTTCAAATAAACAGTTTAACTTATCCAAAAAGACGAATTTTCTACAAAATAGGTTAATTTTTCTACCCGGAAATATGAATTTTCAACAAGAAATTGATTTTCAACCAAATAGTTGAATTGTCAACCAAATATATGAATTTTCTGCCAAGAAGATTAATTTTTACCAAAAAAGACGAATTTTCTAGAAATAGATACATTTTTAAACAAAGAAATAAATTTTAAACTAAAATTAGGAATCTTCAAACAAACAAAAAATCACTTTAAAGTCTACTAGATTTTTTTCACATTTTTATAAATCGTTTGAAACGACATTTTTGAAAATAAAACATCGTTTGAAATTTTCTCGGGATTCTTAAGAAAATTGTTTATTCTGTTGAAACGGTCAACATTTTTCAAAATCCCCTTTTTTCGAAAACTTCAAAAATCTGAATTTTTTAAATTTATTCAAATCTTCTCTAGGTGTGGGAGCAAAATGTTAAGAAAATTATTATTTCCCAATATGAAAAAATGATTAAAAATGTTTTGTTTCATAATTCACACTTCGGAACATTCACAAATAAATATAATCATGAAATAAAACAACTTATCAACTTATTTAGAAATTTCGATTTACAAAATTGATGGTGCAGAAAATTGTAAATCTTCATTAATAGATAAAAAACTGAAAACAGACACTAAAAGTCATATTCACGCACTGTCGCAAGAAATCCGGTTCTCGATATCAATGTATGCGCGATCTCCTGACTTCAACTCTTTAAGGATAATTTTTTTATTGAAGGCAAATTAAAAGAGAAAATTATTTCTTTTTTCCTTTAAACGTCCGTACAGGTCATTTGTTTATATAATATGTACTTATAAAATAAACGAGTTATATGGAATAAAAAATGTGCATTACTTAACATATTTGGCAACATAATTTGAAGAGATTTAATGGAAAATATATGAAGAGGTTTGTAGGAGGAGGGGGGGGGGCACCTAAAAATTTACTGCCTAGGGGCGCATTTTTCCTCAAACCGATACTGTCTAGTAGACAGTATCTACAACGCAACGTCGAGCACGACAACTAATCGTACATGCGATATCTTCGAGATTAGAGGAATCCGGAGAGCACTTGGTGTTGCGTTTCTACCCAAGGAACTGTCCTATCGCTTCCATCAAGCATGCTTTTGTATTTTGAATAGATTAGGACAACCATCTCGTTTGCTTTTTTGTAATTCTAATAGAATTCCAATTTTTCGAATAATTTCTAGTACACAATGGCACTCTAGTGACCTCTTGTTGACTTTTTAAAAGTCTCGTATTTATTTTCCTTTTTAGAGATCTAGACAACCTTTTTCAAAAAGTGATGGAAGAGAATCGTATGTGACTTGACTCGATATGTGAGATTAGCTTTGAAAAAAACAGGAAATATTTTTTTGCAGCCTTAGAGAAGAATATGCAGTTCTAAAAGGTGCACGAGTACACTTATAAACAAGCACTTTTCTAACAATTAAACTATTTGCTAACTATTCAAAAAAAAAATAATAAACCAAAGACACTATTTTCTCACAATTGTCTGCTTTTCTTTACCTTTTATTAAAAAATATTTTTCAACTTGTTCGCTAATTGGCTACAATTTTTCTCAATGGCTGATTAGGGGCTAAAAATATAAGCTTTTAACAAAACAGTTGAATTTGCATTTGAATTTTAAATTAAAAACAGTTGACTGCAACCAAATAGTTAAATTTTCAACCAAGAAAATTAATCTTCTACCAGAAAAGATGAATTTTTAAGAAAATACATAAATTTGTAACCAAATAGTGTAATTTTCTACAAGAAAAACGAATTTTCAACAAAGAGTGGAATATTTTTTTTCAGTTTAAACCATTATTAATTTTCAGACAAAAAAGAAACATTTTCAAAGAAAGAGATGAATTTTGAACTAAAATGATGAATCTTGAAGCAAAAACATTAGTTTTTTAACAAAATAGTTCAACTTTCAACCAAGTAGTTGAATTTTCAAGTCAAAGAGACAAATTTTCAATAAAAAAGTTGCATTTGCCACCTGGAAATACTAATTTTCAACAAATGATTTTAATTTTAATTAAAAAACAGTTGAAAACATACTCTTTTTACGGATTAATTTTCTACTAAAACACGAATTTTCGACAAAATACATGAATTCTGAACAAAATAGTTGAATTTTTTACCAGAAAGACGACTTTTCAACTAAATGTATACATTTTTAAATAAATAGTTGAATTATCTACAAAAAAATTCGAATTTTCAACTAAATATTTTGAACAATGGATATGATGTTGGTCCAAATTTTATTTTATTAATTTTTAGTCTATATTTTTTTTCGTTTCTGAAAATTTAAACTACATTGTTGATTTTTAAGATCAAAAAGATTTTTATAAACCAAAAATGATTGTAATTTTTATTGAGGAGAATTAAGTTTCAATAAAAAAACGAATTTTCTACAAAACAGTTTAATTTTGTACCAAGTAGTTGAATTTTATACCAAATTGTGAGATTTTCAAGTCAAAAAGACGATTTTTCTATAAAACAGTTGAACTTTGAATCCGATAATATGAATTTTCAACAAAATATTTCTTTCGAGATAAAAAAAAAATAAGTTTTTACCAAAAAAAAAAAAATAAATAAGTTTCAACTAAAATAAAAAATTTTCAACCAAAAAAAGTTGATATTTCAAGAAAAACTATTTTAATTTAAAATAAAAAACAGTTGAATTCGACCAGTAAAGAGAAATTTTCAATAAAATACTTGAATCCTCGTCTAAAGTAGATTAATTTGTAACTAAACAGTTGCATTTTTAACCAAAAAGTGGATTTTCTACATAAAAAGACGAATTTTTAACAAAATACATGAATTTCGACCAAACCGTTTTTTTCCTACCAAATTGTTTACTTTTCGGACCGAAAATACGTATTTTTTTACAATACAGTTTAATTTTAACAACCCGAAAATGTGAATTTTCAACAAAAAAGGTAATTTTCAGCCGAAACAGATCAATTTTTAACCAGACAGTTGTATTTGTAACTGAAAAAAATGCATTTTCTACAGAAAGAGATATATTATAAAACCAAAAAAAAAATAAATGTTCAACAAAGTAGTTTGTTTTTCAATGAAAACAAAATTTTGTAGTCAAAAAAGAAACAAAATGTCAACCAAACTATTGAATTATCAAGCCAAAAAGACGGCTTTTCAACAAAATCTTTTTTTTTCAACAAAATAAAAAAAAAATTTAATATGAATTCTATAGGAAATTTTTTTTTGCGATAAATGAATAGGAATTTGGATAATTTATAAACTAAAGAAAAACATTGAAGTTCTTTTTCAAAACTTGAAAAATGTTGTGACACTATTTAAAAAAAATTTGACACTATTTACACTTTTTTTTATCTCTAAATTGAGTCCAAGGCCTGTGATGTGCAAATCATAATTTTGTATTAACTGTTGACTCTTTTGTGTTATTTTATTGTTTAATTTTTATTTTCTCAAATGTTTACAATATTTTATCAATATTGTAAACATTAAAGCAAAAATCCATGTAAAAAATGTATAAAACTTTGATGTTTTTAATTAAATTATTTGTAAGGACGCAAAAACATCTCGTTTGCTTTATTGTAATTCTAATAGAATTCCAATTTTTCGAATAATTTTTGCTACATAATGCTACTCCAGTGGCCCTGTTGACTTTTCAAAAGTCTCGTATTTATTTTCGTTTTTAACGATTTAGACAAGCTTTTTCAAAAAGTGATGGAAGAGAATCAGATGTGACTTGACTCGATATGTGAGATTAGCTTTGGAAAAATAGGAGCAGGCACGTAAAAGCCGAGATGAAAGTTTTTGTTTGGAAATATTAGACCAAAGCGAAGGTTTCATAATATTTTTTTAGGGGAGAATCATTTGCTTCTTATTAAGTTGTTTGTACCAGCATGTACCAATTTTTTTTTTAATTTTTCAAGTTTAACTTTTAAGACTGATTGACGCTTTGAAATAAAGTCAAAATAGAGAACGATTTACAGAAGAAGGAAATACAAAACCAAAATTAATTTTAGTGCATTTTGAAGTGGCATAAATTTCTTGAAAAAATGTATTCTATATCAGAATTATATGTCAGATAATAGTTATTTGATGTTTGATGTTTTTACTTCAATCTTACTAAAAAATCGTAATTTTTACCGAATCGTGATAAACAATAGTTCATTTGGCTAATTCGGACATTTTCTGAAAATAAAAACAAATTGTTTTTTTGTCAAGAAGTTTTTTATAGATTTTAATAATTTGAAGGGATTGAAAAGGTTTGAAAGATTTTAGGGTATTTTTTAAAATTTGCAAGGAATTTTAAAGAGCTTGAAAAAGTTTCAAAGAATTTCAAACAGTTTTAAAGATTTGAGGGTATTTTTAAAAATTCCGAGAAATTTTTAAGAGATTAAAAAAATTTAGAGGGAATTGGGTATTTTTAATGGATTTCAATCATTTAAAGTGATTCCAAAGGATTTGGTAGATTTTAGGGCATTTCAAATAATTTATTCACAAGAAGTGAAGGATTTCGTAGGATTTCAAAGATTTGAAGATTTTTAAATATTTTTATCATTTTGTTTAATTCATACCACACTAAATAAAGAAATAATTTAAAAAATTGGATTTGAAATTTATCTTTTCATTAATGATTACACTAAATTCTTTTGAATTCCCTTGAATTTTTCTAAACTCACATCAAATTTACTGAATTCAATGAACATTTTCATATTTTTTAATTTTTTTAAAATTCATTTGCACTTTTTATTTTTCATCACCTTGAATTTTTATGAATTTCATCGAATTCTTATCATTTCCCATGATTCCTCTAAATTCACACAAATTTTACTGAAATCAATGGAATTGTTTCGGCATTTTGAATTGTTTATAATTCATTTGAATTCTTTCGAATTTCACTCGAATTGTTTTGAAGTTCTATGAATTTACCTTGAATTCGTTTAAAGTTCACCTCAAATTCTTACATATTTCATCGAATTATTTTGGATTCTTTTAAATTCAAAAGAAAATTAGTCACATTATTAATGCACATTAGGTCACTTTTTCCAAATGAATTAGGCTGTGGCCGTCCTGAGAATAATAAAAAAAATATATATTTAAAATTTTAAATCTTCCTGTTCCATTTATACAAGATTATTAAAAATGTTGCAAGATTAGTCAGAGAAAAGTCAGAACATTTATTTGTGCTTAATCAATTTTAAGGAATTACATCTTTAAATTTTTGAATCTTGAAAACTTAATTTCGAATGTTACACGTTTTGTCTTTCAATTACTAAATTTGATCCTTTTTCAATTTTTAAACTTCAAAAGGCTTCTTACAGCCTAAAATTGTCCATAGTTGAAATTGAAATATGTTCCTATTCACAACAAAATAATAATTTTGCCAATTAAAGAATGTTATAAAAATTGTATCTCATATTTGAAAACAAATTTGAACTTTGCCTTCTTAAACTTATCTTTTATAAAGAATGTATGTATTATCTTAAAATTATTTACAAAAAAGCATCCTATCACCCTAGGCTGATAAAAAAATGTTCAGTTTCGATAAGACTTTATCTCCGGAAACCTAAACTGAACCAACATTCTCGGACAAGATTTTAGGTGGAGATGAGAAGTCAAAAGAGGATAAAAAGTAAGTAAAAATCAGAAGGGATAAAATGAAAAAGGATCGGCTTTTAGCTTCCAGATAAAAATAGTCGAGCGACTACCGAATTCATTTTTTTGTTTCTCATCGCTATGGCATTATACTATATATGACGCCCGTAATCGTTTTCGGACGGCAGAAGCACCGGTTTTCAGGATAAGGATCTTTATAATTGGAATTTCATATCGTCTCTTTTCGACGCGCCGAATTTGATAGCGGGGAACGAGATGAATTTATATCCTACAAAATCTAATCTAATTTTTCTCCTTATCCCCTATTTCTCACTCTTTTTCCCTTTCTCCATAGTGTCTATCCTCTATCCTATTACGTAAATTTTTTTTATACCTAGCGTCCTTTCGAATTTCGGTTATTAGGGTCTGCTCGCGTGTAATCGCCCCGAATTACTTCTCGAATTACTGGACCGACTTTTTAACGAGCATTTTACTGCTCAGCCCTATTTTATGTGGCTTGGATTGATGGATAAGATGATGTAGAAAGTAATTTGTAGGGGGATTTTTTTTATGGTGTCACGTCTCGGTAGCGCAGGTATTCGCCTCTCGCCTTTTGTTTCATAATGACGGTCCAAAATCATTATAATGTAATCCAAGAATAATTCTGGGCTTCTATTGAACCTTCAATCCAATCCAATTTAGTTTCTTGCCAAACTTTATTAAAACGTTGACAGTTTTCTTGCTCAAGATTTTAGGACGAATTTTAGTATGTTATCGAGGTTTCAATTCTGATAAATTGATTAGGCTCCTTATGGTTTCATATAAATATAAGGAGCTGCATGTGGTTATGGATAAAAAAATAATTGTACCTGTATGATTTGAATAGAATTTTTTTTAGTTGTTCGTAGAGAGACTTTCTATATTGTTCCACTTGAAGTCTGGCTGACCGAATACGTTTGTTCTACTGATGAACATTCTACGTGATAAACATTTTATAACGAATTAGATTTTTTTTAGCAAAAATAAAACATAAATCATTTTAAAATTTTCGGAAATCTTACTGTGGGTACTGGTAATTTGTCGGCAACCGGTACGGACATTTTTTTCCACTGGTACCGACAGTAAATTAAAAACTGACTACATTACATTTTTCTTGGGTTTCGAGGGATTCCAAAGATGTCAAAGGATTTGAAATATTTTAGGATATTTTATAAGATTCTAAGAAATTTTTAATATAATGCAATGATTTGAAGGGATTTTAGTGATTTCAAGTGATTTCAACCTGATTTTCTTGATTTTGGTAGAAAAGTTGTATTTTTTATTGAAAATTAATCTTTTATTGTTGCGAGTGTACTTTTTTGATAAATATTCAATTGTCTTCTGAAAACTTCGTCTTTCTGTCTTGAAAATTCAACCATTTGGTTAAAAATTCAACTATTTTATTAAAAATTCGTCTCTTTAGCTTGAGAGTTCAATTAGTTGGTTGAAAGATTATTCTTTTCGACTGAAAAGTCTAAATATCTTTTTTGGTTACCATTTTAATATTTGATTGAAAATTTAATTATATTACTTAAAATGTGTTTTTCGCTTGAAAATTTATCAAAATTTGAAGTTTAATAAATCCATATTAGCAGACATTCAAAGCATCTGAATTGCCCGAGTGGCCGTACGTCAGGAAAAACCTGGAAATCAGGACAAAGTCATGGAAAAATCAGGGGTTTTGAAGTAGATCTAGCAAAAGTCAGGAAATTTCAATAAGAGGCACTTTAAATAACTGTGAAGGATAATAGATTAAAAATTGTTCACATTTAATTTCAAATTGTTTCATTCGGTTGGTAAAAGATTCTATGTTGAAAATTTTATAAGATTAACATTCTGGTCTTTGAATATTTATGGTCAGGGAAAATTTATGCAATTTCGAAAATGAAGTTTGTGGCCACCGTGATATAATATTCTGGTTAGTAACTTATTTGACTTCTATTTCCATTTATTTTTTTTAGTTGCCTCCTCCTGACGATTATATTTTTAGTTGCTAATTTTATTATTTAGTTGAAAATTCGACAAATTTGTTAAAAAGTCATCCTTTTTGGTTCAAAAGTTATATTTTGGTGTTGAAAATCCAACTGAAAGTATTTTTGGTTGAAAATTTAACTGTTTTTCGAAAAATCGTTTGAAAATTCGTCTTTATTGAATTCCGCTGTTTTTTATTTAAAATTAAAATCTTTTTTTGATTTTTTGGTAGAAGGTTGAAGCACCTTTAAAAAAAAATTCTTTGTTAAAGATTTATAATTTTAATTGAAAATTAATATCTTTGGGTGAAAATTAGTTTTATTTTGTAGGTTAAATTAACTCTTTTAACTGATAATTTTACTTTTCCAGTTGAAAATTGATCATTTTAGTTCAAATTTCATCCGGTTGAGAATTCATCTTTTTTGGTTACCATTTTATTGTTTGGTTGAACATTTAATTATTTTGTTGAAGATTCAACAATTTTGTTAAAAACTCATCCTTTTTGGTTGCAAGTTCGACTGTTTTGTTGACAATTTAACTATTATGGCAGAAAAATGATCTTTTTAGCTTGAAGATCAAACAATTTGGTTGTTTTTTTTTCTTTTTCGACAAAATGTAATTATTTTGTAGAAAATTCAACAATCTTTTTTAATACTTATCCTTTTTGGTTGAAAGTTTGATTGTTTTATAGAAAACTCAACTATTATGGTAGAAGATTCATCTTTTTGGCTTGAAGATTCAAAAATTTTGTTGAGATTTTTTTCTTTCTGGACTGAAAAATAGTTTTTGGTTGAAAATTTGTCTTTTTGATTGAATTAAATTGGTTTTTATTTAAAATCAAAATCTTTTTTAGTTAAAAATTTAACTGATTAAAACTTGAGTTACTTTGTTGAAAATTCACTTTTTTTAAAAAGATTCATCATTTTAGTTGAAAATTCATAGTTATGGTAGAAATTGCCTCGTGTTTGGCAGAAATTAATCTTCTTGGTTGGAAATTTATCTTATTGGTTGAAAATTCAACTACTATTTGAAATTTTAATTATTTTTTGAAAATTCAACTCTTTGGTTGAAAATTTAACTATTTTGTTTAAAATTCATTTTTTGTTGTTGAAATATCAACTATTTTATTTTTCGTTGTGATTTCATCTTTTTGATGAAAATCCAACTTTAGGTTAAAAATTCAACTGCTTTTGGTTGAACTATTTGGTTTAAAATTGATCTTTGTTGAAAATTAAATTATTTTATTAAAGTTATATTTTTTGTCGAAAATTGAACTGTTTTGTTGAAAATTCTTCCTTTTGGATTAACCCTCATTGTAGAGCCAAAGATTGAAGCATTCATTGATGAAAAGAAATTTCTAAACGTCTGACTACATATTCTATTTGATTACAGATTGTTGCAGTTGGACGAATCTCGAAGCACTAATCGGTAAGTGAATAAAATTTGCAATTTATACTAATATTAAATGATATTCAATTTCATTATAGTGACCATTGATCTAAAATAAAAAAAAAATCTAATCCAACTCTATAAATCTGTTGCAAGGCGTTATCTTTTGACCCCAAAGCTTAGGAAGCCTATCCTGTTTAGAAGGGGGATACCCTTCTAAATTTGCGGATATGAATGCCTGACAAGGTAGGACATGTATGTACGCTTATTTAAGATTATGAAAGCTTTCTAAGCGTCCATCTCCATGACAGGGAGTACCCTTTGTCGAGGACCGGTCCAGAGATTATCGACATATAAAGAAACCACCTATTCATAAGACCTGGACCCTTTCCATCCTTTGACGGACCAAAAGGGATGCAATATTATTCAAAATCACGAAAATCTCCACTGGAATTTCGTTATTTTGTTCCTATTGAAAATCCCAGATGCATATCTTATGTATCCCGGTGCAGACACCGCAGAGGGGGGAAGATTGAATAGAATCCAGTGCAAAGGGGAGAATTTAAATCGTAACCCTCTGATCGTGCACCCACACAGCGTGTCGACCTCATGGGTTATATTTTTTGGGGAACGAACGAGTGAAGAAATGTCAGGTAAAAAGGGTCAAGGATCCACACATAAAGGACTTTCTGCGCCTCGGTTGAGTGAGCGGGTTCTCCAATGCGAAAGGACGCAATCATAAAGGGATGTTAGATTTTCTTCGATGTCGGGATTCCGAAAAGAAGAAAAAAAAAAACAAATCCAGATTGCATTGTTGGTTAAGGATTGGCGAAGGATTCAAGGGTTGCCGTAAAGGCGTAAACCTTGTGAGATATTTTTCTGCGTTTTCATTCGATTCGAAAAATAAGATTCTTGCATCTGCCCTGATCAGGTGATGTTACAGAAAAACACCTTTCAAGTTAGAATTTGGTACCAGGTGTGAGATCGAAATTTCAGAGAATTTATCACAATTGTTTTTATATTAGATTGGTTTTTTTATTTGCGGTTAGATTCTTTTTCATTTGGATCATTCCGGATGTGGGTTTGAATTTTATGTAGGACACTTGTCTCGAAGTAACGTTTCCGCGGACTATTGTTGTGGAAGGTGGCTTAACCCTTTCACAGGTGAGTCCCGTCCATAAAATCTTTTGGGCTTTTCATTGTTGTCGAGTTTCCGCTAACCCTTTCGGAAAGGAGTGCAGGTAAAGGGTTAGAGAGTGGGTTAGCGGACCCAATCTAGATATGAGGTTTACGGTCCAGAAAGAACCGTTGATGGCATTGTTAGGTGCACCACTAGGTTAACCTTAGAATCATTTTTCGTGTCTATTTTCTGAAAAATATTGATGAATTGCAAATATTTTGTGAAAGGGTTTATAGATGTAGGAACTAGGATTGTAGGAAATTACTTTTGGCTTGGAAATTTGATTGTATTTCCTTTTTAACAAAGAGTTTACACTATACAATCATACATATATTGATTGCAAATGATTTTTAGTGAATATAATGCAAACTGAAATTGAATCCAACCGATGCAAGGTTAAAATCAAATATTTTTCAGACTTCACACTCTTTCTCCTAGAACTTTTTTGTTGAAATTCAACTGTCTTCTGAAACATTCGTCTTTTTGGGTTGAAATTGAAACTATTTGGTTTTTGGTTAAAGATTGATATTTTCTTCTTTATTCGACCATTTGGTTCCAAATTCACCTTTGCAGTTTGAAAAGTCAAATATTTCGTTGAAAATTTAACTATTTTATCAAAAAACCATCTTTTTGGTCGCAAATAAAACTTTTGTTGAACATTCGTCTTTTTGCATAGAGAATTCGTCCTTTTCGCTTTTAAAGTTTTCAATGTTATTGTACTCCTAGTCTTATTTTTTGGTCTTAAATTCAACTGACTTATGAAAAATTAATTTTTTCGACTTCAAAATTCAACTATTTTGTTAAAAATCCAGCTATTTTAGAAAAAAATTTCTCTTTAGCTTGAAAGTTCAACTATTTGGTTAAAAATGTATCTTTATTGGTTGAAAGTTGTGCTACTTTGTTAAAAATTCCGTTTTTTTTTAATTTAAGATACATCTCTTTGGTTACAAAATATTACTGATCTGTTGAAAGTTATTATTTTTTTTTTAAATGAATTTTTTCATGTGAAAATTTGCCTTTTTGGTTGAATTCAACTGTCTTTCATTCATAATTAAAATCTTGTTTGGTCTTATGAAGATTAATCCCTTTTATTTATAATATCATTATTTTGTTAAAGACTCTTTTTTTTAATTCATTATGTTTAGTAGAAATGTCGTGTTTTCAGTTACTTAATACAATTGTTTTACTAAAAATTAATCTGTTTTTGATTAAACTATTGTGTTGAAAATTAATTGTTTTTGGCTCAATTCAACTGTTTTTATTGAAAATTAAAATCTTTTTCGTTTAAAAATTCAGCTTTCTGGTTTGAAGTAGAGCTAGTTTGTTAAAAATTCATTTTTTGATTTTGAAGATTGAAAATTCATTCTTTTGGATTAAAAATTCATCTTTGTTGGTAGAAAAAGCATATTTCTTGATTAAAAATTCATCATTCTTGGTTGAAAATTAACTTTTTTGTTGAAAACTTCTGCAGCTGTTTGGTTGGAAATTCATCTTTTTTGGTTAAAAATCAATTTTTTATCGGAAGTCCATCTTTTTGGGTTTCAAAGTCTGCAGTTTTGTAAAACATTCGATTTTTAGCTTGAAAACCCAACTACTTGGTTGGAAGTTGAACTGGTTAGTCAAAAATAAATTCGTTTGGTTGAAGTTTCATCTTTTTGATTGAAAATTTATTGTTTAAACTGAAAATTCAATTGTTTTGTTAAACTTTTGTCCCTTTGGATTTAAAATTGATCTTTTGGTAGAAAAGTCATCTTTTTGGTTAAAAGTTCATTCTTTTTAATTGGAAAGTGTACATTATATTTTTGTTTTTTTGGTGAAAATTCAACTATTTTGTAGTAAATTCGCCTTCTTGCCTTAAATTCTGGAATTTGATTGAAAATTAATTTTTAACCTGAAAATTTAGTGTTTCTTCTTTCTTTCCCTTAGTGTTTCGGTCAGGTATCCGTCGGTCCGTCGTACTTTTTTCCAAGGATTTAATTTTTGATTGAAAGTTGATCTTTTTTAGTTGAAAATTCAACTATTTGGTTAAAAATTCAACTATTTGATTGAAAATTCAACTTCTTTTTTGAAAATTCGTATTTTTGGCTAGAAAATTCAACAATTTGGTGGAAAATTGATCTCTTTTGGTATAAAATTCATCTTTTTTGTTCAAAATTCATCTCTTTTCCATTAAAGTTTTACTATTTGGTTTGCAAAGGCAACTGCTTCGTTGAAAAGTCGTATTTTTGGCTTGAAAATTCAACAATTTGGTTGAAAATTTATCTCTTTTTGTTGAAAATTGATCTCTTTTGGTAGAAAATTAAACTTTTTTGTTGAAAATTCAACTAGTTGGTTGAAAGTTTGATTTCTACAAAAATTCATTTTTTTGGTTGTTTGAAAATTAGTTTTTTAACTGAGAATTTAACTGTTTCATTTTTGATTGAAATTTGATCTTTTTTAGTTGAAAATTCAACTTTTTTGTTCAAAATTCATCTTTTTTCCATTAAAGTTTTACTATTTGGTTTGCAAAGGCAACTGCTTCGTTGAAAAGTCGTATTTTTGGCTTGAAAATTTCCAACACATCACTACTTTCCAACCGAGCAATTCACGCCTACCCCGAAAGGGAAACGGCTTAATGATATAATAATAACTGATGCAACTCGTGCGGCCCTCATGCTGTTCGTCACGCTTGACTGAATATTGCCTCTTTCTCGGACCCGCGGCTGCCCTCATCACAGCACTGCGAAGGACATCAGTTCTAGGAACGCACAAAAATAGTTGACTAAAATCGAGGTTCCGGTTTAATATTAACACGATTTTTTCAATATTTGATGTTCCGAAATTTCGGGGCATCTAGCCAATCTTTTGAACAACCATGGACTACTTATCCCGAATTTTGCTACGATGAGAAACTTCTATTAAATTATGCACTACAAACAATTGCACACATTTTTAAAATGGAAAATTAAACTAAAGCAAAATATTTCCATTTTGAATTAGAAGCATAAATATGGCACAAGCTGAAATAATTTCAAACTTTTTCTATTTCAAATGATAGATTATATAATATAAAATATATAATTGCATATAATATTTATAAGTTTGCAGTGGTGTGCAGTCACGTGAGTCGAATTTCAAATGCAAAGCGAAACACTTCTGGCACGCTTGGAACTTGGGATTTTTCAAAATTGAGTTAATTATGCGATCAATTTAAAGCGACTTAAATCACTTCGAAAGTAGGATTTCACAAAATCGAACCTGTTCCGTTGGTTTCGAAATAAAATCCATCTGAAATAGCGCTGATCGAGAGTCGAATAAAAAATTCGACTCCGCTGTGGAGTCGAATATATAAATTGCACTTGCACACCCCTAAATTTGATCAATTTCGGGTTAAATTTGTACTTGCATAAGAAAGAAGACAAAAAAATGGGTGAAAATAAAAAGAGTGGGATTTTCCAGAAAATCTATTTGAATTTTTTCTTCAAATTTTGAAAACATGAAAAAATGTTTTCTGGAAAACCGCACCATCTTCAATCATGCCAATATTTTTGAAAAGTTTCTGCGAGCTAAAACATTTTTGAGGCCGAGAGAATTTTTTTCCTAAAAATATAATTTTTTAATTTTTCTCGTTATAGTTTTCAAAAGTTATAAAGGTTTAAAGAAAAAGTGTAGGGTTTTTAAAAAAACAAAGCCCAAAATTCAAATAAGCATAACTTCGCAACACTTTTTTTTTCAAATTGGAAAAATACGTATCGTCTAATTTCCTCTAAAAACAACATATTTCGTCCCCGAGCGACTCTGCGACTTCAAGTGTTGAACCTGCCTGATTTGAAACGGATTCGGTACATTAAAAATTATTTTTCCCTTAAAATTATAATTTTCCTAAGATTTTTTTCCTTTCATTTTTTTAAATTAAAATTGCAGCTGTTTTGATTAAAATATTTTGTTGTTGTGGATTCAACTACGTTATTGAAAAATCTTTTTTTTTAAATTCAACATTTTTTTATTTTAAATTAACATCTCTTTAGATTTATATATCAGCTATTACATTTTTCGCTGAGAATTCATAATTTCAGTTGAAACTTCTTCTTCTTTGGTTGAAAATTTATCTTCTTGGGAAAAAATTCATATTTTCGGGTTGAAAAATTGACCTATTTTGCTGAAAATTCGTCTTTTTTGCAAATATTTAATTTTTTTTTTGTTAAAAATACAAGTCGCCAATTATTCCCTTTTGCTTGGGAATTCAACTGCTTTCTGGAAAATTTGTTTTGGATTTGGTTTATTTGGTTGAAGATGAACTTTTTTGCTGAAATTTTTATTTTACATATCTGATATGTTTAAAAATCTTTATAAATTTTCTTAAGAATCTTAGGAAGATTATATTTATATAACCTTAAAAACAAATAATTGTAAAAAAGAAACGTTTATTCGATTGATAATGATGCTAGTTAATTAATAAATTACTATACTTTATGTATCTCTTCAACTAATGTATTGCATTTTTTTAAAGTGTAGCACATCAAATTTGGAGATGAAACAGCGCCAGGAAAATTTGATTCTAATAAATCTAACCCCATAATTCTTCATGGTAAAGGGCACCCTTATAAGTACATATAAGTTTCAATTGCTCCACGTCCGCAGAGGCAGAAGGGCGTTTAATCAATTGAATCGATACCCGTCGATTCGATCAACCAAATCGCTCGTGGGATTACATCTCCACATACACATATTATACATATTACACATAATCACATACACAATGCCTATCTGTAGGATATATTTGAGTAAATGTATATCTACGATTGTGCATGCCCCACATGAATCTATTAAGCGATGTATAAATTTCTTGTACATAAAGTATTAAAGTAATATGTAATCTGGGTGTGTAGAGATACACAGTAGCGATAAATTTTATTTTGATTTGTCATAGTCTGCAGGATATTTATGTATAAGTCGCACTATCGATGATTGGATACGCTCCGGATTCTGTATGATGTATGTGCATACAACCCAGTACAATTTGCAGTCAGTTGGGGATGCGATCAACGTCCCGTGACCTCCCATGAATTTTCGCAAAGTTTTTCACTGAGCTGAAAGCTGAGAGGGTCCAGATAAAGGATATTTTTTTTATCGACCTGTTTAGGAATTAATCACTTCTCTCAAAAGTGTTGTTAAATTTGAAAAATGTCTTGTTTCAGAAAATAAATCGGTTATTGCATGTTATGACAGATCTAATCTGGAAGGTCTGGTCTAGCCGAGGACTGGCGCTGCTCAGCCATACGAAAACAACTTCTAGGTTCGATCAGCACTTTTTTTTGGACATATTTACAAATAGTTACAGGGTGTCTCAAATTATAGATAATAAGAAATTTAAACTTTCAAACCAAGACTTTTTTCTAATCACCTTGCCAGTCTGGTGATTGGCCTGGTCAAGGTTTGGCGCTGATCAGCTGAATATACTTATAGTGAAGAATGTTTTTTTTCCAAGTCATTAAAAAAATAAAGGGAGTTAAGCCACCGACTGACCAGTCTCCAACTAGTGGCTAATCAGCCATTAAACTAGTGGCTAACCAGCCAATAACTATTGGCTGACCGTACGGTCTAGCCTGAGGCTAACAAAGAAAAACATGACACTTTTGGCCAGGCCCAGGCCAGACCATCTGGTCAGCGTCAAGGCTGGACACCAGACGGTCTGGTCTGGGCCGGACCAGCACCAAAAGATGTTTCCACATGGGTTGGCCGTTTTAATCGAAAGAAAAAATTCCCGGTTATTTCCTGGCACGCAAAAATATTTCACGGCTATTGAAATTAAAAAATTCGAACTCTTAAAAATGAAAATTTTTTATTTTGAAGTAATAAAAGCTTTACTGAAAATCAAAGCACTCAAAGCGGAAATGTTTTGAATTTTAAACATTTAAAATTCTAGCTTGAAAAGTTTTTACTCAAGAAATTTTTAATTTAAACACTCAATAATGTAGACGTATAAAATGCCATTAAATGCCATTAGGCGGCAAAAATTAAAATGTTTTAACTAGTAAAAAATTGAAAATAAAAAATTCCCCCCTTTCATCTGAATGTCAAAAATACCAGATTTGCCCCTCGTCCACAAAGAAACGTTGAAAAGAAAAATTTGCCTCATCCAATTCAAAAAAATAATTAATAACAAAAATGTCCATCATTCCATCTCAATAAAAATGTTCAAAACAAAAGTAGTGCCTCTTCCAATACAGAAAAACTTGAAAACAAAAATTTTCTCCCTTGCAACTCGATTAAAATCTTAAAAACAAAATGTCCCTCTTGCAGTTGAGAAAAAAATTGCAAACAGAAATAAAAACGCAATAAAAATGTAAAAAACAAAAAAGTTCCTCTTCCAATGCGGAAAAAATTAAATAACAAAATTTCTTCGCTTTCTTTTAAAATAATAATTGTGCAATTCGAACTTTTTTCATATAAATCCTTATAAGCTGGATTATTTTAATTTTAAGTCGTTTCAAATAGATAATCGTTTAATTGTTATGATCAAAATTCAACAATTTTACTTACAATTTAGAATTTTTTAATGGAACAGTTAAAATTGTAAAGTTCAAATTTAGCACTCTGAAATTTCAACGATTCAAGGCTTTCTATTTCAAACAATGCAGTTTCAAATTGTTTAGTTTAGAATATTTGATTTATAATGGCTCATTTTAATTAAACATTCAAATATTGCTCAATATTAATTTTTTGTAATACAAAATTTCGAATTGAATGGTTAAAAATTGAATGTTTTAGACTGAAACAATATTTGATCAGGATTTGAATTTGATTAAAAGCTATTAATTATGAATCTAATAATTTGAAATTATTATAAAATTGAAAATAGTTTATAACTTTCAATCGGACGTTTAAATGTGTTAACTACTAGGGCTTTCGAATTGAAGCAGTTCAATTTTCATCGTCAAAATCGGTAAATTGTCTAATTTTGAAAAACTACAGTTTACTTTCAACAGTCATAAATTAATTTATATTTCCAGTTGATCAACTTAAAAAGTTTTTCATCAAAAACTTTTAAATTCAAACGCTTTGAATTTTGTACTGCTTATGTCTTCAAAACTGCATTTTAAAATTCTTTAAATTTAGAGTGTACACTTAAAAATGGAGAGTTAAAATGAATAATTTGTAAGGCAACAATTTTTAGATTTACGCATTGTTAACTGAATGATTACATAATTGAAAAAGTTAACAACCAAACTTAAAATTAAAAAAAATGAAGAACTTATTTTAAATTGTATTATATATCATGTTGCACGAAATTTGTGATATTACAAGTGATTGGATCATTTTTCTTTTAAAAATTTGTAAAATTGTCGGTAAAATAATAATTTCACTGTGATTTTCCGGTTTTTTCCGATCTCGAAAAATTCTCGGTCATTTTCCGGTCCAGTGGCCACCCTGTATTACTTCATTTTATCGTTTTATTTTTGCAATGAAAGTATCAAATTTTTGGATACTGCAAAATGCGATGGGGTTTTGATTGGGTTCTAGCACTTTGATGTTTTTGAAAATTAAAATAAATTTGTTACAATTTCCTAAGGTGTTTAACTTTATTAAATTCAATTTATATAAGTTGTCCTTTCCAGTTACTTTTAAATACAAAATATATGTAATCTTCTTATGCAATACGGAACTTTTGAAACATGCAGAAAATTATCTTCAAAATATTTTCCGAAATATGTTTCTTTTTAATTTCTTTAGTTTTTTTGCAATGCCTTTCAGAGACCATTCGGTGTCATTTTGTCGCTAGAGTTGCATTTGACAAAATTATAAATTGTATTAGACAGAATTATGGTTGAAATAAAAAATTGTGCTTCTTCAAAATAACTTGTATTTACATGAAAATATCTTCAGAATTAAAGCGTTGTACATATGAATGAATATAGAGATACATATAAAAAAAATAAAGTTAAATGCATATATCTTTCCAGCTGTTATCTTTCCAGTCTTAAAGATTATGTCGGTTGTCTTTCATGAACTGTACCACCCTTTCTTCAAACTCTTCTACATTATATTGATCTGCAATGGAAAAAGCTTCCAAAGCTTCAGAGACGTTATTTACAGATTTACTTATTTCTTTCATACAAATTATTTTCAGTCTTTTCAGCGCATACTTATCCGCTATTGCAAGCAACTTTTGCCCGTCTTCTTCATTCAAATCTTCAACATTATCTGTGTAAATGTAACGCAGCATTTTCTCAACAATTTCGGGTTTGAAATCGGTTATTTCGACTTGGTTTTCCAGAGATTCTTTCATTTCATGTTCAAACATAGACTGAAATACAGGTGACCTAGCCGCGAGCACCACTTTGTGCGCAAGAAATTCCTGATCGTGACAAATAATCGTAAAATCGGTTAACAATTTATTTTCGTAGAGCGTGGAAAACTGTTCAGACATTTCGGTTTTGGGAATTTCGAGTTGTAAGGGCATTAAAATGTCTTTTCTTGTAATCTGACAATACAGGAATAAACGTCCATTAATCAAGTTCTGCCCTATAGCTTTGATCTTACGTGTAAAAAAATAAAAAGAATTTGGAGTGATATCTTTCACGTGTAAAGTCTCAAAGAAATTGAATTTTAACTCACTGTTTATACAATAAACAGTAACATCGTATTTTAAAGTGTTCGTCCCATTTATTGTAAAATTCAAATCAATTCTTTCTTCCAGTAAATTATTAATGACATAACCATGAAACTTGCATTTAATTTCGGGAATTTTCTGTACGTCAATGTTAACACTGAATTCCTTATATTGTTGGAGACATTCATTATTTACAATAATTAATGAATGGACGGTTTTGTCCACTCCTAGGACAGCGAGTGGTACAGTGTATGGACGATCAATTCCTGGAAGTTGATAAGAATCTTTGATAAACTGGGTAACATCAAAGAGCTGTGCCATCCTTAAATGCAATTCTTTGTATTTTCAACAAAGCTTCCAAATAATCCAATGAATTATCAACCTGGAAAAAAAAGTAATGATGTAGATAAAACAATATTACAAAGTAATGAGAGATTTTAAGGCTATCTTAAATTCAAATTTATAAAAGAAAATTTGTACTTGGTTGTATATTGCTAAGATTGATCATAACACTTGTACTTAGTATAACGAAACATTGACACATGTTAACAGTTATTATTGTTATAAGTCTTTCTATATACAAATTTGAAATTTTTGTATGTTCTTCATAGTTATATTGTTTCATTTGACCACAACTGGATGGAACTGTCTTCAGTTACATTTTTCAACTTAATTTTTATTAACTGTACATCAAACGGATTTTCAATAACAATTTCTGCAAACAAATTCTTGTTATTAGCTTAACTGTAAAAATTAATCAACAAAGTAATGATGAATTAAGAATTATTATTGTCTCTCTGGCCCATTTGAGGTTTTAATTTGTTTAAATGGTGCAATTTTATTAATTTGAAATGGAACTAAGAACTGGGCTTTAGAGCCCTAGTTAGTAGAATATAATGAATAAATGTGCATTATTTTTACATAAAGAATAAAAACTCAAATGGGCATAAAATGTAATTTCATATGCAAAATTTGTCATCAATCATTTTTTATGAGATGCGTAGTTTTTGTTCAATTCGTAAGAAACTACATTACAAATAAAAAAATTAAATTTTTGGACACACAACATGAGTTATAAAAAAAATTATTAGAAAAAGGTTGCTCTTTCAAAAAAGAGTGAAAACTCATCCAAATTTGTCAGCAATAATTTTTTGATAGGACGCGTAGTTTTTGTTTTAACCGTAAAAATCAGCATTAAAAAATAAAAAATTAAATTTTTGGAAAAACGACACACGAGACGAAAAAATTGGAAAGACAAAAGTTCTTCAACCAAAAGATATCTACAAATTTTTTATAAACTCTTGTTATAAAAATATATTTAAAAAAAATTGACTTTTTGAAACACGACACAAGCTACAATAACATTTTATTTAACAGCTTTTTTCGCATAAATTATATCTAAAAATTTGCTTAGAACCATCTTACTCTGGGATGCCTATTTTTAGTTAAAATCGTAAAAAATAACATTGAAAATAAATCAATTAAATTTATGGAAAAACGACACAAGTTGCAATAAAATGTTTAATAACAACTTTTTTTAATAGGATGTGCACTTTTGTTTAATTATAACAACAAGACAATGAAAATACTTTTGTTTCAATACTAATGCATATTATGAATTGTAATAATATCAATTTATTGGAATGATATATTTTTCAGGGTAGCTGAGACAAAAATTTAATGCGAAATAAGAAACAAATATTAAAGTAATCATTAAAAATAAAATTTGTACTTATTTTTGCAATATCTGAATACGCAGTCCCAGATCAAGGTACAGAAATAAATATAATACAGATTTGATACAATAGATTTGAACATAATGTTGAAAAGTTCGCATTTTTGATAAAATCGAGTGCGAAGCACGAGATACGGGATGAGAATGTGTTTGTTAAAGCCGAATGAGCTTTAACAAAAGAGAATTCGCAATCAACAAATTACAGCTGTCGATGCTTTGATTTTTAATTTTACAAGGCCTGCTCTCAAACACCCCCCCCCCTGCGTGATGATTTTTTCATTGCACTTAACATGGAGAATGATACTTTGGAATACCCCCCCCCTTAACGTATCACATATATTGTGAATGACTCCTTCTTAAAAAAAGACAAAATTTTTTTTCGCATTTGATGCGAATTCATTTTTTCGTAAACCACTGATTATTTCACTATAAAACTTATAAAATATGTAAAGAACACTTAGATTTTGGCCTGACAAATTTGAAAAATTAAAAATGATTTATTTTGAAAATCGTAATTTCTGTTTTTTCAAAAAATCCCATTTTTTTCCTTTTTGGCATTTTTCAAATATAAAATTACATATTATTACAAAATATTACGGACACAAAAAAGTTAAATCTATTAATTAAAACCAAATGTATGAAAATTTCAAAAAAGAAGTAACATAAATTTCAAAGTTGTAGGAGGGTCTAGCGATTTTTATGAAACTTGGTTAAACTTTAGTATTGGATGAGTGAAGTTGATGGTTAAACTGAAAATTTTGAAATTCAAATTATTTTTAAAAGTGAAGCGTATAATAATATATAGGCATTTTGAATGCAATTCAAAAATAAAAAAGTTTCAAAAAGGGGCTCAGAAAAATAAAAATAAAATTTTGACTTAATTTTTCGCAAAATTTTCTAAAATGTATGTGTATATGAATGTTATTGTGCATTGTTGTTAAAAAAAAAAACTTTTTTTTCTATAACTTTCTACTCAATTAGGCTATTTATCGTTTTCTTCCTGATTCTAATAGGATTGATTAACTTCTTTCGAAATCCGCCGGAAATTTTGAAAAGGTTTTAAATGAGGAAAATGGCGGTGATTTTTCTGAAAATATTAAAAGTCTATTTTGTCAAAAAACAGAAGTATTTTTTTCATAAAATCGAATTTTCTAATTTTTCTCGCTAACCCAGACAGAGACGAAAAAATTTTAAAAGTAAAAGTTTGCACGTATAAAAAAATGTTATGCAAAATACCTATTTCTTTATTGCGTTATCTTGCATCGTTTCCAAAAAAAAAATGAAAAATTATATTTTTAGGAAAAAAATTCTCCCGGCCTCAAAAGTGGTTTAGCCCGCATAAAGCTGATACGATATCTTCCTTAAAAAAGCAGAAATTGTAAAAATAAATATGGAACAAAATAAAAAGGTTGGGTTTTCCAGAAAAACCACTTTTACTATTTTTAGAAAAATCGCCACCATTTTGTTAATTTTAAACCTTCTTTAAATTACTCAATCATTTGTTAATTTTCTGAATAAATTATATAAACAAATGCCCAGTGCGGATTTAAAAAAAAGGAATAATTTTTATCTTAATTATTGTTAAGTGGTGTTTCCAGTAAAGCTTAGTAATGAAAATTTGTCATTTGATATTCTTTGCAAATTTTATAAACATACAGCCGCAAGTTACTGGCAATATAATTCAGGGAAGCTTCAGAAGAAAAAAATATATTTTTCTCTACCTATATATGTCCACAGTATATTCCGTAATACTTTAATAGCGGTAGTAAGAAAAAATTCAATTGCGAAAAACATTGTTAAAATAAATTTTTTTTGTTAGTTATAAAATCCTTTCATTAAAAGTAATGTTTTTTATTCGAAATTACATCATCAGTAATATAATTTTAATTCTTAAAATCATAGAACAACTATTTTATTCAGAGATCTGATTTTTGGCACGGCAACTACCTTAAAGGAGGAAATTAGTCTAAAATTTATTTTTTATTTTTGTTAATAATTCCAATCGAGCCTACAGCGGAAAACGCATTTTTTAAATAATAACACTAAAAAAAAGTTGCTACTTATTTTTTGCAATTTTGCATTTGTTTATTGAATATTTCATCAATTTGTATAATTTTTTAAAAACTTTTTTTGTATAACAATGTCTTTAAATTAAGTTTTTTATAATGTGCCTTTCTTCGCTTGAATATAGTACAACACGTGATACACTGAGTGATTGTGAATGACTTGGAATGACATAACCTCATTTTCCTGTCACAATACGAGTACGTAAGAATGTCAAAGTAGGTTCCTTACCATGAAAAATAGTTGTAAATTATCGAATTTATGTAGATATTATTGTTTTGTTTCATAAAATTGATCAATCACGTACCTTCATGCAAATGTTCCAAAAACAGAATTGTTAATTTTTAATGTTAACACTACACGTTTTTTCAGCTTTTAGCAGATCGGACTTTGTTCCAGAGTTTTTATCTGTCCGGTCGAAAGTACTGAATATATACAGCCCACAATATTTTTCTCTAATTTGCAAAACTGTTTCGATTGGTTTCAAACAGGAATCGACGCAGATCAATGTTGACTCTAAGCCATGAGTCATCATGGGAAATCCCGTATACGACGAGGGTACCAATGGGCGCGCCAAAAATCGCGAAAAAAAAACGAAGCAATTTTTAGTGAAATCTAAACATTTTAATTGCTTTCGTTTAGAAATGGGAGATTAAAATAAATTCAATCTGTCCCCGCTAGTCCATTCAAATTACACGAAAAAAAAGAAAATTGAATTTTAAGCAACTAGTGCCTAAAAACATAAAAAAGTTTGATCTTTTATAAGCTCAACATTATGTTCCATATTGTTTTGGCAATTTTTATCATCATTTAGCGCTATTATGAAATAATCTTCATCAAAATTACTGCGGATAGAAAATTGGTTGTAAGATAATCGACACCCTTGTTGGCTGTCGGTTAATCTCTATTTTTCAGATTTTTCGGACAAGTGTAAGTATGAAAAAAATTATTGTTTATAAAAATTTGTTGCTAGGGATTAATGTTTTTGTTTCAATTCAACAAACAGTTAAAAAAATAACCATCCCTTAGCTGCTTAGCAGATTCACAAAATAAGAATTCACTAAAAGTAGTATAAGTCTAATCTCTAAAAAAATTAATGTTTCAACAAAAAAAGTGATGAAGAAAAATTGGATATATATATTTTTTTGTTTAGCAAAGAAAATTCATTAAATACGTCTCGTACTCGGCTACGGTGCACCCTTAATTAACAAATTCATATTTCATAAACTATTGGTCGTAGGATGTTCGATGAGGACTCATTTAAAAGCTTATTTCATCATAGAAAAGTAATTTATACATATTTACACTATCACTTGCCTGAAACAAACAATCGACGTAAACGTGTACAAAATGTTTGTAATTTTCAGTTATTTGTTAATAACAAAATTGGATCTACTCTAATTTGCTCGAAGGTTTCTGAACTTTAAACTTTATGTGAAAATTAATATACTTTCATAATAAATTTACCAAAGCATTGTATTTTGAAATTATGTAGTGGTGTGTTTGCGGTATGTATCTTTTTTCAAAATGCCATTTCTGTAAAATTCACTTTTTAATTTCTAGTCTAGCTAACAAAGCAGACTTTTTACTGAATTTCGTTTTCAAAAACATTTCAGAATTTTTAAAATACAATTAGAAGTTATTTCACAAATAATAATTCAGCGAACGATAGCAAATCTGTCACATCAGGCTCCTACTAAAGGATAAAACACAAAAATAGGAAAAAAACTGTGAGATTATCGTGAGGTGTATTGCAAAAAAATACAACAAAATTAAATTGCGGTATATGTTTTATTATTATAAAAAGGTATCCTTCATATGTATACAAACAATATAAAAAGGTTAACATATGTTTATTTTTCCAGAGTTTCAGCCTTAAAGATTAAATCGGTTATTTTTTATGAACTCTATGGCCATTTCTTTAAATTCCATGACATTATACTTTTCAGCAATTGAGAAAGCATCTAGTGCTTTAGCAAGGTTATTTACACCTTTACATATTTCATGCATACAAAGTAATTTCATTTTCTTTAATCCGTATTTATCTGCTATCGCAAGCAGCTCTTCTACCTTCTCTTCGTTTAAGTTCTCGATGCTGTCAGTGTAAATGTAACGCAGCATTAGTTCTACAATGTCTGGCCGAAAGTCACTTATTTCGACTTCGTTTTTCTTAGATTCTTGGAATTCATGTTCAAACATAGCTTTGAATACGGGCGATCTAGCCGCAAGTACTACTTTATGCGCGAGGAATTCCTGATTATCTCTACAAATAATCTTGAAATCGGTAAGCGTTTTGTTTTCGTAGAGTGAGTAAAACTGTTGGCCCATTTCATTCTGGGGGATTTTCACTTCTAAGGGTATTATAATATCTTTTCTTGTAATCTGACAATACATGCATAAATGTTTATTAACCAGGTTTTCTTGGAACAAAATTGTTTGGTTGGTTCGTCCATCCCAATAATTAGTGAATATTTTTAGCGGCTGCATACAATTAAAAATTGATTTTTCTGTAATATTCTCTACGTTCAAAACTTCTAGGGAGTGAAGTCTCAGTTGTGCGTTTATGTAATGCAAACTTAATTCATATTTAAAAGTATCTGGCACATCTGGCTTAAAATTGACGTTAATACTGGCGTAATATGTCTCACAAACAGATACGTGAAAACCGCAAAAAATTTTTGGATCCTCGTTTATGATAATTTGAAAAGTAATACCTGCACCCGATTTAAGCGTATCAGCATTTAAAAGAATTAATGAATTCACAGAAGTATCAATTTTCTTCTTATCTTCACCATTTAGGTAAGTATTCTCAGAGATCTTGTGCGTCAGCTCCAATAGATTTATGACTGTAGCCATGTTGATTGTTTAAAATGTTTTTGCTCTCACTTCTCAAATAAATTTTACCTGAAAAAACGATGCCAACAATTACCTTCGATTTTATCCAAATCAATTATTACGTATGAAAATAGTAAGATAACGCTTATGGATATTTTGATGAAATCTTTTATTTGTCAGACAATGGAATATGAAGCATTCGCAGACAAATAAGTGCGACATTTTTTTGTGGGTAAATTTTACCACGTAAAATTTGATTCCTCATATGTAGAGGTTTTTCAACCACAAACAAAAAATTATGAAAATTAATTTCAGTTGACAAATGGAAAGTTCGTAGAGAAGTCAAGCTATGCTTTACTTACAAAAATAAAAAAAAAAAAAAAAAAAAAAAAAAAAAAAATACCGCCAACCGAGGTAATTATGGATCAAGCCGGGTAATTATGGATAAAAACAATTTTCATTTCTATTGCGGCTATAGTAAACTTTCCGAAACTTTGCACAATTTGTAACGTGAAGTATGATCTAGGGTAAGAGCACTAATTATTTTCACCCCCCCCCCCACACACCCAATTGTTGCCACCCTTCTCTAATTTCTTAGATAATTCATTTTTAGCATGTTTTGCCTCAATTAATTTAATTATACTATCATTTTTACATACAATGCTTATATTAATTATCCAGTGCAATCAAATATTTATCAAAAATAAAATAAATTTACTTCGGTGTTTCGCATGCTAATAATTGGGCTAAGGTGCCAAGAATTGGTGCTATTGCCCTACATTGGTCTACGTATAAGTGTGAAGTTTTAAAAAATTACTGAGTCAGAAAAAATTCAGAAAGTAAAGACTGTCGAATCACGAAGATAAGAAATCTCAAAAACCTATACTTGTATCTTTTCGAATCGAAAATGAATATGAAAAATATATGAAGGTAGCGTAGAGCAAGTACTGAGACGAAAGTCTACGCACTGCACTCACTTTTTAATTCCTAGTTCTTTTTTTGTATTATGACAAAAAAATATGTTTATTACATTTTCGGAACCCTACAGATTTTTTATAATATATTGATATTTTGTATTAGGAAGTGAAAAATAGGAAAATGATGGTTATATAGATGTGTACAACAGCTAGCCCAAAAAATATGATATTTTTTGGAAATTGAACGAGTTTGACGTTAACTTTTATAACAAGGAATAAAAGTCTTTCAAAAACTATATGACAAATTATATTAACTTAATGGAAAAATATGAAAGGTATTCAATTCAAATTTTCAAATGATTCTCCTTCCTATAACCTGGGTATTCTTAAAAAAAACACACACATTTTTTTATTATACTCTGTAATAGACAAAAATTTCCATATTATCTGAACCCAAGAAAAAAATGTTCACATACTTATATCAACAAACAAAAATGTTGAGCCATAATTACCGCATTGGGAGTGTAGATGTCAAATTTTTATTATTAATAAGTTCCAAGGAGAACTTTTTTACATGACATTTGCAAAATATCTTCATAAGACTCTTAGAAACAGTCATATATGGTTCACAGAAAAATGTAGTAAATTTTATGATTTTTGGCGAAGCCGCAAACTGAAAAATTCATCAGTTTTGATCCATAATTACCCCGGATGACGGTAATGTTGTTTTCACAATATCAAAACAGTTTTCATACAAACATTTAAACAATGTAAACAATTTTTTTGAAAATTCGTAAGTTTGTACTGCGGTAGATCGTAAAAGGATCTTCAATGAGTCAATCGATGCGTCTGATCTCAAAGTCGCGCTATATTCGTTTTTTTTCTTCATATTTTTTTCAAGTTAAAATTTTTCTTTATTTTACACATCAAAAATGGCTGCGACTAGTCGTTCAGAAAAATTCGGGACGGCTAGCCAAGTTTATAAAAAATATTCGACTACTCATCCTCAATTTCGGTATGACGAGACACTTCGATCAAAAATAGTACCTATAAAAGACTAACCAATTTTTTTATTGCTTTAGTATACATGTGACTTCAATTTCCATAAATATGAATGATTTACAAAGTTTTTGACTGAGTTACAATTCTTTTCATAGTCAACATTTCTAACCCTCATCTATTTTTTTAAATTTATTTAAGCAATTGGGATCTGAAATACAACGATACGCCAACTGGTGGACAAATATATTACTAAAACAACGGGGTTGTATTTGTCATATTACAGGTTTTACTGCATGATCCATTTGAATTTTATAATAAAAATGATTATTATTATTATTATATTAATATTTCGTTGAGGTTAAAGCAATATAATCAATAAGAAATTTAAGTTGCACCAGAAGCCAAGTTTATATTCGTGTATTTGGGCCTCATAAAGTTGAAAAAAGCGTTTTTCCCTTCTTTTCTTCATTAATAGACATATCATCATATCTTTAAAAAAGAATGATTTTCTAACTGGATGCTACTATTTTATTTTACTGTAATATAATAACACATGCGAGGAACAATGTAAAACATGTCATTATACCCAATTTATATCCAAATTATGAATTATCATCGTCGTTATTATAGAACACATAACCTAAAATTACGTTATGTTCCGTATATCACTCATTTATATTATTTTAAGTCAAATCTCACTTTCTAATTAATTAAGGTATTCGTATGTGAAGTTTCCTAAAATGCACTTGCAAATAGAAAATTGTGCACTTTCCAAGGATATGTGTCCAATCTATTCATCGTGAAAACTCGATGGAAGCCACTTTTTTTTACATTATGAGAGGGTCTGAAATTGGCACAGATAACGTAATTTACATTCCTTTATAATATATTTTAAATTCAGTTTCTGAAGTACGACTATCTAGCCATGCTCAAACCTCTCATTAAATAATGAAAAACAAACCATTGTTCACGAAACAATACATTGGATGACGATTCCATCAATTTATAATTGATATTTGTTCCAAATTTATAACATGTCCAACATGCACAATTTTGTTGTCCTTTCCTAAAATGTCTACTCTAACCATTTTTGCAGATACTGACTCCCAGTTCTTCGAAATAATTTCAAAATAAATTAAAAACCCGTCGAATGGCATGTATTAGAGGTAAAGTGACCCCGTTGTTGCCTCCATATTGCCTATCACGTGACGCTGTGCAGCGACGGAGTACGGACTGGCGTGGACCCTCCGGGGGGCGCCCACCCTCACCACTGCTGGTGTGGCGCCCCTGAGTACACTTGGGGGCCCCCTATAACAACTTTATGTTCGAATATATTTTTATAAATAAAGATATTGAACAATTAATGAAGCGCAACCAAAAATCTTCTCATCTCAGTCTATTCTGAGTTTCCTATACTACTGGATCAGCTGATTAATCTACGATAAAGTATATTTTTCCGAGCAGATTTGACATGTCTCTGTCATTTATCGACTTAAAAACTACAATATTCAAAATCGTAATAATATGTGAAAGAAATTAATTTCTTATCTCACAAAATTAACCGAACAGTGTTAAAGTGTTTTAGGAAAAATTTGCATCAGCCACGTGGCACTCTGAAATGAAAGTGCTGAAATGTTGAGTACGACCGAGCGTGGCGCTGGCTGTACTTTTAGGCCGAAAATTATTCAAATGTTGGGGAAAGTGTCAAAAATAGGAAATTTTGTGCTTGTAATATTATAAAAACGGACTTTTAAAACTTTTGGTTTGCTTTAGAATTAAGTTTTAAGGTTTTTAGACTGAAATTTTATCAAGTTTTTTTTTGTGATGAACGAGAATAATGAAGAGAATTTTGCCAAACATTTCGCCGAACATTTTGCCTTGAGAATTTCGAACATTTCAAGAGAATCAAAAAGTTTTCTTAACATTCCTGGTAAAATTTAAATAATGTTCTATATTTATATATATGAATTCTGCACGTTTACAACATTTTACAAAAAATTCGTATTAATTTAAGAAATATTAAGAAGTTTCGCAAAGATTTCATAAAATTTTAAACAAAATGCTGATTTCATAAAATTTAATGAAAAATCCTATTTTTAAAGATCTCCAAGAAAAAATTCAGAATCTTTTGATGAATGAAGGGTTTCAAGAAAATGAAAAACTTTTCTAGATAAAATTGAACAAAATTTCAAAAATTTTCGAAAGATTTCCTAAATTGTCAGAAAAGTATGTGAAAGATTTTAAGGCAATTTTTTCATTTTGCAGAATTTAATATTTTTTTCAGGAAAAATGCTACTCATTTTAAAAGATATTGAGAAGTCTTGAGAAAATTTCAAACAATGATTTTGAAAAAGAATGTAGAAGATTTCAAAGCAAATATTTTGAATTTTGGAAGGTTACAAATTTTTTTTGATTTTTCAAAAAATGATTTTTTACTTTGAAAAATTAATTTTAAGATAAGACTGAAAATTATTTCAAAATATTTCCAGAATTGAATCGTGAAGATTTTAAGGCAATTTTTTGTATTTTGCAGAATTTTGAAAAATGTTTAAGCAAAATCTAACACATTTTAAACTATATTTAGAAATTTTGAACAATTTCCAAAATAATGTTCAGAAATGTAAAACAAAATTTAGGTTTTTGAAGACTTTGAAAAAAGGAGCTTTTTAAGAGCTTTGAAAGCTTTCAAGACAATAAAAAGGTTTTCTTTTAAAGATTCCCGGAAAAACTGTACATGATTTTTTATTTAAAAATATTAATATTAAAAACAATTTCAAATTTGAAACAATTTCAAGAAAATTAAGAAGAAATTAGGAATTTTGAAAATTTCAGAAAAAGGTTTTTTAAACTTTTGAAGGGTTCCAAGAGAATAAAAAGATCCTAAAATTCCTGGGAAGATTTAAATAATGTTTTATTTGGTAAATTAGTTTTAAGAGAATATTTACAAATATTTCGAAAACTGACGAGCAATAAATAATCTGGAAGATTTTTTGGTAAAATTTTTTTATTTTGCTGAATATAAAATAATTTTCTAAAATTTCGAAAAATAATGTAGAAAATTTTAAAGCAAAATTTTTCAATTTTGCAAGATTACAAAATTTTATGTGCGAATTGATAAATTTATGTATCGAGGTGAGACAAGTCCCAGACGATTGGCGAAACGCGATTATCGTACCCATACACAAAGGAAAGGGAGAGTTTTGGTTGAAAATTTAACTATTTTATTTTAAAATCATATTGTGTGGAAAATGCAATATTTTTACATTAAAAATTAGAAAATTGGAACGTTTTAAATTGAGTTTAATAAAGTACCTGCATTAATGTTGCCTAATACACTAATACACACACCTAATACACTGAATTTCAAGTAAATTTAAGAATATATTGCAATATAATTTATCTTTTTTCTAAAAATGCGAAATATTTGAATGGCTTGTACAATGAAAAATCATCCCCGAGAAAAACTTGAGATACCTGGAAAAACCCTGGAATTGTCAGTGAATTTTTGTCCAAGATTTGAGTAGACACCTGGCTGTGCCAAGACAGAAAAGTGTGGCGACAAATAGTTGATAAAAAATGCATGAAGAAGAGTGTCAGTGGAGTGTATGACGCCTGAAACAAACGACCTTGGATACTAATGGGCCCGCGTAGGGAGCTTTACATGACGACTTTGGTAGACTCTTCACTTGGGGTGATCGCTAGAGAGATTGATCAGCAGCCTGGGACGGAACAGTGTTGCGGAACAAACGTGTTGTATCAAGGTGCACCATAATTTTTTTTCACTGTCATTTGGTGTCTACAACTCACCCTGATATACATTCATCACATCTTCGAGCGCATAAAGTTAAGAAAAAAAAAACTTTTTTTGGTAAAGATATTTTTTGATACCCAGTTCAATATTTCTACATTATCTGCGTTTCTGTGTTTAACACAAATTTTTTGAATAAAAGCTCTAAGCGAAAATTGTAGATTATTCCTTTCCCCTTAGATGCAGCCTTGCAAGCAGTTATTTAGATACAGAAAAATATGATAGATATTTTCTTTTTAAATACCTTCTCTTTTAGCTTAAAGTATTTTAATACTGTTTTTTGGCTGATTTAAAAAGGCTTATTTTTTAATACTTTTCTTTTGAGGATAGTTTTTTTCTTCAGAAAGATACTTCCTTCATACTTTTCTTAGTTCCATAGAACACTTCGAAGCCTGCAATAGTAAGGAGACCGATCTTTATATGTATTTGAGCATTACCTGTAATTTTTCCTGATAATCTTTTTTGTTGGTTTACCTGGTTCGCGTAATATAATATTATTTCTTTTAGTTTGTGGTAAAAAAAGTTTGGTTTGTAATAGAAAAAAAGTTTCTAGTAAAAATTACATATCACACCGATTAATAAAAGTTAACACTGAAAAAATCTTAAAATAAGATTTAAATATACCTACAGGTATAAAAATAGGAATTTCGTTGAAATTCACATGTAGGGGATTGTAAAAAAGAATCCCAGCGGAGTTAGAGAGGATTTGTTCCCAAAATAAAAGAAATAATATTCTATTAATACTTTAACAGTATTAGTATATACGTACTAGATAGACAAACAACAAAAATATCGGAAAAAATGTTTATCGTTGATCCAACTCTAGATTCAATAGAACATCTAGACGTGATCAAATTGATGTCCACGCCACCAATATGGCTAAGAAGTTGTTTAATCCTGACGATGAGTTAATTTTAATGTACAAAACACAGAAAAACAAGTGAATGAAAGGTAATTTTATAAACTCTGAAGTACCTTGTTGATCATTTCCCAATAAATAATATGTTGTTACTTAGGATGTAAGTCTACTGCAGAAAAAAAAGCAGTGCTGCAAAAAAATTTCATTACAAACCAATTACCTCCTGAATATGAATCAAATTAATGCTTAACCAGCTTTTTTAAAATTAATTTTATATCTTCGTTTTGTTAAAAAATAGTGTATTTCCTCAACTGAAAACATCAGAGTTATATTTTCTCTATGTGCTGACACGAAATTATTAAACTATTATCTTCTAGTTCTATTCAAGTGGCAGTTGACGCCATAATAGTGCCTTTAATCATATTATCCGATTTAATACCCTCGAAAGCATATTCTAAAACCATTTTTATTTCGATTGTTAGTACGCTCATGACTATGTTATATTACATAAGAAATTAACAATATGCTACAAAAAGAGAAGTTACTATGGAATTACGAATGTATTTATCTAATAAATAAAAAATTATCATAAAATATTTATACTTGTATATCCAATTTAAGAATTACATCCTAAATAATAAAATAATATGAATACATTTTTTTACAGGTGTTGGAAAAACATGTATTGTTAAAAGATATATCGATAAAGCATTCGATCCCTTTTATAGGCAAACAATAGGAGCATGTTTTCTTTGGTGCAAAATAGATGTTGGGGATATCAAAGTCACATTACAGGTAAGCCAAATTTAGTAATCTCTTTTTTCGTTTTAAAACCTTATTTTTCACTTTCACCAACATTCATTTTAAATAAATAAAAAATAGAAGAATATGATGTATTTCAGATTTGGGATACAGCAGGCGAAGAAAGATTCAAATCAATAATGCCAATGTATCATCGAGCAGCAAACGCAGTTTTATTGATCTTTGATTTGACCAAATATGAGACTTTCACACACATAAAATCAGTTCTTCAGGAATTTAGACGGCACTCGAATGAAAACGTAGTTTTAGTTCTCGTTGGGAATAAAATCGACATAGTCAATCGAAGAGAAGTTTCAGCGGATGAAGCACAAAAATATGCTGCATTAATTGGAGCTTCATATCACGAAACTTCAGCGTTGCAGAATATAGGAATTGATGAAGTTTTTCAAACTGCGGCTGCGGGTTTAGTTCGATTAATCAATGAAGAGAAAAGTACAAACATGAAAATTTATGACTGCTCACGATCCGTTGATAAAAGTCGTGAACAGGTTCTGAAGTTGTTAAATGAACAAAATTGCAACAAAAGTAGGAAAAGAATGAAGTGCTCTTGTAAATGACTATGTTTCTGAGGATTTCATTTCTTCAAAGATTTTTGAATTTTACGTAAAATGCATGTTCATTTTGATTGAAAAATGTAATCATTCGATTTAGGAACTGTTAGTATTTTGTCATTACAATTCATATCGAATATAAGGCACTACTTCAAGAGAATATGATGAACGGTCTGCAAAATTTTTAGTAATCGCCAATTCAAATTATATCTAGATAGGCTCAAAATTGGTTAAAATTGCTCAAAAGACAATTCCAATTCAGCGGTTTGGTACAATAATAGAAAAAGAAATTAGTATTTTTTGAAGCATTTATCATGAATGTTACTTGTAAACCAAAAGGTTTTGTATTATAGGATATTGATTGGTATTTCATAGAATAGTAAACAAATGTAATAACGGGAGCAAAATTTCCGAAGGGGCTAAAATGCTGTGTAATCCGGATTTCAAAGTGTACAGTCTTGAGTGAAAAAGTGCAGCAGAAAATTGACTTATTTTCTCACAATGACCTAAATTTCCAGTCTTTTGAGTAGTTATCACAGTACCGATTGTCATTAAAAAAGGTGATTTTTTTCAATAAGTGATAAAAACATGTTTTCTAAGTTAGTTAAATATATAAATCAATGCTTATTAACATTTTATCAGTCATCAGATACGAAATAAGCCCACTTAGTTATTTCCGACTAAATATGTTCATTTTAACTAACTATACCGTTACGGAATTTTCCCTAATACTCTAATTATAATGAAAAAGTGACAATATTATTATTTTTACCGAACTTTATTGAACAAATGAATGCATGTTATTCATGGAATTTTTACAAGCAAGGAAATTTGACAAGCTTTACTATGGTTATAATAATTTAATAAAAATATGTATGTCCTTTTTATAATCCTTTGAAATTAATAATTAAACGTCAGAATATCTCAAAACATGCATTCTCAGATTTTGATGAAATACATATTAAAAGAAAGATTAGAGTTTCTGTTTTCTAATCCTATAAAACATAATGAGCGTTTTACGGACTTTAGATATATTAATTAAAATAAATATTGAATTACAATGTATGATGATACATGTTTTGAAATATTCTGACTTTTAATTTTTAATTTCCAAAAACTATAGAAAGCACATACATTTTTTAGACATTTTTATAACCATCATGAAGCTTGTCAACGATTTTTTTTCTAAAAATGGAAAAATATTAATCATTGAATTTCTTTTCTAAAAGAACATAAATGTTGTCGGCCACCGTCTGATAGCGAACATGAATCACTGGGATTATTTACATGTTAATATAAATAAACATGATTTACATGTTTATTTAACTTATGGAACTATATTTTGTCACGTATGTATTTGTTAAACAACAATAGATACCTTGGTGATAGTACGCTCATACTTTGAACTAGGTATTAAAAATGAATTTTAATGTATATTTAAACTATTAATTTAGTTTATAAATTATCAAAATATTGGTACAGTTGAAAAAAAATTTTGGTTACTCGTGGGAGGATCACGAAGGGAGGGGGGGGGCTATTTAAAGGGTGTGTAATCCGCAATGTAAAACATTTTAGACTCTGTAAAATACATTTACAGTACCAGCGGAAATTATCTACACATCGGTTCTTTGAGCTGTTGCTAAGGTTCCAAAATTTTTATAATATGAACAATTTGTTTCCTTGTAGTGCAATCATTATTTTGAAATTTTGCGACTTTTTGTACCAAGTTCGATCCTGGGAAAGAATCTAGGGAAAAAAGCTAAAAATATCCTAAAAATTACGCAAAATATTATTGAGACTGCCCTTTAAAATGAACCAACGAACATTAAAAATGGTTATTATTTCCAGAGTTATTATGTTTTAAAAACATCTAAATTTGACGCTTTTGTAAAAATGTTACACATTGAATTTTACATTTTGCCTGCCACTTGGGCTTTACTAGACGCAGAGTTTTATTAGCTTTCATGCGATTATGAGGAAAAAAATTTAATGTCAATATTGTACAAATTAAGAAACTTTAGCAACAGCTTTCTAAAAAAACTTCAATATCTGTGATATATAATTTTCCTAACTGCATACAACGAGAGCTCTTCAAATAAAATTTTAATTTCATAAACTCTCCGTCGAAATCTGTTTTTAAGATAAAATGCAACAAATTACAATAAATTATACTAATGTAAAAATTATAATTTCTTTCAAAAAAATAGTCATTACCTGTACAATTTTGTAAAATTATCCTAACAATTGCAATAAATTGTAGTTTTAATAGATTTGTTCTATTCTGACACTTCTACAAAGACAAGTAATTACAATTTTTTATAAAGAAGTGTAATTTTTGCATTATTGTATTTTATTGTAATTTATTATGAGAATACATTTTCACCTGGGCTACTACTTAATAAACTATGTGTATGCAGTATTTTATACAACTTTTTGCTTTAGCATATATAACTTTATACTCTTATTGAAAAATAAATGTGATTTTTATAAATTAAATGCTGTTTATTAACTAAGAGGGAATTCAAGCGTCAAAAACCCGTACGGGGTAATCCCTATTATGCCTATTACGAATTACGATACATTATTACATAATTATTACTCGGATATTACGGCGATATTGAATAGCGTATATCGCAGCAATAGAATTCACTGAAATAGTGGAATAGATCAATATCAGGGGAAGAAATTGTTGAAATTCCATTATTTATAGTTACAATTAAACAATAAAATTGATCTTCAACGTCAGCTGAAGTAAAATTTAAACCACAAATAAACTCAAATAACTAATCATAAATTACAGTAAACTTTCAAATAAATGAATGAAGCGAAATTTTTTAGTGGAAAGGAATAATTTTATCCTATCAACTCTTCTTGAAAGATTTTTTAGAAGCTAGTTAATAATAATTTTTTATCGAAATTTTACGTGATAATGAAAAATTAAATAATATTTTGTTATTTCATTGCAACAAATTCAGTTTTTAGACAAATCATAATGGGAAATATTTTTATTAAGGATGCGGATTAAAATTTTATAACATGATTTTTCGCTATAAGTGTATAGAAAATTCATAAATTCCACAAAATTCTTATAAAAAAATTGATAATTTATAATAATTGCCGTAAGTAGCTATTTTATAAATTATGCAGTCCAAACTCCACGCTCGAATGCGTGGAGAAGAATGCAGCTGACAAACTCCGAGCATTGCCGCGCGTCGGACAGGTTAAAAATCTATCTCGAAAATCGTTTTATGTACGTAGCGTACATGAGGGTGATCCGAAAATGCATTGCAATTTTTTTTTTCACCCAGAGGACAAGTCCACCCCTCAATGTTTCCACTTCCGGAGAAAAAAAAATCCCTAATTTTTTTATTTCGAAATTCGAACATTAACACGTGCCACCGGGCACTTCAAACTCCCATTTCATTAACATGGGGAAATTTTGTATTTTCGAAAAATTGAACTTTACAGCGCCCCAAATATGACCCAAAAATAAAAAAACTACGTTTTTACGTATTATTGTTACTTTTTAGCAGTTGCCGTCGTCTTTTACATACAAATAATTACTAATGGACAATTTGAATGTTTCCTATGACTTTTTGAACAATTTTTAATAGTTTAAACAAATGCACCTTATTTAAACAATTATTTATTCGCAAAAATGTAAAAAATAATCGTGTCTTCTGATTGAAATGTAACAGTTTGTCATTGTTTGGCAAAGTAAATTTTTTTAAAAACATTATGAAATTATTTAAACAATTACTGATTGTTTATTTTCAAAATTTCTAAAAATTGACCAAGAGAAGTCCAGTTTTTTCTCAAATTGGTATCCTATGCTACTTTTTATTGAATAATTATTTAATTTTGATACATTTCTTTTAATTTTTAATAAATTTCTATTTTTTTAAGCAATTTTGATTTGCTTAAGCAGTTTTTTCGATAACTTAAAAAAAATTTAATTAAATTAAATACATATAATTATTTTGCTGACTGTATAGTGTATAGAAAGAGTATATTAACCATTTTTTAATTGTTCAAACAAATATTTGTTTAAACAATTACTTTTCCAAAAATACGTTTTAAATCGTATTTTCTGAATTACACATAATATTGAATTATTTCGAGGAGTAATAAATTCTGCTAAAAATCTCATGTTATTGTTTAAACAATTAATTATTGTTTTATTTTCTTCAAATTTCCTTCAAATTGTGTATGGATGGTTTACATTTTTTTGCGCATTATTAAATGAATCATAAAAGTCATAATAACATTTAAATAATAAAAGTGTGTTTATTATTGCTTTCTTCATATTTTCACAATCTTTATCATAATTATATTATAAAAAAACGCACATTCACGAGTGCTAATTATAATTCAAGTTTCAACAAATTGCTTTTTTACATTTTCATACTCGTCATAAATCTGACATATTGGAAGACGCAAAAAATATATATTAAAATATATTTACGAAAATAATTCTATGTGTAATATATTATATTATTGATCCCCATTTTACAATAGAAAACTGCTTGAACGAATAAAAATTGTTTAAAAAAATGACACGACGTTTTTAACAGAATTTGCTACTCCTCGAAATCATTCAATATTATGTTTAATTCAGAAAATACGATTTGAAGAATATTTTTGGAAAATAATTTTTTCAACGAATTATATTTGCTTAAACAATTAAGAAATGATTAATATATTCTTTCTATATAATATACAGTCAGAAAAATAATTATATGTATTTTATTTTATTTTTTTAAAGTTATAGAAAAAAACTGCTCAAGCAAATCAAAATTGCTTAAAAAATAAATAAATTTATTAAACATTAAAAGATATGTATCAAAATTATATAATTATTCAACAAAAAGTAGCATAGGATATCAGTTTGAGAAAAAATGGACATCTCTGGGTCAATTTTTAGAAATTTTGAAAATAAAGAATAAGTAATTGTTTAAATGATTACATCATGTTTGAAAAAAAATTTACCACTCTAAACAATGACAAGCTATTACATCTCAATCAGAAAATACAATTCTTTTTCACATTTTTTGGGAATAAATAATTGTTTAAATAAGTTAAATTTGTTTAAACAATTAAAAATGGTTTGAAAAGTCATGAAAAATATTCAAATTGTGTATTAGTAATTATTTGGATGAAAAAGACGACGGAAATTGCTAAAAAGTAACAATACTACGTAAAAATGTAGTTTTTTTATTTTCGGGTCATATTTAAGGCGCTGTCGGGGGAGAAGGGTGGGTTAAAAATAAAAGTTATTAGTATGGTTTTATTTCATAGGTACTCCTTTTCAATCCCTGAAAAAGTTGGCACGTTTCTAACAAAACCATGAAGTATGAGTTCAATTTACAAAAATAAAAAATTTCCCCATTTTATTAAATGGGATTTTGAAGTCAAAAGGGATTTGAAGCACTTGTTAATATTCGACTTTTGAAAAAAAATTAGGAATTTTTTTTCGAAAATGGAAACTGGGGGGGGGGCTTGCACTGTAGCTCGAAAAGCGTTATTTGGACCACCCTAGTGTACATACATATGTACAAAAGGGATTCATATTGATTTCTTATATGTATAACAAAACGAAAAATTTGTTTGCCTGAAAAGCGAAGAGCAATGCTCGGGGCGGCAATGATCGGAGTTTGGACTGTATTCAGTTTAACAGAAAAAACCGATATCTCGAGAACTATTCAAAATGTAGATTTAAACAATTCAGATTCGTTTTTCTCGCGAAAAATCCTATCGGAATACATATAAAAGAAATGAAGTAAATAAAAAAACAAAAGTTAATAATTTTAATCAATTCGTGTTTCTCTTTGATTTCTCGCAAAACCCCATATAGGTAACCACATTAAAGCATTGTCGGATTGTTGGCACGGATATCGTAATGGCCCCGTATTATGGAATGACATAAGAAAAAAAATGAAACATTGAATGCATACAATTATTGTAATATTGTACAATTTTTAATTAATTTTTTTAACTAAAGTAAGATAAATCTGCAATGACGACTGCAAACAACCTTCCCGACAATTTCTATGTACGAGTTTTCAAGAATTCCGTGTGGAGCGCTGAGTTTCATTCTGGTATTACTCACTGAAATTTGCTGAAATCGGTGTTGACACACAGAACCTCAAAAAATTACCGACAACTACAAAACTGAATGTCTTGAACTAAGTCACGTGAAACGAAAAGAACCATATAAATACTGCTTCAGAAATTGTTCAATTTAAATTATTAACTATACAGTTTACTTTTTTTGTTCGATGTTTGTGCAGTGAACATGAAGGTCATTGAAGGAAAAGTTGTTTTGTTAGGTTCACAAGGTTAGTTTATCTAAATCATATTTTTCACCTCATGTTTTTAAATCTTGCTTCTAACATAATTAGAAAAAAGTAGTGTTTCTGAATCAGATGTATACCTTTTTTTTCTTTTCTTCCAAGGAAATTAAAAATATGACATACATTTATAGTTGCTGTGAATGTATGTTTGACACTGAATAACTGATTGTTAATATAAGAAGGCAACTTCTACCAGCAATATTCTTTAATTAAAATTCGTTTTGCAAAAAACAGTTCTATGTTACATTCAAAAAAGGGAAAAGAAAACGAGTGTGTCACATGCATTGTTTACACTTTTACAGAGTTCACGGAAATTACTGTAAAGCAGCGCTCTCTAGCGGTCCATTTTGGAAACCATGATTTCAATTTATCATTGAACAGTTGAAAGCCTAATTTTTTTGAAAATCAAAACTGTTTTTGTAATTTTCCTGTATCATTTAAATTGTATTGTAGATATTTGATATTGCTATTCCAATAATATCAATAAAATGTTTAATTATTCTCATATCAGGGTGTCTAGCGACCTAGAAAGCATTGAAAACCTGGAATATTCCTTCAATTTTTTCAACCTTGCAAACCTGAAAATCTCCTTGCATTTTTCATGAGCAACTTGAATTTTAATTACTTTTTATACTTCGCTTATGAAAAAATTATTTTATTATTTATAAAAGAAACTTCTCCATTAGAAAGAGAAATCTTGCTGATGAAAAGTGTTTTAAAAATTAAGATATAATTTTTCTGTGCTAATTATTTTATAGATTACAATAATTAGACTCAAATATTGTGAATAATTTGATAAGTGTTTTATTACGTTAGTCGATTCCTACCTTACCGACATTTTTTTGAACAACTTACGTTCACGCGAAATGCGACATCGAGTTGAAAATTTACGAAATTAAATTAAAGACAATAAGAAACGTTTGTATGGTCCTAAATTTTTAACATAATTAACGAAAATTATTTTTAAAAAATTGTAATCTAAAAATTTAAGACCATAAAAAATGCAAACGTTTCTTGTTGTCTTCTTTTTAATTTCGTGAATTATCAACTCGATATCTCATTTCGTGCGGACATGAGACGTGAGTTATTAAAAAAAAAAAAAAAATTTATAAGGTAGAAGTCGGGTAACGTTTGACATCCTACACTTTTTAAATAACACTCTACAATTCTTTATTAAACAGTATTTTCATATTCAAAACATTACAGAGAAGGCTGTTGTCTACATTTTTTTCCATACTCTACTAGATTTGTGCAGTGGTTTGTTCGAATTTTTAATACAAATTTCGACACGCTTGGAACAGTGGATTTTTCAAAAGAAAAAAATCTTACCCTGCACCAAACCGACTTGATTTCCTTAATGTTTTTACCATTTTAAAAATGAAAATTACTACTTTTTGGGAGAAAACTGGATCTAAAATGTCGAATTTTCGAAATTTTACTTTTTCTAATATTCGAATAAATCGTATTTCGAATATTAGAATTGACTTTTGGCTCCATTATTCACAAAAAAAAGAATAAATTTGATTTTAAAAATTATAATCTAAGAAAATTAATCCGGTTTGATTTACAGCTAGATTTTTAACATTTCGAAAAATCCTATGTTCCAAGCGTGTGCAAGTTTGTATTGAAAATTCGAATAAATGACTGCACACATCTATACTCGACTTCAAAATCATCAAGTTATTAATTGAAAATATCGATGTTGAATAATTTTCAGGATTAGAATGCGCCTGTATGTTACTTTACGAAATTTGTTAATTGTATTTATGCTAAATTATATATCTGTATAACTATTCAGAAGACGAAAAAACAAATCTTTTACTAAGAAATTCTAATAGTGTAGAAATGTTCTTTTTTAAACATTTTTTACATTCAAAAACTGAAAAGAAAAATATTCGTGTTAAAAATTGTCATTATTTCCATATGTCTCAAACCAATTTATTTTTCACTTTTCTTATTAAAATTAAAAAAGTATGTTTACGAAGCTTAGATAGTACTTGCAAATCAAAAAAATGGCCGAATCGAGAAAAAATTAAATAAATTACCTATTCAAAAAGCAAGAGAACAGACAATTTATTTATTTTTTGTAAATAAATGGACAAATACATAAAGTGAAAGAAATGTTTCGTTCCAGTTATCTCCATAAAATGATAATATAAATGCACTGGAACTTGGATTCACCACTGATTTCGGGGATGGCCTAATATTACGCAATATTCACTAGTGAGTACCCGCGCACTGCGTCTTTCCGCTACGCTGCTGGTATTTGACGCTGCTGTAAAAACCCTCTCTCGCCCCTACGAAGCTTCACTTTTAGCCCGATACCGCCGTGGCAATAATTCTGGGAAGCAGTAAATTCGGTCTCATTTAATCCAAGTTCCAGTATAAGACGCTTTTTGCTTATTCGCAGTCAAAAAAAAAGTGCACAAAAAAATTCCCTATAACTTTTTCTCTCATACGACAAATGGAAAAAATCCCATAATTAAGATTTTTTATATAGATCGAATCCATTTCAAATCAGACAGGTTCTAAACTTCAAGTCGCAAAATCTCTCAGGGATGCAATATATTGTTTTTTAAAGGAAATTAGCAATCCCGCTGAAAATGTTAAAAACGTTAAAAATTAACAAAGAGGTGACGATTTGTTCAGAAATATAAAAAGTCGAATGATACATACAAAAAAATGTCAACGAAAAAGTTTGCACGCCTAAAAAAGTTCTAAAAAAAAAATGCCTCTTGGTCTTTTGAGATATATTGCATCGTTCACATGGAAAATTAGAAAATTATATTTTCAGAAAGAAAAATTCTTCTGGCTTATAAAATGGCTTTGCATGCATCAACCTGACAGGATCTCTTTCTTAAGCATAAACTTAAAAAAATATTGCAAAAAATAAAAAAAACTGGGCTTTAGAGAAAATCTTCTCTTCATTTTTCAATATTCGAAGAAAAATATACAGAAGATTTTCTGCAAAAAATCACATTTGTTATTTTTTGCAAATTAGAAAAAACGCTGAATTAGGTCCAAAAATATAGAATTTCAAAGACGAAATTGGCGATTTTTTGAAAAATGGATGTCAAGATTCAAATATCTTTAACTTTGTAGAATTATTTTTTCTCAAGTCGGAAATATGCGTGTCGCCTAATTTCATATAAAAACCAACATACCCTGGAAACTGGATTTGTGCACGGTTTCGGTTATGGCCTTTGACACAAATCCAGGGACTCTGAACGTAAACAGGCAGGGTCACATAAACGACTTCTGTTGGATTTGGAGGCACGACGCAACCTGATGCAACTAACGCGGTGAGAGTGAGAGAAAAAAAATTCTATTCAAATTTTTGATTCAGAATTAATAGTGTAGAATAAAATCAGTTGACAGATTATTAATGTAAATTTTTTTATTAAATGATGGAAATTGAAATATGATTTTTAAGCTAGGAAATACTTTTAAAAAACGGTTAAAGCTTCTCAGAATAAAAAATGACGTATTAAAAATTTTATTCGAAATCACCGTGTTATGAGCCCATAACGTCCCCTGAAAAGTGAGCGTTAGGTAGCCCCTTATCTAACGGTGTCACCTATTAGTTCCGAACGCGGCCACACTGTAAAATTACTAGTTCCACAAATGAGCACTGAATAGCGCCCAATGTATTCTCTAATTATACTCTTGAGATTTTATTTATATATATATATATATATATACATACATACCGTAAACTTTCGTTTATTTTAAGGATCGCTTAATTTAAATTTCACTTAGTTTAACTCCCCAACACGCACTTATTTTAAGTTGCGCAGTTTCGTCATCTTCACCACGGTCCATGTACACTCTCCTCCGCGTCAGTGGCCGACCAATAAAAAAAAGAGGCCCGAAGGGCGCCCTCGTTAGTTTACCTTGAGTATTTTATCACAACTTCATGGGAATACGTCTGACGACGTTTTAGAGAAAATATGCTAAATCTAAAAGTTAATCACATCCATTTGATCAAAACCGGGTACTCTGACCTCAAATTTCGTATAGTTGATTGTATTTCGTGAAACACTTGAAAAATATTACTATCGAGACCATTATAACGTACCTTTACGTTTCGGAGATTTTCTCCAAAAAGTATGCAGTTGAAGTACCATGTACGAACCTTCCTGATGGCTGACATTTCCTCCACCTAGTCTAGCATATCGTCGCGGTACGTCATGCTGCAAAACTCACTATTCCGCGAAATATTTACGTCGTTTTTTGATTATATAATAACCACAATTTTTAACAAAATGTAGTTTAATAACTGCATAATCTCAAGGAAATTTTCCTATGAGATTTTTAAGGTTATACCGTAAATGATACGTTATCAAATCCAAAAAAAATCTTGTTTACAATTTTCACTTTTTTTAAACTTTTAACAAATTGACAAGATACAGAAAATGTCAAAGACGCTCAAAAAACTCAACATAGTCTTCACCGGTTGTTCTTTTCTTTCTTTATAATAGAATAAGCATTGAAAAGGACCTGAAATTACAGGTTGAAACATGTCGGCAAATTTTTTATGATAAACAAAATTTTTAACACCAAAAGAAGCGGAACAGGCCTTAATGAACATTATTTATCATATAGCGCAAAAATACATTCATTGATTTTTTTGTTGGAGATTCATCATTTTACTTAAAAATGTAAATATTTTGTTAAATATTTAATTAGGTTGAAAAGTTCATTTTTGTATGTTGATATTTTAACTATTTGGGTCAAAATTAGACTATTTTGTTGAATATTTGTCACATTTGCTTAAAAGTTCAACTATTTGGAAATTCAAATATTTGGTTGAAAATTCATCTTTATATGTCAAAAGTTCGATTAGGTGGTAACAAGTTTAACTACTTTCTTGAAAACTTTTTTAAAAATTAAACTATTTTGTTAAGAAATAATCTTTTTTTTAAGTTTAAATGCTTTGTCGAAAATCTATCTTTTTTGATAGAAAATGCAATGCACTTCGACTGCAAATCTTAATCGTTTTATGTCGAATTCAATACTAATTCATTAGTTTTATTTGAACGAACTTATTCCCCTATTTTCGTGAAAAATCGCCCCGTTTCCTCTGTTTCGGGAGCATTTTAGAGTATGAAGTCTATTAAAATCTTATGTTTGTGTCTTTGTGTTTTATTTTAGGCGTTCCTCGAAGACAATCCATGACAACATTTTGACATAAAGGGAAGGGGTGGGGGGTCGTAGTTCATAAGCAGCCCGAATTTTCTAATTCTATTGCGCATACAAGCTTGTGTAAGTAAAAAATTTACAACTCATAACTAGAACTTTTAACATTGAAATAATACTGAAATATACTACAAAACTGAAAAAGTGATAAAATTACATCTGGATCTTCGTACATGGAAAAACACGGCTACAATTTAATGATGATTTCAGCAACGCCAACATCGCTTGGCACGAGATAATCTCGCGTGAAAATAATTGTGATCAAGATATTGAAATTTGGTCTTGCAAATCTGTGGGCGCCACCTGGAGTGTCGGTCCTCCTCAAAGTGTATTGGGTAGGATTTTCATCAGTTATAGGACTGGAGAGGGTGTGCAAGCTTTTTGAATCTACCCTCGATGAGAAGAAGGCCTTATCTTCTATCAGAGACCCGACTTCGGACCAGTGGGTTTGGCCCCTGGCCAAAATGGTAATGTAGACCCTGCAACGACGGCAAGCTGCATGAAGCTCGAGTCACATTTATCGGTATTCACTTTTCGCTTTTCAACCCTGTGCCCTCTTACCTTCCTGCCTTTCTGCCACAATAGGACCACTAGAGATGCTTGAGAACACGCAATTTGTGAGAAGATAATTCAGCGAAAAGGGGAAAACAGGGACATGATGTAAAGAAGAACGAAACTCCCTTAGTCCAACAAACTAACCAGTAACCAAAATTGTAGGAAATTCTTTGAAACCGTATGACCCATATAAAAAAGAAATCATAAGATTCTATATAAATTGTACAGAAAATTCAACATACAGAGCTTTCGTAGAGTTTCTACCGGATGTACATAGAGTATGTCGAATTTTCTTTAGAATTTCCATAGCATCTTATGGTTTCCTTTTACCTAGCTAAATTTTTTTAAATCCTTCTCAATCAATAAAACTCTTTGAAATTTCTTGAATTTTTTGAAAACAACTTAAAATATTTGAAATTCTCTTCAGATCCTTGAAATCCCTCAATTCGCCTGAATGAATTCTATGAAATTTTATTGAAATATTAAAAAATCCCTTAAAATCCTGTAACATTACGTTAAATCTGGAGATATTCTTTGAAATCCCTTGAAATTGATTAAGTTCTAAGTAATTATTTGAGACTTTTAAAAATGTATTAAAATACCTCATTGAACTATTAAAATACTTGAAAATCCTTTGAGATTCATTTGAATCTTTTCAATTAGCTTAACCGATAAACTCAAGAAGTGTATGAATGATTTTGCGAGTAGTAGTAATATCAAAAATAGTGAAAAGACTTTATTTTCATTAATTTTTTTTTTACAGAATGATGGAAAAAATTTAAATTCTAATCTAATTATACGAAAATGAAGCCTTTATAATATTATTGCTACCTTAAATATAGAATAAAATAATTTTTAACTTTGAAATTTCATTTTTCGAAAATTCTCTATTATTGCTATAAATTATGGAAAGATGTCGAAATCCAAGATTTTGTGCATCAGGGAATGATAAATGCAAATTTTGAGAATTGAAATGAAAATAAAAAATCTTTTTCCAATTCCTCAACGACTCATCCAGACTTTATTCAACGAAATTGATAATGCAACGTTTCAGTAACGGACCGTTACTCTCATTAGGCATGTTCTATATAAAGCAAAAACAAAAAAATTAAAAATTAGATCTTATAAGCTTATAGTTTCAAACATATTTGAAATCATTATAAAGGTCTACAAAGTTTTCTTAACTAATTAATAAGGAGCGCATTTTTTGTCAAATTAGAAATAATGTTCGAGGTCAGTAATCTTGTTCAGACCGAGGTTCAGACCCAATAGTTAACTAAAATCAGTACGTATGATCTGCGTAACAATTTCAAAAATGTCGACGTGTTTGTTAGTGTAAAACTGTTGCCAAATTTTTCTCCTATTCTAAGAATATCAGAGACTCAATCAGGAATTGTAGTGTCCGAAAGATTTCTAAGCTAATGTTCGTCATTAATATCGTTATTGTTAATACTACTTTCTGTTCTGTGTTTATTCAATTTGAGATTTTTACAATCTTGGTATCTTTTCGAAATTTCGATTCTGTTATTGAATTAATAAATCATGTTATAAGCAATCATTATTTCACCATCCTTTTCAAAATATATAGATTATTGCTTTTCGTAATATCTAACTTTATTCGAAACTTTTAGTCGAATTTTGTCTTTCCTGCGTTTAATTGTTCTGAAATGGCTGAGAATATTTGTAAAATACCCTCTGCTTTGGAAATCTTATGAAGGAACGTGCAAAAAAGATGGGAACATCCCAATGTCAATATTTTTATACTTTTCAACGTGATCTCTTCTTCATCGGATATAACAAAGAAATTCAAATAATCATTGATTCGTTTCAGCTATCTTGCTATCTCAGTAGAAGTTCATTCGTGCGAGCAATTTTTGTTACTTTTCGTGAATTATTAAGATTCAGAATTATCCTCACACAATAAAATATATGGTTACAAATCTGACATCATTTGTGCATTATCTTTTAAAAATTATGAGAGTTTCCAAACTAAATTTGGTATTTCGGATAACAGATTAAACGATACCTTTATAAATTTTCCGCTAACCGATCACTATTATCACGGAATCGGCTGGTGGATTGTAAATGGTATCAGTGTATAAAGTGTTAGGTTCACTTGTATGTACTTGAAAGCATTGGCGGATGTATCTTGGCAAGATACCAAAGCTCTAATGTTAGCCGGCAACAGGAACTGAGAAATCGGTCTGTGGTGGAACAGTTAGGAGGTGAAATACCGTTCGCTGTAAAGTAGACGCCTTCGAGATTATTCAAACCCACTGTAGAATGACAGCGATGCAATTCTAGGATAGATAAAATCTCGAAAGATCCTTCCTAAGCGACTAATCTTCATGTAATTTTCTTCTTGAACCATTCGTTTAAAACCCTGTTATCAATAACTTTCAAATAATTCTTTTAAAACAAATTATATATGTAACAAAATCTCAAATGTTGAATTAAATTCCCTGGTGAATGAAAAGTAGATAGTAATAAAATATAATCGAAACCATTTTTTATTCACAGTAAATGACAGTTGAACTATTTGATCATGAAAATTGGATCAAGCTGATATGCAATGCTTTCGATAATAGATTTAATACTTTCACGATGATTCATGATGATAAATTTAAATTTAAAGCTTTTTCGGGTTTCAATCTCCATAACCTAATACCGACCATACCAGCGTATCAAATAACCACATTCTCCTTCTCCAATCTTTCTTGAACCTTCTTTGTCCTATTTCCCATATCTGTTTCATTAACCCTGCCGCCTTTTCTATCCTTTCTCTCATATGAGCTCTATGATATCCATTCATTTGCAGGGTATAGCCCAAATATTTAAACTCCTGTACTTCTTCTAACTTTACTCCCTTCCATCTCGCAGTCCGTTATTTCTTTCTTCCCCCTCCTTTTCTAAACCTCATTATCTTTGTCTTTTCTACGTTTAAATTCAACTTTTTCCCACCTAAGTATTTTTCCAATCCTGTAATTAAGCCCATCATCCCTTCTTCATCCTCTGCTATCAACACTATATCGTCCGCGTATGTCAATGTATATATCTTTTCCTCTTCCATCATAACTCCTCCCCATCCCTTTCTCTTCATTTCCTCTTCTAAATCTGAGATGGATTATTAAATAAAAGTGGGCTCAGAAAACATCCTTGCTTTACTTCTCTCACTAACCAAAAACTATCTTCTACTTGCTCTCCTACCTTTACCCTGCTTTTTGTCTCTCTGAAAATGTCCGATATTCTCTTTATTAAACTCTCTTATATTCCATTTTTCACCATAACTTTTTCTATCTCTACTCGGTCCAAGGAGTCAAACGCCGCTTTTAAGTGTACGAATATTGCTATCAGTGCCCCTTAACCCCTTTTAATCCTTTTATTTATCAGATAGTTCAGAACATATATATTTTACATCACCCCTATCCCTATTCTAAACCCTGTCTGATTCGGTGGCTCTATCCTTTCTTCCTCAACTTCTTTCTTCAATCTCTCCGATAAAACAGTCACAAATACGTTATACAATGTTGGCACTAGTGTCACTCCTCTATAATCTTTAACCTCCTTCCCTTTGCCTTTCTTCACTATGGGTACCACTTCTCCTTCTTTCCATAACTCTGGCCACCCCTCGCCTCTCCATACTCCATTACACATTACTCATGCCCATTCCTTTAGTTCTGCCCCCCCATATTTCCAGACTTCATTTGGAATCTCAATTATACCAGGTGCCTTTCCAACTTTCATTATTCCTAACACCTTGACTATTTCTTCCCTTGTTATGTCCTCTTCCTCATCTCTTTTTCTACCATATTTTTCCCCTTTCCTAACTTTTCTCTCTACCCCTCCTAGCAAATCCATAATCCTCCGGAGCTTGTATATTCCCCTTCCACATCTCCCTCTATATATTTCCGTCTAAGATAAACCATCCCAACTCCTCCAAGCTCTTTAACAATTTCTTTCCCTCCCCGTTCAGTATCTTTTCTTTGGATTTCCTTCCTCCGCCTCCTCCTCATTCCCTGCCTCCTCTATCTCCTGTTCTCGCATTGAAACCCCCCTATTATACGCCTAATCTCTTCTTTATTTTCTTCCATCATTTCTTCTATCTCCTCTGATTTCTCCTGCACATTACCGTTCACATAAACCTCCAATATCTTCCACTTCTCTCCTCCCATATTTACCTCTTCTACTATTATTCCTTCTTTTCGCTATTTCCTTTCTTTCTTATCCTTACCTGTTATACGTTCATTCCTTACTCTCATCACCCTTCCTCCCATTGCTCTGTCTTTTTTATTTTTGCATTATGAACTTGCTACTTGTGACCTCTTGGTAACCTTCCCCTTACTCTTTCCCATCCCTTTTCGTCTAGCCACGTCTCCAGCATTACTCCTACATCCCATTGTGACAAATTTTCTTACTATTTCTTACTATTTCTTATTTTCCTATCTCCCGTTCCTTTCTCTCCTAGTTTCCTGGCTCTACTAACTCTTCCCTTTCTTCGTCACAATCCCACCATACACCTTCTATCTGTATTCTGCCATACATAACCCACGTTCTTTTTCCTTTACTTCTTTGCTCTTCCGCTATTTGCCTTAACTTATACTGCCTATTTTCATAATTACATATTTATATTCCCATTACTTTAGTTTCACTAGTACCATTTTTTATCCTCTTCGCGTTTCCTTTCTACACTTCGCATCTCCTTTATATCTACTTCAGCATCTATCCTTTTCAGCACATCCTCCACTCCTTTCTTCAATTCTTTCCCTTCTAATCTTCTTTGTATTTCCCTTAGCTTTGCCCTCTCAATATTCCCACTCTCCCCTTCACCAAACTCCCGGTTTCATTTTTCAATCTTCCCTATCCTATCTTCCAACTGGGCTGCCTTTTTATTATGCTCCTTCTGGTTTTCTAATCTTTGTTCTAAAGTCTGCATCCCTTTTTCCAAATCTTCCCTAGCTTCTTCCCATTTTCGCATCTCTTTTCTAAATTCGGCCATTTCTTTCCTAATTCCTTGCTTTATTTCCTTTCCTGTTTTTTCCTGCCTTTTTTTGTTTATCTGTATTACCTCTATCATAATTTCCCGCAATTCTTCTTACTTTAACTTTTCAACATCTAGTGGTCCTCTATGTTCAACTTGATCTTTCTCCTTGTCTTTCTCCTCCGCTCTATTTTGATCTTTTCCCGGTGGTGTTATGATCATTTTCGGGTTTTTTTAGGGTGGACCCTAATTCTATCTTGTCTTCACTACTTCCTCTTTCCGTCCTATCCCTCTTCCTATTTATGAATGGTTCGATTGACCAAAACTATCTGCCCTCAATCTCTCCCTCTCTACCGTTTTCCTATATTGTATCCCCTTTTTTGTCTCACTTTTCGGCGTGCAGAATACTTCCTCGTCTGAATCCATCAAAACGATTCGAAGCAACCTCTGTCCGTATCGCCTTACGTAACTTACGTAGCTTCTGTCTCCACGGCGCTACCTCACCCTGCTAATCGTACCTTCTTCCTTGCTTCTCTCTCCCCACCCCTCCGTCTAACTACACTCCTCCCATCAACCAAAAAAGATGAATTTTCGAAAACTTAGTTGTATCCTCAACCATAATAGATTCATTTTCAACCAACAGTTTCATTTTTAACCAAGAAAGATGACATTTCTACCAAAAGAGATGAATTTTCAACCACCAAAGATTTTTCAGTCAATAAAGAAAAAAAATTGCATCCAAAATACTGAAAGTTCAAGCCAAAAACATAAGATTCCTACAAAGTAAAAATTCGATAAAGACTCTGCAAAAATAAAAATTCGTGATAAGCTTTCTACAAGGCAGTTGCATCTTTGGCGAAATAATTGATTTTTCAAGCGAAAAGTTAAATTTTCAACCAAGAAGATTAATTTTAATTTTTTTAAATCTTTCAATAACAAGAAACGATTTTTATTCTACAAAATATTTGAATTTTCTACCAAATTGTTTAACTTTCTTCTAAATTGTCCAATTTTGAAAGCATGAAGACGAATTTTCTACAAAACATTTAAATTTTCAACCCGAATTGTCATCAAAGCAGTTTAATTTTTCAACCAAAGAGATGAATTTTCACCCAAACTATGAATCTTCACCCAAAAAATGAATCTTCACTCAAAATATGATTCTTACACGAAAAAATGAACTTTAAAGAAAGTAGTTCGACTTTCAACCCAGAAGTTGAATTTGTAACCTTAAATGATGAATTTTCAACCTAATAGTTAAATTTTAACTAAAAAAGATAAATTTTCAACAAAAAATGGAATACTTTAATTTTCAGTTAAAAAATTAATTTTGAACCAAAACCAAATTTTCCACAAGATAGTTAAATTTTCAACCAAAGAAATCACTATTTAACTAAAATGATGAATCTTCAACTAAAAAAATTAATTTTTGACAAAGTAGTTCAACCTTTGACTGGACCGTCTAGAATTGACAGAATACTCTGGCCCAGATCTCGCTCTGGTCAGCTTCTCATAACACAAAAAATGTCTAATTGTAAGTATAAATCATCAATCCCCCCCCCTCCTTATTGTCTTTATAGTTTAGTCTGGTCCAGATCAACAATTAATATTATTATTATAATTTTTTTCTTTTTATCGTCTTGACAGTCTAGTCCGACCCAGATCTGACGCTCGCCAGCTTTCATGAACATAAAAGTTGATAAGTCTCAATCATCAAGCTTTCCTCAGTGCATACCAGAAAAATTTACAGGATACTTAAAACAATGAAAAAACATATGTTCTTGGAACAATTATTTTTTTCATGTATATCAAGTTCTTGGAATTTTTGCAATATATTAAGTTACAGATACACCCAGTGGTTCCGCACGTTTCACAAAAGTCGTTGCAAAATCGCGCTGCTGACCTCTCACGAACTGCATATGAACGCAGAGTGCTTCCCCAACCGCCCGAAGATCTGGCTGAAATGGATGCTGCCCTCCGTGAGGATCTCTCATTGGAGTCGCACCTCTGGACCATCAATTGTTCAGTTTATGATGGGGCGAGAACTTTAACTGATTCAAATCGAAAGGTAAACCCGAGATCGATCAAAAGACCAAAAGACGCGTGCATCAACTGAACAAGAAGACGAATGCGTCCCGTGTTCAGTGTGATTGACTACATAGCATCTAGGGCCGTTTACGGAAAGTTTTTGAAAGTTTTCGCATATACTGAGGATCTACCATCACACATTGAACAAGTCAAAGCTGCTGACAATCAAGCAGCATATTGTTGACAAATGACAAATGTGATCTGATGCAAGGAAGAGAATACAGAAGAGGGATGGGTGGGTCAGGAAGAATCAACAGTTTGTCGCTGACCCATCGTGCCTCTTCAGCCATCTCCCTGTTTCTGTTAAAAATCCGCCCATGCCCGAGGAGGTCGATACTTTTTGGAGAGAGGTTTACGAGGTCTAACACCAATTGAAGGAACACATTGAGAATATCATTCGCTTCAAAGAGCTTTGCGAGAACCTCATAGTACCTAAAGAGGAATGCCCATCAATCGCTGCCGAAGAACTTCTCCGCTGCAAGACAAGATGGTATCAAGAACTTCTGGTGGAAGAATTTTACTTCTACACACCAACATCTGGCCCGCGTCTTCACCTCAGATTCAAAGTTGGAGACGCCCATGCCGCAGTAACTAGTATTAGGACGCACTGTATTCCTACCGAAGAAAGGCGACTTGTCCAACCCAAATAACTACATGCCGATAACTTGCCTCAACACTTTGTATACAATATTTACAGCTATCCTGAACGACAGGATTGTTGACAGAATTGGATCTGTGTGCAGAGAGATTTAATCGGAAGATGGCTGGAAAAGGTGTAGCAGGCTGCCGGGAGAACCTGCTAGTGGACAGATACGTTTGCTAAGACGCAACATTCCGCCAGCGCTGCCTGTCAATGGCCTGGATTAACTACCGGGAAGCTTTCGATTCAATCTCTCATAGACTTAACATCTGCCTTTTGGAAAACTTGAACGTTCATCCACACATAATGAGATGTACAGAGAGATTGATACTCCTTTGGAAAACCAGAATCACTATCTCATCTGGAAAATATCGTGTGCCGCATTTTATCCTGAGTACCTAGGACGTATACTATCCAGGTGTTCCACTCAAGCGGGAACGACCATGCTTTAGTACCATATTTGTCGTTATTACGGTGTTGGCCGCGACCCTGTCCTGCCGAATGCTTCGAGGGGGTTAGAGTCAATTGTCTAGAACAAGAAGTGCGGAATTTTGTGGAACTACGAGTTTCGGACAACAGCTACGACAATTGTTTCCGGGATATTCGGTTAAAATGATTGTCCTTGTGATCGGTGCACTCGGAGGTGCGAAGCTATCGCTGGTTCGTAACCTCGAAGCTATAGCTGCGTGCCAAAATATGCCAAGGCATATTTGCGAGGTGCATTCAGAGAGCTGTCATCCTTGAGTCGCTCTGTGTCCTCAAGAAACACGAGGGTTTCACCGGCCTGTCGTTGTAATTTCGTCGTGCCCTGTGATCACTTATCTCACGGTCGTGAGACGTGGCCGTAGTTTCATGGATGTCAGTTGCTCCCAGTGAGACCCTTAGGGGGTTGTTTAACCTATTTTTAAATTATATATATATACTACGACATAGTACAGGAAATCCTCAGTGAAAAATCTTTTGATGATGCCATAAGCATGGTTTTAAATAAAAGTATATTTGTTCATCTAAAACGTTTTGTCTATCGAAGCTTCACTTGCTGACACATATTAATTAAAATTAGTTCTTATGAATGAGAGAACGCACTTAATTCGATAATTCAATCAGAAATATTTAATATGGAATTGACATTTATAAAGGTATAAAAAGGCTTTGTTCTTACTTTAATTCTTTATTCAAGTGTTGGGAGTCCCTCTGAAATAATAAATGCATAGTTCCAGCCAGAGTTGTCGAGATCGCATGTGAGAAAGATCGACCTATTTTCTGTTTTTGACCGATTTTCGATTCTCAACTTCCACTTCCTGCATACTTTAGGGAAGTAAATTGAAAAAATTTAAACTTCGTTAAGTCAAGACTTTAAATCGACCCTTTAAAATAAGACCAAGAACATAATTAAATATTTACTGGTTTTCGGATTATCATGAAAAATGTGTAATCCTTTCCAAGAGGAAATTCGGTCGGTCAAGTGGTGATAATTCGAGAATCAGTAAATATTTAATTATGTTCTTGGTCTCATTTTAAATAGGACTTTTTATTTTTAGATAACTACGAAAAAGGAAAGGCATGACGGTACTGTACCTATATGTGTTAAGTCCTCATATATAGCTGTAATTTACCTGTAACTAACTCATGATATGCTTCGTTTTTAATTATGATTCCTTAAATAATTATAACGTGAGGAAACTGAGAACAGGGACAAGGACAATGAATGTGACGACGATTTCTTTATAATTGATTTTTTTAAATGCAAATAATGATTATAATACACAGTTACAAATAACACGCAGGAATACAATTGAAATTCTGTCAATAAGGGAGCTGGAGCAAAATAGGGCCATTTTGTTAGGAAATATTATCCTCTTTAATTTTGATTGTAACCATTTTTCGATAAAACTTATTCTATACGCAGTAATGTTTAAAATCCATTTTTTGGAAACTTTTCTCAATCATGACAGATGTTCAAATGAATAAGATTTAGAAATTATGAAATATTTTGTAGGTATTTTTTTCATGCCAAAAGTTCTGGCTCGTGGCGTAAAACAAACTGTATTTTGAGTGGCCTTGAATTATATACGTCAATACGTCTGTGTCCGTTATGCTGATTTTGTTCGTGTTCGTGTAAGTTTTGTTCATCATTCATTGGATTTTTTTAACAAAAAACTCATAAATTTTATATATTTTTGATACCTCGCCGTACATGGGTATACATATATCAAATAATGTACAAAGAATAAAAAGATTACCGAAACTTTTGAACGACACCAGAAGATATTAAGAAACCTTTTTTAGTGTATACATAGTTATATTTTCTTATCAGATTTTATCGAACAGATACACAGAGAACTCTGATGCAGCAATTAAAAAAATTATCAAAGTCACTCCCTTAGTAGAGATTGGAATTATTTTATATACATGGTCATCAGTTTATTACATTTTTAAAACCTCGTACATCTATTAACGTAAAAATAATAACTATTACTGAACCTTTTTAACAACCCCGAAAGAGATTAGGAAATTTTTTTTGGTATGCGCACATTTTGGTAGGAATTTGCATAATCTTCTATTTGGATTGTAACGATTTTTTATATAACTTACTTTAAACGAGTTACGCGGCTTATGTATATCTACCTTGGTAGTGGTAGAGAAATTAGTATGTTTTTTAGGATACTCAAATGAAGGTTTCAAAACCGTAAAATCCTTCTTAGGTATTTTTTCTACACCAAAAGTTCTCGCTTCTGGCATATTATGAAAATTCTGTGTCTTTCGTAACGGTTATACGGGTACGTTTTATGACATTTGAAATATTAGATATTCCTGAAGCTCGGAAAAATTCATGGAAGACTATACAGAATGTCAATTTTTTGCAGTTGTCCCCTATTTTCTTACTTTCAAAAACCTGAAATAATGGACAATTTCAAACATTCTTGGGCTCATTTTGAAGTTACATTTTCACAGAATATCAGCAAGGTATCAAGAAAATTGAAAATTTTATGAAGTGCACCTGATTATTACATTCAAATGAGTCCAAGAACATTAAAAATGGACATTATTTTTGGAATCATTCACAATTTAAGAAAAGTAAAAATGTGAACTGCTTTCGCAATTGCTTTGCTTGCTTGGCCTTGGCGAGAGCTTTAGCCACATTTGTGTGACATTTCAGGTTCCAGTGTATCTTTTTCGATTATGAGATTGCCCGGTATTACAAGGTGGTGCAATTCGATAAATAGAATGATAATTCTCAAATTTGAATTAATTCATTACATTACCATTTACACCCACTGCGAAAATAAGAAATCCAGTTGTACCGGGTGTAGCCGGTTTAATGTTGCTCGCTGCTACTACTCCCATTCGTAAAGATCAAAAATTGAAATTTTTTAAAAAGGGCTCAGGCGATTATTTTAAATATGGCCTGAAAACTTGCATGAGGCGCGCGCAACAGTAGTCTATCTAAAAATCTCATATGCAGTCACCTTTCCATTAAATTTTGTTCAGCCCTACCGTGAGTTTCGATATTGCCCGGTAGCATACAATTTTCATCATACATTTTTTTTACTAGGAAGTAAGATCCAATAATAAGATTACAATTATAATAAACACATAAGTATACACTAACAGTAAGATTATTACACAATGAAATTAAACTTTATCCAAGTTTGCGTCCAATCGAGCCCAATCCACTTTCGGATTGGGGCTGTCGATAAATAATTCGAATGTCCTTAATACTATGCGTCTGAGAGATTGATACTATCATACATTACAGATCCATGACGAATCGTTAAGCTTATAAGATTATCTCCTTCGGTCACGAGATTGCCCGGTATTGTTATGTTTGCAGCATGAAAATTTCCACTCTGCAGTGCACTCCGATAAATAGATTGATCATTTTTATAGTGGAATTCATTAATTAAATTATCATTTACACCCACTGCCAAAACAGGAGGTCCTTTGTAATTGCTCGCTGCTGCAATCCCGATTCGTAAAACTCTGTTTTTGTCATTTGGAGAATCTTTATACCTGATAGTCCAAGTTCCCGGTTTCGTTTGTGCATAATACCAGTCTGTATGGATGTCGCTTTTGCCAATCTCGAATTCTAGATCCGCTGGTGGCAACGTATGCCAAATATAATTTCGTTCTTCATTGCTATATTGATATGAGTCTGATCGCCTGTTTGTTTCTCCAATGGACCATTTTACTTCCGTGGGAACCGATAAATCGACGGTGACTCTGTTCATTCCTTGAGTGATGGTTATTAATTTTTGTGACTGGAAACCAATTCCATAACCTTCTATGGGATATGCCGTTAACTTATATGTCCCTGGCCTGATATTTTTAAGTTTAAAGTTACCATTTTCGTCCGTTTCGGTAGAGTAAGAAAATCCAAGAGTTTGTCGGTCAAACTCTTCTGTTAAGGAAGATGAAAGCACAACCATGCTTCGAACAGGGCTAACGATCTGTCCTCTCAGTTTACCTCGTTTTAGTGGATAACCTGTTTCATTCATCCATTTATAAGGCCAAAGATCCTGTTCCACTCTACTCTGACGAATTGCATCTGCCTTCATATCATCATCCGTTCCCTCATTGAAGTAAAGTAGCCAGGGACCATAAATCTTTGACCATCCTACTGGAGCAGTCACAACTGGTGTACCAAAGTGGCGTCCAGTCATATAGTTGGCTATCAGAGCATCCTGGTGAACCAGAAGGTCTTGTTTTAGAGGACCACCAGAGTGGTATTCGCGACTGGCAGAAATCAACCAAGCACCATAACCATTTTCAAACACTCCCACGTATGGTGAATTTCTTATATACCCGGCATAATCGTACTTGGAATAGTAAGTTCCATCCTTAAGTTGCCATGTTGTATCCTGCACTAGTCTTGAATTGATCAATTCATCATTATCTGGTAAAATACCCTGCTGTACACTATTGGTGGCCTGGTGCATTATTCTGGGATTAAATCGATAAACGGCACGCATTTCATCAAATGTTAGCGCCTGGTCTTTATTATTTCTGACTTTCACGTAGGTGTAAAGACCACTGATTCCTTTTTCCATTATGATGTGATATTCGTACTTGAGAAATCCTGGAACGTCTTCCAAATACATAATATGTACATGCTTAGCGGATTTTTCCAAGACTTGAAGAGACGAAGGGAAAAATCTTCCATAAGTACCATTATGCCATTCGAGCTTAAATGACGAATGAGGATCTACATTCTCTACTAGGTTCTCGCAATTTCGATATAAAGAGTAAACGGTGGCATCACTGTTGAAAGTTATTTTTATTAATCCGTTATTTAGAGTGGCAATAAGGCCCCTGACGTCCAAGCTTACGGTTGAATAATGATCTTTGTTTGAAATTGTTTTCTGACAAGCTGTAACTCCGTCTGTTAAAATGGAAAAGACAGTTCTACTTATTACAATAATCAATATGCAGTGGCAGTACCTAATGATATCTCTTACAAAAGAACGTTTTTAATTACAGAAAATTCTGATTTCAATGAAACTTTTCAGAAATGTAGAGCTCGCGGGCAAAAAATTATAAATATTTTGTACTTGTACAGAAAAAACGGATTTTTTGTTGTCAATATTATGAAATACAGATTTTTTAATCCTTTATAGAAAGCACTTTCACATATCTCCGTTCCCTTGCCAGAAAATGGACAACTTTATTTTTATTTATGATTAAAATTTTTTTTTAATTTGCATCTATCCTCAGTCATCTGAGAATTAAGGGATTGAGTCATGCCAACTCCTGTTAAGTCACATTTACGGCAAGTCACATAGCGGCCAGTCACTTAGCGGCAAGTCACATTTGCGGCAATTCACACTGCTGCATCTCTCATTCGGAAAACTTTGAAGTCCACACGAAAGTGGCAAAAATATGGTAAGTCACATTTGCGGCAGGTCACATTCGCGACAAGTCACATTGCGACATCTCACATTCGGAAAAAATTGAAAACCAGACAAAACTGTCAAAAGTACGGGAAGATATCTCTGTAAAAAAAAATCATTTTATACTCCTGCCTCTTTCCGACGTCCCGTGGGGGGAGTCATTTCTGCAAAGTTGCATTAAAATCAGAATTTTCAAATTAAAAAAGTTCCCTTGTCAGTAAATCCGCAATCTAATTTTTATACCTAGATCAAAAGACTGCCAAGAGTTGATAACTGTTCTAAAACTTGTCGATAAGTTAATCGTCAAATGTAGGTATGTACTTATATCAATATATTTTTTTAAATGGAAACATAGCTGGTTTCCATAGTTTGGTTGTCTGCAGAAAATTACGCAAATGTCATCAAATGAGACCCCAAACTTCGAAAAATTACTTTTAGAGAAATGATTTCAGTTTTTGGAATATACTTTATACAGTATTTAAACTAAAAACTGAAGTTGAACTTTGATATATATCACAGTGAATCCCCTAGATATTATTTGTCTGAAGTTGGATAAAAGTGCTGCAAACAATTGAAAACTACAATTATCCGACGGCAGATAATTTTCATCACGAGCCGGATAAAAATTATCCGTCATCGGATAATTGTAGTTGTCGATTGTTTGCAACGTTTTTATCCAGCTTCAGATAAAAAATATCTCGGGGGTTTACTGTGATGTTACCGTTTATATCCGAATACTTTTGTGAAAAACCAAAGAATTTTTTTATTCAATCTGGTTTCGAGTTTCAACTGAAACATTTCAGTTAAAAGAAGATTCACCTTATTAAGCTGTGGAAAGCTAAAACCGCCTAACTCCATTTTTAGTAAAATTGAGTTTCGCGTGGAAAACAATTTTTTTGCTTATATACACGTATTGAACTGAAAAATTAAGGTTAAACCATTTTTTACCCATAATTTAATTAATCAAAAGTTGTAAAATATTTGGAAAATTTGAGTATTTAAATTTAGAACATTAGGAGATGGAAAGTATTCAACTGTTTTATTTTAAATCCAACCTCATTACAGCCTTTCAAAAAATGTATCTCTGATAGTGAATACTTAGAGTTAAGTTTAAGTGTTAGGTATATCTATGAAAATGTTTCATTTTTTCTTGTCAATTAATTGTTGCTCAACTGTGAAAAACATAAAAATATTTATTTCTCATCATTTCCTTAGTGATTTGTTGTATTTTTTCATTATAATCTTATGGAATGCTAAACCGTCCTAACACCATCGAAATTTCCATTATGTTATGAAATGCATACGTAAAGCTATCTATTTTTTGATGTGTTGGTCCTTAAACTGACCCTCCAAACTACAAAAAGAAATTATCTTAATCTGTTGTAAATTATTTCGCTGAAAAGTTATTTTGTCTCTCCTGTAAAATTATAGTTTCAAAGGAGTTACGTGGTTTTAGTTTTCTGTAGTTCAATTGCACCTTTGAGGCCTTGCGTAAACCACGTAGTATTTTGGGGGGAGGGTGGTCAACTTAGTGGCAGACAATGGGAAAAACGGAAAAATTATAGGAAAAGTTGGAAAACGGGCCCAAATATAACCAAAACTTTGTAAATGCTACGTCTTATGTCTAGTGTGAATGTCCATTTAATTACATGTATCAGAAAAATGTTTGACACTATATCAATTAAAGAATTTGATTCAAACAAACATTTTTCGGAGTGTAAGTACCTACTTACTCACTTCTTGCCTTCCACAACTGATTTTTCATTTTTGTGGGGGGAGGAGGCTTCTGGAAAAGAGAAAGAGGTGTAAATCGTCCCAGGAGAGTGACGGTCACAGCCCTGCCCCTTTCGCAGGAGAAATAATTCTTTTCTTTCTCAACTAGGGGTGTGACACTCCAGGCGTTTTCCTGGAAAAGAGGGAGAGTTATGACCGGTCACACTGTTCTCCCTTTTCCAGGAGAAATAATTATTTTCTTTCATAACTAGGAGGATGAAACTCGAATGGAGACTCCTGAAAAAGGGAGTGAGTTATGACTATGATCACAGGTGAGTGAACGGTCAGACTCTTCTTCCTTTTCAGGATGTATAATGATTTCCCTTATCAACTAGGTGTAACTCGAGGGGGGACTCGTGACTGGTCACAGGAGAGTTTACGGTCACAGGAGAATGACCGGTCTTACTCTTCTCCATTTTCAGGAGAAATAATTATTTTCCTTGACAACTAGGCAGTGAAACTCGAGAGGGTATTTTGGAAAAGAAGGAGAGTTGTGACCGGTCACAGTAGAGCGAGGGCCAAAATTTTTATCCGTTTTTAGGATAAATAGTTTTTTTTTTCCTTTTCAACTAAGGACTGAAACTCTAGGAGGGTCTGCCAGAAAAAGGGGGATAGTTGTGACCGGTAAAAGGAGAGTGACCGGTCAGACTTTTCTCCCTTTTCAAGAGAAATAATTATTTTCCTTGTCAACTAGGCCTAGAGAGTTTAACTCGAGTGGGAACTCCTGCGAAAAAGAGGGATAGTTGTGACCGGTCACAGGAGAGTGTCCGATTACACTCTTCTCCCTTTTCAGGAGAAATAATTCTATTCTTTGTCAATTAGGGGGGGGGGGGGTGAAACTCGAGGGAAGACTGGCTCCTTTTTTGACAGAGTAATTACATTTCAAAGTCAACAGTGATTTTTAATAGTACTCATGCTAGTCATACCGAAAATTTCTGACGGTAGTGTACAATAAGCTGTTAATAAACAAAAATGTTCACATAAATTATATCTACAAATATAAGTGCATTTTTGGAAAGAGATCACAAGATGGAATAAAGTGTTTGAGGGAAAAATGTTTTGCCGGCAACAGATCTCAGGGTGTCCACTCGAAACTCTTTGAGATTGCAATTTGTTGAAGTTCTGTATTTTCAATAAATAAATTATCGGGCTCGAAGTGCGCGATGAGTATTGCAGATTTTTTTAGCTGCCATTGGGCAATTGTTTATAAGATATCAGTAATAAGCTAATGTTCTAAATAAATGTAAAATTTCGACAAATTTGCTGTGTAAACATGATTCTTTCATGCAAAATTATTGCTAGATAGATGCTGAATAGTTTCTAGTCAAAAGAAACTAACACTGAACTATAGGATGGGCCGGAAATTTTCTTTTAGAAATCGCGAACAATATCACGCCTGAAAGAAGTTTATTGGGACCCCCATGATGTGTACTGAATAATCAATCGATTTAAATATGGGTAGCGCGCGCGAGCAAAATAGATTTAGAATTTTTTTGGGGCTCCTAGAGTCTTTGGGGTCATTAGAAAAATACGTCATATGTTTATTGGGGGGGGGGGGGTCAAAGTATCATTCTACATGTTAAGAACAATGGAAAGAGCATCCCGAAGAAGGGTGTGGGTAAAATTCCTGAAAAATGTATCACGTATTTTGTGAATGATCCTTCTTAATTTTTTCCAGATTTCAGGATACTATTCTCCACGAGATAATTAGGTTTCAATATACCCCTGTAATTAACTTTTATTTCTTGCACCGATGAAAATATCAAAGAATAATTTTTTGGCATCAAAGGGCTTTTTTCGGATCAAAATTAACTCACAAAACATGCAAGATATCTGGGGCATCAAGACTGGAGTAACATTGGATAAAATTTTCAGTGTTTCCACTTTTGATCTCCCATATACATATCTTGAATTTTTGGTGAGTTAATTTTGTTTGCAAGATAGCTCTTAAGTGCCAAAAAAATTAGGTCATCGAATGATTTCAATTCAAAATCTGGAATTATTTAATATTTTTTATACAATTGCGGTAATAATAAATGCTAATAAAATGTAATAAAACGAGGTTATATACAATGTTCTCAAATCTTTTATGAAATCACGTCACTTTATATTTTTAACAAGAATTTAGAAGATTGAATATCTTCACTAAATATTGGAGATATTTTTACTTCCTGCTTAATCTGTCGTCAAATATATAAAATTAGATTATCAAATCTAAGTGTGTATTTAGTAAATAGCGCAGAATAATATTGGGGGTAGTAGTAATGTCGAAAATTGTGAGAAAAAAAACTTTTTTAACATCCTTCTGTGCAATTTAAAATAAAAAAATTTGTTTCATATATGTTTGTACTTTTTACCCCACGGCTATGAATTTTTTACCCCACGTGTAGGGCAAGAAGTACTATATTGGACAACGTTTAGAAAAAAATACGTAACATAATAGATGGAATGCATATAAATGTTTTATGATTATAATTTGGAACTTTAATGTCTTACATATATTTTAAGGCAAAACCCAAGGTAATACCTAATTTCGTTTGGACACAGTTTTATGAAAAGTAAATTTTTCCACTTTTAGCCCAGCCCTCCCTTATTGTAATTACTGAACTTTAATGCTATACTATAATTTTGGATACATGGATTTCATATAGGTCGATTTATGAAAAATATCACGTGAAAGTATCGGTTTAACATCCCCTCTCTTCCATGTAACAGATCGTAACATTTTCCCGGAACCCCTCCCCCCAAAAAAGGCGATTAACTTTTAGGAACTTTTTTGCCAATAAACCGCTCTTTGCTATTTAAATCACTCTGTGTTGCTTAAAAATGGTAAACAAATATTTGCAAATTTTTTTTTAAATGAAGTTGGGAAGTTTGGTTCTTTTCATAGGTTGGGGGTGGGGTGGTCCCTTGAAGAAAGTAGCTTCGCTTTCCCAGTCGAAAATTCAATATGCGCCTCTGCCTAGTAGTTTTGAGTTTTGACTGAGCTTTTCGGTTAAAACAGAAAATTGCATTAAATAATAAAAAATTCTTTTGATGTTCACAAAAGCACTTGTATAATTATATAATTAGTTATTTGAAAGTAATCAACATTTTTTCTTTTAACTACCACATTTTCATGAAATCTTCGTGGCACGTTTCAAAATTTTTCGAAACGGAACCAAAATTTCAAAAACTTATTAAAACAGAAAATGATATTCTTTGGTGAAAAAGATATTTAATTTGACTTACCGAAAGCCAAGTTGCAAAAGGTGCAAATGATCAAGAGTACAACACAAACACGAATTTGTCCACCCATATTTGGAATAGAGGTTCGTCAGTTGCAATGTGAAATCGGTAGGAAGATTACCTATCATAAATTATAGGTATATATACATAGGAATATCCCCTCTCTGAAAGTATAATAAGCATTTGAAGTGGTAATCTGGCATTGTATCTTTAAGATAATGATTATCACATAAAGTTATTTCCCTCTAATTCAGTACTGTAAATTACCTCATAAAAACTGACGATAACAATTAACAAAATTATTGTATCTCATAATTTTAACCATGTGCAGTGTGTACTACATACCAGATATTCTCATTTAGGAGGACATGTCCTTCTTTTCGCTTGCTTGTCCTCATGTCCTCATATCACTGTATGTGTCGGCCAATAAACATTTTAAAAAATTGATGATCCAAAAAAAATTTTAATTTGGGTCACCCTAGCACTACAGTTGGCAGTATGCTGAACATAAAAAAAAGAAAACCCAACGCGAAATAATCTTCTGTTCTCGATTTATTCCATTGAAGGCCGTAACCACAACAAATTTTCGGGGGGGATATGCAACAGGAACAAATTTCGGATGGGGGGATTTGCAGCGGCACACAACAAAAGTATATGTATATTATGAACATGTTTCAAGTATTCCGGGGGGGGGGGGGCAAACCCGGGACATCCGCCCCCGGCTACGGCCTTGATTCCATTAAACACAAATGTTTACAATTTTATTATTGCATCATTGAACTTGCAATGGAAAATTCGATGTTCTAATTTATTTATTTATGTAGAATTAATAATGATATATGTCGAAAGATTATAGAATGGAATCACTTGAAGCCAGACGTTAGCATTGATTAACCTTCTATGTAAAATTATAAACCAGGCAGAAGTGATAACTTGATATGATGTAATGCATCATATTGCATGATACTGTATCATCATTATTAGAGAAGTTTTAGGCTCCGGAAGCTACGATCATGGCTCCTTGAAGCAACCAATCCCGACGCAACTGGAACGTGTACGTCATCCACTTCTGCTTCTGCTGTCCTAGAAGGTAAGCAAGAGCGGAAAATTTACACAAGAAAACATTGTTCAACACTGTTCCTTGGAGTCAGGTCTCAAGCCGCGGATAACCTTACGCGGCAGACGGGACAGTTGGAGATGAAAATTTCACCTCTGGATACTTGTTTAGATTTATATTATTTATTATAATGTAGTGTGTGTATGGGTATATATGTATAGGGTAGATAGGTATATAGGTGTAAGGTATAGATATTTTAAATTGATCTAGAATTCTCGTGTTATTTATTTAAATAACACGTTCATTACGCAACACTGCTTCGACCCAGGTTACTGATCAATCTCTCTAGCGATCACCCGACGTGGAGAGCCTCACAAAATTTTAATGTGTGGTTCCCCACTTGGGCCCATTCGTATCCAAGGTCTTTGTTTCAGGCGACATTCACTCTACTCACATTCTTTTTATAAACTATTTGTTGCCAAACTTTTCTGTCCTGGCATACTACTCTAGCTTCATTCACGTCCATGCATTTTTTCATGCATTCTCTCGTGTTTCTATGGCTTCTTATGCCTCTTCAGATTAATGTCTCATTCACAGATTCTAACCATTCTTTCGGCCGTCTACCTCTGGGCATTCTGCCATTTACTTTACCTTTATACACCTGTTTGGTCAACCGTTCATCTTTCATTCTTTCAATTTGCAACTAAATATTTTAGATGAATTTTTAGTCAAATAGTTGAATCTTCAACCCAAAAGATGAGTTTGCTACTAAAAAAAAATTTTTGAACAAAATAGAAGAATTTTCAAATAAAAATAAAAATTTTAAATTACAGAAATAATTTGTTAGCTAAATAAAATAAATTTTCAACGAAATAGTTAAATTTTTAACAAAACAGTTGAATTTTCAATAAAAACATTAAATATCTATCAAACAAAATTGGAAAAAATGTACCTAAATTTTTAGTTAAAAAAATTAATTTTCAATCAAACAAAAAGTATTTTTCAACTGAAGAAATGAATTTTCAACCAAAAAGGTATATTTTCTAACAAAAAAAAAGGAAAATTTCAACAAAATTGATGAATTTTCAATAATTAAAAATTTGAACCAAAAATAGAATGATTTAATTTTGAGTTAGAAAAGTTAGTTTTTAAGCAAATAAAATAAATTTTCAACAAATTGTTGAAATTTCAACCAAAGAAATTAATTTTCTACCTTATTTTTATTATAATTTTATTATAATTATTTTTGGTAGACTAATTAATTGGTTATTATTTTATTCATTAAGAATATCAATTGGTAATTTTGAAATTGTGTGAAATCCGTAAATGATAATATTTTTAAGTCCATTGATTATTTTTTCAATAAAAAGTATAATTTGAAAGAAAATAGTCAAATAATTGAATCTTCAACCAAAAAGATGAATTTTCTACTAGAAAAAAAGAAAAATTAAAAAAAAAAAGAATTTTCAAATAAAAATAAAATAGCTCAACTTTAAGTTCAGAAATAAGTTCTCACCTGAATAAAATAAATTTTCAACAAATAGTTGAATTTGAAAAAAAACAGTTGAATTTTCAATAAAAAAATTAAATATCTATAAAACAAAATTGGAAAAAATTTACTTCAATTTTGAGTTAAAAACATTAATTTTCAATCAAAAAAAAATTATTTCCAACCAAAGAAATGAATTTTCAACCAAAAAGGTATATTTTCTACCAAATAAAAGGCAAATTATCAACTAAAAAAAATTTTGAACCAAAAATAGAATGGTTTAATGTTGAGTTAGAAAAGTAAGTTTTTAAGCAAATAAAATAAATTTTCAATGAAATAGTTAAATTGTCTACCAAAAAGAATGAATTTTCAACCAAAAAGCTGAACTTTGAAATGAAAGAAAAAAAAATTGAAAAAAATTGGAAAAAACTTTCAAAAAAAAAAAAAAACATTTGAATTTTTAGTTAAGACCCTATTTGAATTAGTAAAAAATTACTACCAATTAGTAGTTTTCTACTAATTCAGATTTAGAGAGCAGGCAAATAATATAATTTCAAAAAAAATCTTAAATCGGTCAAAACATAAAATACAATATCTGAAAACTGATTTTGAGCACTTTCGTTAGTACTAATTTTTTATTGCCATTTTTAAGCCTACTTAATATTTAATGGCCCATATTTCGTAAGAAAATTCACTGAGCATTCTCTTTAGGGAAATAATGTTCATTTTTTATTCGCTCATAAAATGAAGCGTATAATCCGAGGTAATAAGAAAAAAGTGATAAAAATTAAGAATGGATCTAGGCTTAAAATGACAACCTTAAATCTCGAATAAATTAAAAAAATTAGGGTTGATCCAGGAATAAAAAGTAACTCGTTTCTTTTAATAAGTTACTTTCTTTGGTAACGATGTTAATTTTATAAATAAATAAGGAATTTGTTAACTTATTACATTTTTCAGTAGAAATAACTATAAAAATCATAATTTTTTTACAATCAAGAAATGCTATTGCTTTTGCAACTATTTTTTCATTTACACTATTCAAATTGTGGCGTCTATGTATAATTTTTTTTTTTTTTTTAAATAAGTAACAATAGTGAGGAAGATTTATTGCCTAATATAGAAAAATTGTAATTTTTATACACCCTGGAATTGAAAATTTTATCAAATTTATAGAAACACTTGAAAAAAATTAATTTCAGATTAGAATATCCCTTTCTTTTTGGTGAAAATTATTTTTTGGACTGAACATTTATTGTATTCCAGTTGAAAATTCATAATTTTAGTGAAAATTAATTTTTTAAATTAAAAATCTACCTGTTTTTGGTTCAGAATTCATCTTCCTTGGTTTAAAATTTTATATTACAGTTAAAAACCTAATTATTTTGTTGAAAATTCAACAATTTGGTAGAAAATAATTTTATTACATTTGCTTTTTTTCGACTAAAGAATCTTTTTTTATTGAAAATTGGTCTTCTTAGTTTAAAAATTCATTATTTTGGTAAAAAAATGATTTTTTTACTTGAAAATCCATCTCTTTTGTTGAAAATTTAAATATTTTGTTAAAATATTCTTTTTGGGTTGAGTATTCATTTTTTAACTAAAAATTCAACTACTGGGTTGAAAGTAGAATCTCTTTGCTAAAAAAACCTTTTTTTGTTGAAAATTGAAATATTCTTTTTAAATTATTTTTTGTTGTTGAAAATTAAGTTTTTTCAACTAAAAATTTAACTATTCTATTTTTGGTTTAAAATTCTGCATTTTTAGTTAAAAATTTATCTATTTGGTATATTTCTCTTTTTTAGTTGAAAATTTATGTATTTTGCTGAAGATTCGTCTTTTTTTTTAACAGAAAATTAATTTTCTTGGTTTTAGATTCATCTATTTGTTTGAAAATTTAACTATTTTGTTGAAAATTGTTTTTTCTGGGGAGGGGGGAATAATTTTTCAACCGAAATTTTTTTTTTCAATTTTGGTTAAAAAAGCGATATTTTTCAGTTAAAAATACATCTGTTTGGTTTAGGATTCATCTTTTTGATTGAATTCAAGTGTTATTAATTGAAAATTAGAAAATTGAACTGATTTTTTCAAAATTCAATTTTTTGGTTGAAAATTCCTCATTTTAGTTGAAAATTATGCTCTTTTATTTCGTTGAAATTTTTTTGTTTCCTAGTTAAACATTAATTTTTCCCAATAAAAATAAAAATATTCCATTTTTGTAAAATCTATCTTTTTTAGTCGAAATTTCAACTATTTAGTTGAAAATTGATCTTTTTGAGTCGAAAATTCAACTATTTGGTTAAAAATTCTATTGCTTGGTTGGAAGTTGAATTTTTTTTCAAAAATTTAATTTTTTTTTCTTCAAAATTCCTCTTTTTTTGCAGAAAATTAATTTTTAATTCTGGGTTGCAAATTTCTGTATTTTGTTGAAAATTGATTTTTTTTGTAGGAAATAAATCTTTTCGTTTTTTTTTTGTAAATTTTTTTTCACTGAAAATTGATCTATTCTAGTTCGAGATTCATTTAAAATTTTTTTTTTATTTTATTTTTTATTTTATTATTTGAAAATTCATGTATTTTGCTGAAGATTCGTTTTTTTAACAGAAAATTAATTTTCTTAGTTTCAGATTTATTTATTTGTTTGAAAATTTAACTATTAGGTTGAAAATTGTTTGGGGGGGGGGGGGTAAATAATTTTTCAACTGAAAATCGATCTTTTTCCATTTTGGTTAAAAAAGAAATATTTTTTAGTTTAAATTACAACTATTTGGTTGAAAATTCATCTTTTTCATTGAATTCAAGTGTTTTTAATTTAAAATTAGAATTATTTAAAAATATAAAATTTTTGCATTTTTCATTAGGAATTCATCTTTTTGTTTGAAAATTGAACTGATTATTTCAAAATTCAATTTTTTGGTTAAAAATTCATGATTTTAGTTGAAAATTATGCTCTTTTATTTCGTTGGATTTTTTTTTTCTGGGTTAACATTTTTTTTCACTGAAACTATAACTATTCCATTTTTATATAATCTATCTTTTTTAGTTGGAATTTCAACTATTTAGTTGAAAATTTATCTTGAGTCGAAAATTCAATTATTTGATTCGAATTTTAATTACTTGGTTGAAAGTTGAACACTTTTGTTGAAAAACTCATTTTTTTTGTTAAAAATTTAGTTATTTTGTTTAAAATTATTCTTTTTTGCAGAAAATTAATTTTTAATTTTGGGTTGCAAATTTCTGTATTTTTTTTTAATTCATTTTTTTTGTAGGAAATTAATCTTCTTGTTTGTATAGATTCATCTTTTTTAGTTGAAGATTTAATGAATTTATTTAAAGTTGAACTGCTTAGTTAAACATTCATTTTTTTGTTAATGATTGATCATTTTATTTAAAAATTCACCTATTTGTTAAAAAATTAAACTACTTTGTTGGAAAGTCCTTTTTTTCTGTTAAATTTTTTTTTTTACTGAAAATGGATCTATTCTAGTTCCACATTCATTTTATTTTTATTTTTTTATTTTATTTTTGATTTTATCATTTAAAAAATCACGTATTTTGTTAAAAGTTCAAAGATTTAAAAAAAATTCTGTTGGTCCTTCTTAAATTTTTAGCCGTTGACTAAATATGGCTTTTCGAAAATAAAATTTTTTTATTTATATCAAATTTACTGTCCAAATTTGACAAATGTGAAAATTCAAGATGGCGGATCCAGTATGGCAGATTGAAACAAAAGAAATAAGCTGATTGGCTTTGAACTGAGTTTTTATGTTTTTTTTTCGACAGCTGATTACAAATTTTGAGTCAAAATATAAATATTCAAAATTGCGGATCCAATATGGCGGACTCGAACTAGAGTTTGGATCACTGATTATGAATCTGGGGTCAAAATTAAAAACAAATTAAAATTCAAGATGGTGGCTCTGATGTGACAGAATTAAACTAAATATAAAAATTTAAATAACAGATCCAATATGGCGGAAAAATACGAAAAATTAACTTATTGGATCTCAACTCAGTACCTAGGGTTCTTGGTTCACTAATTACGAACCTGGTGTCAAAATTTGAAAATTTTTCAAATTCAAGATGGTGGATCTCTAATTACAAATATGGAATCAAAATATGAATATTTAAAATAGTGGATCCAATATGGCCGACTCGAACTACAAAAAAATGACTGATTGGCTCTCAGCCCAGTATCTAGGGGATCTTGGGGTCTCTGATTATGAATCTGGGGTCAAAATTGGAAAAAAACAAATTCAAGATGGCGGTTCCAATATGGAATTTTTTTTTAATTTCCAAAATTCAAGATGGCGGATTCAATGCTGCTGAATGAAGCTACAGAAATTAATTGATTGGCTTTTATCTCGGTATATAGGAGTTTTTGGATCGCTGTTTACAAACCTGGTATCAAAATTTGAAAATTTTCAAAATCCAAGATGGCCGATTCAATGCAAAGGAATAAAGATAATGAAATTAACTGATTGGCTCTAAATTCAGTATCTGAGAGTTTTTTGTGTGGATGATTACGAACCTGATATTTATATTTTAAAATTTTCAAAATTCAAGATGGCGGATCCAATATGGTGGACTGAAACTACCAGAATTTGACTGATTGGCTCTAAATTCGGTATCTATGGAGTTTTTGGCTTGCCGATTAACAAACTTACCTCAAAATTGGTAATTTTTTGAAATTCAATATGGCGGATCCATTATGGCGGAATGAAACTGAAGAAATTAATCGATTAGCTCTAAACTCGGAATAAAGGGAGCTTTTGGGTCGTTGATTACGAAACTGATGTCAAAAATGGAAAATTTTCAAAATTCAATATGGCGGATCCATTTTAGCGGAATGAAACTAAAGAAATGAACCGATTAGCTCTAAACTCAGTATATAGGGGGTTTTTGAGTCGCTGATTACGAAACTGGTGTCAAAAGTTGAAAATTTTCCAAATTCAAGATGGTAAATCACTGATTACAAATATGGAATCAAAATATACATTTGAAATAGTGGATCCAATATGGAGGACTCAAACTACCAAAAAATGACTGATTGGCTCTAAGCTCAGTATCTAGGAGTTCTTAGGGTCTCTGATTATGAATCTGGAGTCAAAATTGAAGAAAAAAATTCAAGATGGCGGCTCCAGCATGGCAGAATGTAACTGAAGAATTGAACTGATTGGCTCTAAACTCAGTACCCAGGGGGTTATGAGATCGCTGATTACGAACCTGGTTCCAAAATTGAAAAATTGAAAAATTCAAGATGGCGGATTCAATGCAGCGGAATACAGATAAAGAAATTAACTAATTGGCTCTAAATTGAGTATCTGGGAGATTTTTGGGTCGCTGATTACGAACCTGATGTCTATAGTTCAAAATTGTGAAAATTCAAGATGGCGGATTCAATATGATGGACTGAAAGTACAAGAAGTTACCTGATGGGCTCTAAATTCGGTATCTAGGGAGCTTTTAGATCGCTGATTAACGAACTGACGTCAAAATTGGCAAATTTATGAAATTCAATATGGCGGATCCATTAGGGCAAAATGAAACTGAAGAAATTAACCGATTAGCTCTAAACTCGGTATATAGGGGGTTTTTGGGTCGCTGATTATAATTCTGGTATTAAAATTTGAAATTTTTTATAATTCAAGATGGCGGATTCAATTCAGCGGGATAAAGCAAAAAAATTACCTCATTGGGCCCTAAATTCACTATTTAAGAGTTTTTTGGGTAGCTGGTTACAAAGCTGGTATTACAATTTCTTATAATTCAAGATGGCGGATTGAATAAAGCAGAAAAAATAAAAGTAAATGACCTGAATGGGCCTTAAATTCACTATTTGGGAGTTTTTTGGGTCAAAATTCAAGATGGCGGATCCATTATGGCGGAATGAAACTAAATAAATGGACCAATTAGCTCGAAATTCAGTAGTTAGGGGTTTTTCTGGCCACTAAACACAAAGCTTGACTCAACATTTAAAAAAGTCTGAAATTCAAGATGGCGGCTCTGATGTAGCGGAATGAAACTGAAGAAATTACCTGATTGGCTGTAAATTTAGTATCTAGGGGTATTTTGGGTCACTGATTACGAACCTAAAAACTTTATTAAAAAATTTACAAAATTCAAGATGGCGGATCCAATATGGTGGATAGAAACAACCAACAATTGACTGATTGACTCTAAATTCTGAATCTAGGGAGTTTTTGGGTTGCTGATTACGAATCTGATGTTCAAATTTGGAAAATTCAAGATGGCGGACCAATTATGGCGGAATTAAACTAAAGAAATGAACTGATTAGCCCTAAATTTAGTATCTATGTTTCTTTTTTTTTTCATCGCTAAACAAACATCTTGTCTTAAAATTTAAAAACTTCCAAAATTCAAGATGGCGCCTCTGATGTAGCAGAATGAAACTGAAGAAATTAACTGATTGACTCTAAATTCAGTATCTAGTGGTATTTTGGGTCGCGGATTACGAACCTGATGACTATATTTAAAAATTTATAAAATTCAAGATGGCGGATTCAATATGGTGGATAGAAACTACCAGCAGTCGACTGATTGACTCTAAGCTCTGTATATAGGGGATTTTTGGGTTGCTGATTACGAATCTGGTGTCAAAATTTGAAAAATTCAAGATGGCGGATCTGATGTAGCGGAATGAAATTGAATAAATTATCAGATTGGCTCTAAATTCAGTATCTAGGGGTATTTTGGGTCGCTGATTACGAATCTGGTATCAAAATTTGAAAACTGTCAAAACTCAAGATGGCGGATCCAATATGGTGAATAGAAACTACCGGAAGTTGATTGATTGGCTCTAAATTATGTATCTAGGGAGTTTTTAGGTTGCTGATTACGAATCTGGTGTCAAAATTTTGAAAATTTAGAATAACGGATCTGATTTGGCGGAATGAAACTGAATAAATTAACTGTTTGGCTCTAAATTTGGTATCTAGGGGTATTTTGGGTCGCTGATTACGAACCTGATCACTATATACAAAAATTTCCAAAATTCAAGATGGCGGATCCAATATGATGGACAGAAACTACCAGCAGTTGACTTATTGACTCTAAATTGTGTATCTAAGGAGTTTTTGGGTTCCTGATTACAAATCTGGTGTCAAAATTTGAAAAATTCAAGATGGCGGATATAATGTAGCGGAGTGAAACTGAATAAATTAACTGATTGGCTCTAAACTCAGTAGCTAGGAGTATTTTCGGTCGCTGATTACGAATCTGGTATCATAATTTGAAAACTGTCTAAATTCAAGATGGCGGCCTGATTATGGCGGAATTAAACTAAAGAAATTAACTGGTTAGCTCTAAATTCAGTATCTAGGTTTTTTTTTGTTTGGTTCGTTGAATAAGAAGCTTGTATCAAAATTTGAAAATTGATAAAATTCAAGATGGCAGATCCGATGCAGCGGAATGAATCTTAAGAAATTAACTGATTGGGTCTAAGTTTAGTATCTAGGGGTATTTTGGGACACTGATTACGGAACTGATGGCTAAATTTGAAAATTTTCGAAATTCAAGATGGCGGATCCATTATGGCGGAATGAAACTAAAGAAATGAGCCGATTAGCTCTAAATTCAATATCTACGGGTTTTCGGAATCGCTGAACACAAAGCTTGTCCCAAAAATTAAAAATTTCCAAAATTCAAGATGGCGGATCTAACGTAGCGGAATGAAACTGAAGAAATTAACTGATTGGCTCTAAACTCAGTATCTAGGGGTATTTCGGGTCGCTGATTACGAATCTGATGTCTATATTTTGAAATTTTCAAAATTTAAGATCCCGGATTCAATATGGTGGACTGAAACAACAAAAAATGGAATCATTCAGTTTCGTAGAAATTGGGCTGATTAAAAAAGTATGCTTCAAAGGGTTAAAAAGTTACTTACCCATCACTGGGTTGGTCAAGGGGTGTCCCTAATTCCACCGTTAAAGAAAGGGATTATTTTGCAAATAAGGCCTCCCCTTTCATTAGGCTCTCAGTCCTCTTCTCTCTGGGGACTCTTTTCATGTATTTAAACCTGGTGCGATTTTCTCCACGGAATTCTCTCGAATTCCCTTTTCCTTCGATGGCTCGCTTTGAATTTTAACGGGCTACAAAGATTATTAAGTGCTCACCGCGGAGGCAAATCGATAACACGTTGCTAGGTGACAAAAACGTACGGGGTTCAGAGAGGATAGATAGAAAGAGAAAGTGAGAAGTCAGAGGGAGAGAAATTGAGAGAGATGGAAAATTGAGGCTTTCTGGAAGATGAGTTTCGCAAGGTGAGATTTGGGGTTTAAAGGATTCCAAAATAGAGGTGCTGAAATACAGAATCTTTTATAAACAAAACAAAAATAAATAAATAATATAAAAAATAAATAAAATATAAAAGTTACAATTTCTATATTGATTTCAAGAGGAAAAGATTACTTCTCTACCGTAACAGATAAATTTTCAATCCAAAAGATGAATCTTCAACCAAAAATGAAAATTTTAATTTTTCACTACGCTTTCAATCCAACAAATGATTTTTCTTTGTGGAAATTGAATTTTCAAACCAAAAATATAAATTTTCGACGAAAAAAAATAATTTTGAGTTAAAAAGTTGCATTTTGAAACAAAAGGGAAGAAATAACAAACCAAGATTATTTTTCTACCAATCAAGACGAGTTTTCAAAAAGAAAGTTGAATTTTCGACCAAGAGAGATAACTCAATAAAATAGGTAAATTTTCACAGAATTATCAAATTTTCATCAAAATATTTCAAGTTTAAACCAAATTGTTGAATTTTCTAGACACAAAGATGAATTTACAACAAAATGGTCAGATTTTCAACAAATAGATTAAATATCTATATATTAATAATTTATATGTCCAATTTTTAGTAGGAAAAATTAAAAATTCATAATTTTGGTGAAAAAATTGATTTTTTTAGTTGAAAAATCAGCTCTTTTGTTAAAAATTTAAATATTATGTTAAAATAATCGTTTTGGGTTTAACATTCATTTTTTATAATATACTTTTTGAATTAGTTTTTTTTTGGTGGAAAATTAATTTTTTGAATTGAAAATATTTTGAATTTAAAATTATAATTATTTCCGGTAAAAATATCAACCATTGCATTTTTCATTAGAAATTCATATTTTTGTTTGCAGATTGAACTGATTTTTTCAAAATTCAATTTTTTGGTTGAAAATTCATCATTTTATTTGTAAATTATGCTCTTTCGTTTCATTCGAAATTTTTTTTTCCTCGTTAAACAATAATTTTTCTAACTCAACATATAACTATTCCATTTTTGTAAAATCTATGTTTTTTAGTTGAAATTTCAACTATTTGGTTGAAAATTGATCTTCTTGAGTCAAAAATTCAACTATTTCGTTAAAAATTCTATTAATCGTTTGAAAGTTGAACTCTTTTACTAACAACTCATTTTTTTGTTTAAAAATTTAATTTTTTTTTTCAAAATTCGCCTTCTTTTGCAGAAAATTCATTTTTAATTTTGGGTAGCAAATTTCTGTATTTTCTTGAAAATGTATTTTTTTTTGTAGGAAATTAATCTTCTTGGTTGTATAGATTCATATTTTTTAGTTGCAAATTTAAATAATTTGTTTGTTAAAATAAAATAATTAAATTTTCACTGATTAATCAAATTTTCATATATATGTTTAAACTTTAAACCAAATTGTTGAATATTCCACACAAAGATGAATTTACAACCAACTGTTCAAATTTTCAACAAATAGATTAAATATTTATATATTATTTATTTATATGTCAAATTTTTAGTAAAAAAAATTAAATTACAAAACAAAAACGAATTTTCAAGTAAATTGACAAATTATTAATTAAAGACATGAATTTTCAACTAAAATGACGAATTTTACAACCAAAAAGACGAATTTTCAACACATGAAGATTTTTCAGTCCAGAAAAAAAAATTCATCCAAATTGTTAAACTTTCAAACAAAAGATGAATTTTCTGTAAAACGGTTGAATTTTTAACCAGAAAATATGAATTTACAACCAAAAAGTTATTTTGAACTAAGAAATGGAAAAGCAACATTTTCAGTTAAAAAAATTAATTATAAAACCAAAAAAACGAATTTTCAATAAAATAAATCAATTTTCAACCAAAGAGATAAACGATATTATTAAATTAAAAAAGTTGAATGTTTCACCTAATAGGCGAATTTTTAACCTACGAAGCTGAATTAAAAAAAATGTAACCAAAAATGGAGAAAGTTAACTTTTCAGTAAAAAAACAAATAAATTTTCAAACTCATAATATAAACTTTCAACAGAAAAGTTAATTTTTCAACCATAAACTTTTGAAGCAAAAGATGAATTTTCTGTAAAATGGTTGAATGTTTAACCAGAAAATATGAATTTACAGATAAAAAGTTAGTTTTTAACTAAAAAGTTGCATTTTCAACCAAAAAAGAGGAAATTATAATCCAAGAAGATTTTTTCTACGAAAAATGACGGGTATTTAATTGAAAAGATCAATTTTCAACAAAAAATGGAAAAGCTAAATTTTCAGCAGAAAAAAAAAAATTATAAAACCAAAAAAAAAAACGAATTTTCAATAAAATAATTAAATTTTCAACAAGAGATAAACGAGATTATTAAATTAAAAAAGTTGAATGTTTCACCTAATAGTGGAATTTTCAACCTACAAAGATGAATTTAAAAAAAATTAACCACAAATGGAAAAAGTTAAATTTTCAGTGAATAAATTAATTTTCAACCTTATAATATAAATTTTCAACAGAAAAGTTAATTTTTCAACCATAAACTTTGAAACCAAAAGATGAATTTTCTATAAAACGTTAGCATTTTTAACCAGAAAATATGAATTTACAACCAAAAAGTTAATTTTTAACTAAAAAGTTGCATTTTCAACCAAAAATGGAAAAGCTAAATTTTCAGCTAAACAAATTAATTATAAAGCCAAAAAAAAAGAATTTTCTATAAAATGAATAAATTTCCAACCAAAGACATAAACGAAATTATTAATTTGAAAAAAACTTGAATGTTTCACCTAATAGTTGAATTTTTAACCTAAAAGATAAATTTAAAAATAAATTTAACCAAAAAAGAAAAAATTTAAATTTTCAGTGAAAAAAGTTAATTTTCAACCTTATAATATAAATTTTCAATAGAAAAATTAATTTTTAAACCAAACGGTTTCATTGCTAACCAAAAAAGACGAATTTTCAATTAAAAAAGAGGAATTTTGAACCAAATAGTCGAAATTTATATAAGAAAGATTTAATTTTAAATAAAAATAGTTGCGATCCAACCAAATGTTTGAATTTTCAGAAAAACGAATTTTTAATAAAGTAGCTCAATTTTCACAAAAAATTAAGTCATTGACAAAATAGTTGAATTTTCAACCAAATATTAGAATTTTGAAACTATAAAAATGAATTTTCATTTTAAAAAAACGATTTTTTAATCAAGAAGGTTGATTTTCTATTATAAAAAGAATTTTCAACAAAATACTTGATTCTTCAAATTGTTGAATTTCCAAAAAAAGTAAATTTTCAACCAATAATGGAAAACTTAAATTTTCAGTAAAAACAAATTAATTTGCAACAAAATATGTAGACAAATTATCAACAAAAGAGATGAATTTTCAATTAAAATGATAAATTATCCAACAAAAATTTAACCAAATAGTTTAATTTTTAACTAAAATTTTTTAACCATGTTGTAGACCTTTATAAAATACAGTTTTTTCATTGTATCAATTTTCTTATTGGAAAATCCCCATCAAAAAATTGTTTGAAAAGAGTGAAAAAGGTAAAAAGAAATTTCTTACATTTTTCAAAATCGGTGTGAATTTTTAATTTTACTTATTATTGCACAGCATGCAAAATATAAATCCCCATTTTCGACCCTGAAAACGCCTAATTCGTCAGTTTTTTGTATTGTTTATTCAATATTTTTCAAAATTTATTTTTTTCAATTCAAATAAACAACTGTTTTTAAATCCCTAGTGGAAAACGTTTGCAAAAAATTAATAAAAATTACAAATATTTTTACACGAAATTATAACTGAATAAAAAAATAAATTATAAAAGAAATTACAGAAATAAAAAATTTCAAAAAATGAACATTTTAAATTAACGATAATAATTTTATTCACCGAAATTATTTATTAACAAAATTAAAATAATCGGAAAGAGAAAGTTAACAAAACTAGAAAAATGCAGAAATTTAACATTATTAAATTCCCGAAATTTCAAAACCCATTTCAAATTTCTGATATTGGAAAATTCCCGAAAATTTCAATTCTAAAAACATTTTAATCTGAGAGATGGTGAGTGGAGGGGGGTTTGGGGGGTGGAATATTAGGGAAAGTAGGGGAAGTGAGGGGAGGTGAGAAAACGTAGTCGAAAATAGGGAGAGTAGGGGAGGGAGAGTGGGAGAAGTTATGGAAGAGTGAGGATGGGAAAATGAGGGGTAGTAGGTAAGTGGGGCTCATTAGGGGAGAGGAAGCAGTGTAAGATGTAAGAAGCAAGGGAAGGAAAAGTATAGGAATCTAGGGAAGAGGAAGGGACGAGAAGTGAGGGGAGGGAAAGCAGGCCAAAAGAGAGAGAGAGAGAGAGAGGTAGAGAGAGAGAGAGAGGGCGGTGGGGGAGGGAAGTGCGGGTGAATTGAGAAAGTAGAGGAAGTAAGGGAAAGGAAGAAGGGTGGCATAAGAAGTGAGGTAAGGCAAATTAGGAAACCTTAGAAAAGGAGTAGTAGAGAAAGTTATAAGAGGGGAAATATAGGAGGGAGAAGCAGTATAAGGAGTGGTAACGGGTGTTCAGTAGGGGGATATTACGGGTCAGATATTACAGGAAGTAGATAAATTATGGTAGGTGAAGGGAAGGTAAGCGAGAAGTGAGTAGTAGTGCAAAATGTGGAAAAGTAGGGGTGAAAGGGAGAGGAAGAGAGGATTAGTAGCTTCAGTGAAGTAGGAGAAGCAAAGAGTGAGAGGAGGCGTAGTATGAAGGGAGAAGTGTAGAAAGGAGTAAAAGGTGAATAGGGATTTAAGGAATCTCTTGTTAGGGGAAGTAGAAGAAATAAGAGGATTAGAATTATGGAAGTTTGTAGGCTAAAAGAGGGAGAGTAGGACAGAGAAAGTATGGAATTTCAAAAAAGTAGAGGAAGTAACGGGAGGTGAAGGGAGAGGTAGTAAGAGCTGCAGGAGAAGCAAGGGAAGAGGAAGAAAGGGTAGAAGGAGAAGGGATGGGACAGGATAGAGGCGAAGTATAGGAGGAAGAAATAGGATACTGGATGGGAAATCAAGGCGTAATATAGGGAAAGTGAGTTTTGGAGAATTATTAGAGGAAAGGGTAAGTAGGCTAAAAGAGGGGGATTATGAAAGGGAAAGTATGGGAGTGCGTAGAAGTAGGAAAAGTGGAGAGGAGTAGTTGGGAAGTGCGGGTAAGTGGTGTAGGGTGAGTGGTGGAGGGTGAGTGGTGGAGAGTGAGTGGTAGAGGTCAAGTGAGTGGAGTGGAGAGTAGTAGTTGGGAAGTGTGTGTGAGTGGTGGAGGGTGAATGGTGGAGGATGAGTGGTGGAGTGTGAGTGGTGGAGAGTGAGTGGTGGATGGCAAGTGAGTGAGGCTTGTTGGAGAAGTGTTAAAAGGAAAAGCAAAGAAAGTGAGAGTTGGGCAATTACGGTAGAGGAGAGGAAGTATGCTAATAAAAATACAAAATAAAAATTTCAACTGAAAATAATTTAAATTTTTTGAATCTGATGTTCGAAAAATGAAAGTTAAGGCGGATATTGTCATGTCGCTGTATTTACAGTGGTGTCTCTCAATCAACATACCCTATATTGTATATAGAAGTGTGGGATGCTGTTGCAGTGTATTATCAGAGGAGAGAAAAGAGGGTAAAAAAATTCTGAACCCCTGACAACGAGCTCTGTACAAACAAATTAGTGGATAGGTAGGTCGTTGTTCTCTAGAGATTCGACTGTCGAAGGGGGAATCCGAACCTAAAAAACTGACATCAAAATTTCCTCCCCATCTCAGGAACTAATTTTCTGTAAATGAAACCTTCGAAGACTGGTAACAGTATCCAAGTATAACACCAATAAGACAAACAATAAAAAAATTAAAAATAGACGAGAGCAATGAAAGGACACTATAAAATATTTATAAACTAAAATTTATTCATGTTTATATGTATAATAATCGCTGGGGGATTGTATTGACACCCAATAATAATTTTTCTTCAGAATATTCGTATTCGTGTCAGAGAAAAATGTTTTCATCAAATGTATATTGCTTATTTTTCTAAAACGGATTTTCAAAGAATTCTTCAACTATATATACTTTTTAAAATCTTATATTTTTACTGCTGTCTAATTTTGAAATAATTCTACTATTACATAAATAATTTCCAATCAAAGAATAGCCTTTTCAATTTTAAGTTACATCCCTGCATAATTGTGACCAGAAAATTTTGTTGAAATCTGCTAATATTTTACCCTTCTGCATCTGGGCTCAACGTTTTAATTCTTGACCAATTTTTTGAGAAATTATTATGGGCCAGGAAATTATAACGAATTTTTTGTAAGAACAGTTTTTGTCATTTTTTTATTTTATTTTTAAAAGGGATTTTAGCGCATTTTCAACAAATTCAAGCTTGAGTAAACAATATTTCTATATATTTCATATTTTATCTCATTTTTTGCTTTAAATTGTTGACCGATTTCCAATTTTTTCTATAATTAGAAAGCATTGAATTCCTAAGAAACGTAATATATAGAGCGATATTTCTAATTTTCTCACTCTTGATCTTATTCTTTTTCAAACAAATTTACAAAAAAGTGCATTTTCAAGAAAAAATGTTTTCTGAGCATTGTAAGTGTCACTCCATTTATTATTTTTCTTCATTTCACTGCTATTATTGTGAATTTTATGAATACGTTCTGTAATAATTTCATTAACAAAATCAAGCGGATAGTTATTATGTATTACGGTTGTTTTTAATTCATTTAAATTTTCTTTTCTAAATTGTATATCACTTAATTTAACACATCTGTCTACTTGACCTTTAATTAAATAAATTTTACGACCAAATAAATTATGAGAATTATAGTATAAATATCTGCCAGACCAAGAAGGTTTTTTATACCACTTGGTTAGTAAATCACCATTTTGAGTTTTAATGATTTGTAGATCAAGATAGTTAATATTATTTTTTTTCTCACGTTCATAAGTAAATTTTATTCAATTTTCAATGCTATTAAACACATTTAAGAAAGTTTCAATCTTGTCAGTAGGAACAATAGCTAAAATGTCGTCTACATACCTTTTGTACAAAATAGGTGTGAAATCTAATAATTGTGGAGATCTTTTTTCAAAATCTTGTAAAATTAAATCAGAAACAACTGGGGATAAAGGTGAACCTATAGGGCACAACGAAATTTGTTAATAAAATTTATTATCAAAGGAGGAAACAATACCATTAAAAGCTATTCTGGTAGCAACTAATAATTCATTTTTTGTTATTCTTGTTAAGTTATGATTTGAAATAAGTTTTTCTTCAATGCAATCTAATGCAAGATCTAATGGGATGCTACCAAACATGGACACTACATCTAAAGAAACTATTGAATGACTTTTTGGTACAATAATGTTTTTTAGAATATCTTTAAGTTCCCAACTATTTTTAATAAACAAACTGGTGTTAATAGAAACAGGTGTTAGAATATTTGAGATATACTTACATAAATTGTAGGTGGGAAAACCAACAGAAGAAACAATCAGTTTCCAACTTAAATTTGGTTTGTGGACTTTGGGGAGAGCATAATCTATTGCTATGACACTGCTGTGAGTTTTTCAACGATATGCACATTGGTCATTAATTAATTTTTTACGTCTCCATATGATAGCAATGTCATTACATTTTTTTTTCAATAGTTGGGACCATATTGGTTTTAATATTCTTGTATAAAATATCATTCTTAAGAATGTTTTCAAGTGAACTGTTATAATCTTCTCTTTTAGCAGCGACCATTAAGTTACCTTTATTATCCTTGAAAAGAATTAAATCTATGTTACTTTTGAAAATCTTCAACTGACAGAACAGATTTGTCAAATTTTCTTTTTATTATTATTATTTTCGAGATTTGAAACTATTTGAGTAACAATTGTACGAATATTAAATTTTACATCTTCTTCTTCAACACTTTTAATAGAATTTTCAATATTTTCAACCAAACTATTTATGGGAATTTCACGAACATTTAAAGGTACTGCAAATTTGCTTCCGAAATCTAAAATTTCAGCAACCTTATCAGGAATTTCAACCGTTGATAAAATCTTGAAACATTTGTTTGATCTAAAATTAGTAATTTCTCTGTTAGAAGCTAACGATCTGCTTTTCCATAAATCAAACTTCTTTATGCAATCTTCTCTCTTTGAAAATATTAAATTTCGGAGACTTAACTCTTGTGAGTCAAAATTGTGGTTTCTATGATCCTTTTCGATGTTTAATTTACTTTGGAAAATTAATCTCATCTCAGGTACAAATTTACATTAATTATTATTTTGATTTTTAATTCTTTCTGTTTAATATTGATAACTTGAAATATGATTGTATTTGGGTTTTATAAGCCCTTTAAAAAAGGTACGTTATTGTACTGAAACGTACGTAAAGGATGGATAAAGATATTTTTTAATTAATAAATTTTGAGTTGGAAAGATGTTTTTGGCTCATTTTCAATTTAATTTTCATGTGGACCATGAGACATTAAAAATTAACAATTTAAAATTCTTAAACATCGTCGGTCGAAGAAAAGGATTGATTTGCTACTTACCAAATCATTTTACAATACATCATGTGATTAGAAAGCTGGAAAAGGATAAAGGCCACTGTTAGACTGTGATTATTTCAAACGAACAATTCCATTTTTCATCAAAAAGGATAAATTTTCAACAAAGAAGAATAAAGTTTTTCCAAGAAAGACGATTTTTCAACCAAAAAGTTGAATTTTCAACTATAATTATGAATCCTTGTTAAAAAAAAAACTAATTTTAGCAGATGATAATTCAAACGAACAATTCCATTTTTCATCAAAAAGGATAAATTTTCAACAAAGAAGAATAAAGTTTTTCCAAGAAAGACGATTTTTCAACCAAAAAGTTGAATTTTCAACTATAATTATGAATCCTTGTTAAAAAAAAAACTAATTTTAGCAGATGATAATTCAAACGAACAATTCCATTTTTCATCAAAAAGGATAAATTTTCAACAAAGAAGAATAAAGTTTTTCCAAGAAAGACAAATTTTCAACCAAATACATGCATTATTAACCAAAAAGTTGAACTTTCTACTAGAAAAGATAAATTTATAACCAAATAGTTAAATTTTTAACTGAAAAAGATACATTTTCAACAAAAAATGAAATAGTGTAATTGCCAGTTTAAAAAATTTATTTTAAATCAAACATGAAACGGATTTTCATCAAAATAATTAAATTTTCAACCAAATAATGGAATTTTTAATCAAACAAAATATGTGAATTTTCTAAACAATAGTTGAATTTTCAACCAAATGTTGAACTTTTAACAAAGAAGATTAATTTTCTACCCAAATAGTTCAATTTTTAACCTATACCAAAAACGCCAACCAAAAATGGAATAGGTAAATTTTCAGATAAAATATGTGACCAAAAAATTTTGAACAAAAAAAAGAATTTTCCACAAAATTGTTAAATCTTCAACCAAAAAGATGGTTTTCGACCAAGAAGATTAATATGTTCTACCAAAAAAGACGAATTTCACACAAAATATATGAATTTTCAACAAAATTTTTTATTTTAAAACCAAAAGGACGAAATATCTATAAAAAAGTTGAATTTTCAACCCATAAATATGATCTTTCAAACAAGAAGTTCAATTTTTAACCAAACAGTTTAATTTTCAAGCCAAAAAGATTCATTTTCTACTCAACAATTTTGAACATAGAAGTTCATTTAAAAGCAAATAGTTGAATTTTCAGCTATAATTATGAATCCTTGATTAAAAAAAAAAATAATTTTAACAAATGATCAATCGAACAATTTTTTCATCAAAAAGGATAAATTTTCAACAAAGAAGATTAAAGTTTTTTCAAGAAAGATGAATTTTCAAAACAAATACATGAATTATCAACCAAAAAGTTGATCTTTCGACTAGAAAAGATAAATGTGTGATCAAATAGTTAAATTTTTAACTGAAAAAGATACATTTATAACAAAAAATTAAATAGTGTAATTGCCAGTTTAAAAAATTTATTTCAAACCAAACATGACACGGATTTTCATCAAAATAATAAAATTTTCAACCAAATAATGGAATTTTCCACCAAAAATGGAATAGGTAAATTTTCAAATAAAAAATCTGACAAACAAAAATTATGAACAAAAAAAAAGTGAATTTTCCACAAAATTGTTAATTTTTCAACCAGAAAAATAAATTTTCGACCAAGAAAATTAATATGTTCTACCAGAAAATACGAATTTTACACAAAATACATGGATATTTTCAACAAAATTATTTTATTTTAAAACCAAAAAGACGAAATATCTACAAAAGAGTTGAATTTTCAACCCAAAAATATGATTTTTCAACCAAGAAGTTTACTTGTTAACCAAATAGTTGAATTTTCAAGCCAAAAACATGAATTTTCTACAAAACAGTAGAATTTTTAACATAAAAGTTCATTTAAAAGCAAATAGTTGAATTTTCGTATAAAAAACTAAGGTTGGAAACAAGGGTGGAGGGGGGTAAAAGTGGAAATAATTTTGGGATAAAAGTTAATTTGTTTATTAAAAAGGCTACGATTATATTTTTGGTTCGAAATTCATCTCGTTTAGTTAAAAAGTCTATTATTTGGTTGAAAATGAAATTATTTTGTTGAAAATGTAACAGTATTTTAAAAAAGTCAATTTGTTTATCAAAAGTTCTACAACTTTGTTAAAAATTAATTTTTTCAGTTGAAGGTTCACCTCTTTGGTTTGATATTTAACTATTTTTATGAAAATTTATTTCATGTGCTGTTGAAAAGAAATCTTTTTAACTGACAATTAAATTATTCCATTTTTGGTTAAAAATTGATCTTTTTCAGTTACAAATTTAAGTATTTGTTTAAAAATGTATCTTTTTTAGCTGAAAGTTCAAATTGAGAATTCATATTTTTTCGTTGAAAAGTTGATCATTTGACTTAAAGTTGAACTAGTTTATAAAAAAATGAATTTTTCATCAAGGTTTCATAATTATAGTTGAAAATTCAACTATTTGCTTTTGATCGTTTTGTAGAAAATTCATCTTTTCGGCTCGAATATTTAACAGTTTGTTACAAAATTAAACTATTTGGTTGAAAATTAAACTTTTAGTGGAAAAATAATATTTTTGGGTGGAAAATTCAACTTTTTTGTAGATAATTCGTCTTTCTGGCTTTAGAATTAATTAATTTTGTTGAAAATTTATGTATTTTGTTAAAAATTTGTCTTTTTGGTTGAAAATTTAACAACTATGTTGAAATTTCATTTTTTCGTTACAAATTTTTGTTATCTGAAAATTTAACTATTCCATTTTTGGTTGAAACTTTATCCTGTATATTGTATGAATTAAAAAATTAACTATTTGATAGAAAATTCATGTATTTTTATTAAAAGATCAGCTTTGTAGGTAGAAAATTAATCTTGTTTGTTTAAAATTAAACTTTTTGTTTAAAAATTCAACTATTTGTCAGAAAACTCATATATTTTGATAAAAAGTCGTCTGCGTTTGGGTAGAAAATTATTCTTGTTTGTTGAAAGGTAAATTTTTTAGTTGAGAATTCAACTATCTTGTTTAAAATTCATCATAAAAATTTAAATAAGCGATAGAATTTTAATTTCTTTTGTTCGAAAATTCGACCATTTGATTGAAAATCCATCTTGTATACTGCCAATTCAACTATTTTGTTAAAAATGTAATTATTTTTGAAAAATTCAACTATTTTGTTAGTCATCATTTTTGGTCAAAAATTCAACTATGCTGTTAAAAATCGATCCTTTTGAAAAAAATTTATCTTTCTTGGTTGAAAAGTAACTTTTTTGTTAAAATTCAACTGTCTTTGAAAAAATTCGTCTTTTTGGCTTGAAAATCTTCAACTATTTTTTTTAAACTTGTTTCTTTTACTGGAAAGTTAATCTATTTTGTTGTCAGTGCAACTTTTTGGTTGAAGGTGATTTTTTTAGAAAATTTGTCTTTTTGTGCTGAAAATTCATCTCTTTCGGTAGAAAATCTTTTTTGGTTGAAAATTTAACTTATTTGTTGAAAATGCAATATATTTCAGCTTGAAATTTCAGGAATTTCAAGTGTTTCGTATTGAATTAAATATTTTATCTACATTAATTATATTGAAAACAATTTATAAACATAAAATCTGTCTTCATCCAACGGATACTTTACTGTCGGGGGTCTGAATTTTGAATTTAATCAATTTAAAAAAAAAATGTTAATAGAAATTATTATAAAAAATTGACTCGTTTCTTTTGGTGGTCCATCTTGAAATCTTCCGATCTAATCCTACCGATCAAAGTGAACGGGACTCTGAATGGACCTGATCCTAATCCGATGGGCCATGATCGACTGTTGGTATACAATAATAACAATCGAAGAAACATTTTTTGCTTTTGGCAGTCTTTCAGTGATTTAATCGCCTTTATGATAGAATTTTTCTACCATTTCATTATTTTGCTACAACGTCTATTATGTGTCAAAAAGTATTAAAAGTATTTGATACTTCAAAATGAAGTGGAATTAAAAAAGTTTCAAATTTCTATCTTCAGTATTTTCCTTATAAAAAAATGGATTTAGATTAGGGACCGCTCATAAACTACCTTACCATATATATATATTTTTTAATTTACTTTTTAACCAAATATATGAATTTTCTAACAAACAGTTGAATTTTCAACCAAAAAGTTTTATTTGCAACAAACAATATTAATTTTCTACCTAAAAAGCTGACTTTTTACAAAATACATGAATTTTCTATCAAATAGTTAAATTTTTAACTCATACAATATACAGGATAAAGTTTTAACCAAAAATGGAATAGTTACATTTTCAGATAAAAAAAATTTGTAAGGAAAAAATGAAATTTCAACAGTTTTCAAATTTTCAACCAAAAAGACAAATTTTGAATAAAATACATGAATTTTCAACCAAATTATTTAATTCTAAAGCCAGAAAGATTAATTATCTACAAAAAAGTTGAATTTTTCACCCAAAAATATTATTTTTCTACTAAAAGTTTAATTTTCAACCAAATAGTTTAATTTTGTAACAAACTGTTGGACATTGAAGCCGAAAAGATGAATTTTCTACGAAGTACTACAATTTTTAACATAAAAGTTCAATTAAAAGCAAATAGTTGAATTTTCGACTATAATTATGAATCCTTGACATACAATTAATTTTTTTATTAACTAGTTCAACTTTAAGTCAAATAATCAAATTTTCAAATAAAAAATATGAATTCTCAAGTTGAACTTTCAACTAAAAAAGATACATTTTTAACCAAATGGTTAAATTTGTAACTGAAAAAGATAAATTTTTAACCAAGAACGGAATAATTTAATTTTCAGTTTAAAAAATTTCTTTTCAACAGCACATGAAATAAATTTTCATCAAAATATAGTTAAATATTGAACCAAAGAGGTGATCCTTCAATTTATCTTTTTGGCTTAAAAATTAAACTATTTGGTTAAAAATTAAACTTCTTGTTTGAAAGATCATATTTTTGGGCTGAAAATTCAACTTTTTCATAGATATTTCGTCTTTTTGGTTTTAAAATTAAATAATTTTGTTGAAAATTCATGTATTTTGTGTAAAATTCGTCTTTTTTGGTAGAACATATTAATCATCTTGGTCGAAAATTCATTTTTGTTGTCGAAAATTTAACAATTTTGCAGAAAATTAGTTTTTTTTTGTTCAAAAATTTTGTTTGTCAGATTTTTTGTTTGAAAATACACCGATTTCATTTTTAGCTGACGTTTTTGATACAGGTTAAAAATTCAACTATTTGGGTAGAAAATTCATCTTGTTTATTGAAAATTCAACTATTTTTTAGAAAATTCATAGATTTTGTTTGGTTAAAAATTCCACCATTTGGTTGAAAATTTAATTATTTTCATGACAATCCGTTTCATGTTTGGTTTAAAATAAACTTTTTGAACTGACAATTAAACTATTCCATTTTTTGTTAAAAATGTCTCTTTTTCAGTCAAAGATTCAACTATTTGGTTACAAATTTATCTTTTCTAGTTTAAAATTCAACTTTTTGGTAGAAAATTCGTCTTTTTTGGAAAAACTTTAATCTACTTTGTTGAAAATTTATCCTTTTTGATGAAAAATGGAATTGTTCGGTTCAATTATCATCTGTTAAAATTAGTTTTTTTTTATTAAGGATTTATAATTATAATTGAAAATTCAACTATTTGGTTAAAAATTCAACTTCTTGGATAAAAATCATATTTTTGGGTTAAAAAAAATATATATATATACATATATATATTGCATTTTCAACAAAATAGTTGAATTTTCTACCAAAAAAGATTTGCAATCCAAAGAGATGAATTTTTAACACAAAAAGACCATTTTTTGAACAGTTGCATTGAAAAAAAGTAGATGAACTTTCCAGTAAACGAGATGAGTTTTCCAAAAAATATTTGAAGATTTACCAAATATTAAAATTTTCAAGGCAAAAATACGAATTTTCTTGAAGACAGTTAAATTTTTAACCAAGAAGAATGACTTTTCTAGCATAAAAGATGAATTTTCAATCCAAAAGGATAACTTTTTAACAGCATAAACGAATATTCGACTAATAATAATGACTTCAATAAAATAATTCAATTTTCCAAAAATAATTAGATTTTTAACCAGAAAGTTGAACTTTCAACAAACAAAATTAATTTTGTACCCAAAAAGACGAATTTTCAACAAAATATATGCATTTTTTACCAGATAGTTGAATTTTCTACAAAAAAGTTGAATCTTCAATAAAAAAGATTAATTTTCTACCAAATAGTTGAATTTTTATCTTATACAATATAGAGGATAAAGTTTGGATCAAAAATGGATTAGGTAAATTTTCTGATAGAAACTCTAAATAATTTTGAAAAAAAACGAATTTTCAACAAAATTTTCATATTTTCAACCAAAATGATGAATTTTCGACCAAGAAGATTAATATTCTATAAAAAAAGAAAAATTTCAAACTAATCCAGTATACAGAATAAAGTTTTAACCAAACATGGAATAGTCAAATTTTTAGGTCAAAAAAATAATTCTTGACCGAAAAAAACGAATTTGGAACAAAATACATAAATTGACAACAACATTTTTTGATTTTAAAGATGAAAAAACGAATTATCTACAAAAAAATTAATTTTCAACTCAAAAATATAATTTTTAACCAAAAAGTTGAAATTTCAACAAACAAGATTGATTTTCTACCCAAAAAGACGAATGTTTTACCAAATAGTTGAATTTTTATCTTATACAATATACAGGATAAATTTTCTACCAAAAATGGATTAGTTAAATTTTCAGTTCAAAAAAATAATTGTTGACAAAAAAAAATGAATTTTCAGTAAAGTTGTTAAATTTTTAACCAAAAAGATGAATTTTCGACCAAGAAGATTAATGTTCTACCAAAAAAGACAACTTTTGAACAAAATACATACATTTTCAACAAAATTATTTGATTTTAAAGATAAAGACGAATTATCTACAAAAAAGTTTAATTTTTAACCCAAAAATATAATTTTCCAACCAAAAAGTTTAATTTTCTACCAAATAGTTTAATTTTCTACCGAATTGTTGAATTTTTAAGACTAATTTTCTACAAAACAGCAGAATTTTCAACAAAAAAGTTCATTTAAAAGCAAATAGTTGAATTTTCAAAAATAGTTATAAATTCTTAATTAAAAAAATTAATTTTCCTACCAAAAAAAGATTAATTCTCAACAGAGCATGCAACAATTGATACTTCAACCAAAAAATTGCATTTTCAACCAAGAATATGTAATTTCTACCAAGACAAAAAAAATCAATAAAATACATGAATTTTCAACCAAAAAGTTGAATTTTTAACTCAAAAAGATTGATTTTTAACCAAATAGTTATATCTTTAAAAAGATAAATTTTTAAACAAAAATAGAATAGTTTGATTGTCAGTTCAAAAATTTATTTTCAAGCAAACATGTGAAACAAATTTTCATCAAAATAATTAAATTTTTAACCAAAGGGATGAACCTTTAATTAAAAAAATTAATTTTCACCAAAGTAGTTGCATTTTTGATAAAAAGCTCACTTTTCAACAATACAGTTTCATTTTCAACAAAATAAATTTTCAACCACATAATAGAATTTTTAATCAAATGAAATGGATTCCTAACCAAAAATATAATAATAGCCTTTCAATAAAAAATTAACCTTTACCCTAATATATAGTTGGATTTTCTTATTGGGTTTAAGTTCTAAATGTTATTTAAATTTCGTAACGTTACTAGTGCAATAAAATATTAGTTTTTACTTTGAATGCTTGAAGTATTTTTCAACATTATAATTTATAATATTTTATGAAGATATTAAAGTTAAAGAAGTCCAGTTTGCAAAACCGCTTACTGAACAATTCGAATTTTCAGTCAATCTAATAACACACATTTGATCTCAAACATTAAATGATGAATGAATTTAAATCGATGTCTTCATTTCTAATCTAAAGATGATATTTTCCCAGCGTTTTTTTCATCCTACAGAATATATCCTGAGAATAAAAAAAATCGTCTTTGACTGTCATCTTCATTGGATACCATTTGGTTGCTGAGTCCATGAAGGGTGAACAAAGAAGACGCACTTGTCAGTTCCCTCCCAAGTAGAGATTTGTGGGATTCAAAAAAAAATCGTACCTGTCGTATTTTTTATCGTTCTCTCTTTGCCTTTTTTCCCCATCTTTTCTCTCTCTTGTATAAAAATTCGATACACCTGAATGCGAGCCGAGACTCGTGGATAATCGAGGATTAAGTTAAATTCGAATTGGTCTATTTACGCGTGGGCGTTTACGGTCGATGAAAACATCGTATTAAAGAGCGAGGATTCACTGGCATTATTTTCCGATTCATTCGAATAGAAAGCAGTAGAAGAGCAGCTTCTTTAATCGAAGGAAGATACATTTATTCGACACTGACATAGGCTTAGTTATAAAGATTTATTCTGGGTCTATGAAGACGACTTAAAGCAATACAAACTTCCAACCATTTACACCATGAGAAAAAATTGATTACAAAGAGAAGAGTTCAGATCAGTGATGGGTAATAAGTTACTTTTTGGAAGGAACTAGTTTTCGTTGTAGGTACTGTTTTAAAATGTAAATAATTACGCTTTTTAGTCACTTTTTAAGGATAAAGTCACTGTAGTTACTTGTTTGTATAAAAGGATCACTTTAGTCACGTATTTCAACCGTTTCACGTTTCACACAATCTTGAGAATTTAGTGAAAGTTTATTAACAGGATGGATAAAACAAGGATTAAAATCTGTTTTGGCAATGACAGCCACATAATTCTAACTTGATGACAATTACACGTGGAATTTGGGATAGCAATAATAAATATTATTGCTTTCTTGACAAAACTTTAACAAACAAAAAATTTGGTACCTGTAGAAGACAAACTATTTCCTAAATTGTGAATCCCTAAACCTAAAATCCAGCCAGTATCTAATCGAGCATAGTCTAAAGCTGAACATCAAAAAACATGTTCTTTTCTACAAGTTAAGACACTTTATGATTAGGATTTGAATTTCGGGTAGCAGTAATAAATTTTAATACTTTCTTCGCAAAAGTACAACTGAAAAGAATTTGGAACCTATAGAAGAAGACAAACCATTTCCTAAACTGTGAACCCCTAAACCTAACATCCAACTAGCATCTAAGCTAGCATAGACTAAACGTCAAAACACATGTTCTTTTCTAGAAGTTAAGACACTTTCTTATTAGGATATGAATTTCGAGTAGCAGTAATAAATATTATTACTTTCTTGACAAAATCCCAACTAAAGAAAAAGGTCAGCCTGTAGATGTAGAAGAAGACAAGTTTCCTAAATTGTGAATCCCCGAACCGAAAATCCAATCAGCCTCTAATCGAGCATAGGCCAAAGCTAAACATCAAAACAAATGTTCTTTTCCACAAGTTAAGATACTTTATTATTAGGGTTTGAATTTCAACTAACAGTAATAAATATTATTACTATCTCCACAAAAGTACAACTGAAAAAAATGCTCAGTCTGTAGAAGAAGAAAAATTATTTCCTAAATTTTGAACGTCTACACCTTAAATACATCCAGCATCTAATCGAGCATAGTCTCAATGTCAAAACACATGTTCTTTTCTACAAGTTTTGAGACACTTTCTTATCAGGATTTGAATGTCGACTAGCAATAATGAATATGATCACTTTTTTGACAGAAGTCTAACTGAAAAAATGTTGAATCTGTAGAAAAAGAAAAACAACTTAAAAAATTGTGAACCCCTCAACCTAAAATCCATACAGAAAAAAAAACAAAGTTTAATTTTAAACAAAGAAATAGCGTCAAAACATCTTGGAATAAAATTTAATCATAATTGGTTTATATCAGCAATACGAATATTGAAAGCAATTTCATTGCTTTTCAGTTTTTACATTGATTAAGAGAGCGAACATAACTGAAGTTCAAAGTAATTTTGTAAAAAATTGAATCCCTAGATTTTTCAGTACAACCAGCCACTAATCGAGCATGGGCTTAATGTCAAAACACATATTCTCTTCTTATTAGGATTGGAATTTCAATTAGCAATAATAAATATTATTACTTTCTTGAAAAGAGTCCTACTGAAAAAAATGTTCAACTTGTAGAAGAGAAACTATTTTATAAATTGTAAACCCCAATAAACCTAAAATCCCACCAGCATCTAATCTAGCATATAGTTTGAACGTCAAAACACGTGCTCCCTTCTACAAGTTAAGACACTTTCTTATTAGGATTTGGTTTTCAACTAGTAATAATAAATATGATTAAATTCTTGATAAAAGTCTAACTGAAAAAAAATATTGAACCTGTAGAAGAAGAAAAACTGTTTCAAAAATTAATTGAAAATGAAAACCTACACCTAAAATCCAAGCCGCATCTAATTGAGTATAGTCTAAACGTCAAGACATATCTTCTGTTCTACAAGTTGAGACACTTTCTTATCAGGATTTAAATTTCGCTTAGCTGTAATAAATATTATTACTTTCTTGACAAAATTCCAACTGAAGAAAAAGGTCAACCCATAGATGCAGAAGAAGACAAGTTTCCAAAATTGTGAATCACCGAACCGAATATCCAATCAGCCTCTAATCGAGCGTAGTTTAAATCTAAACAGCAAAACACATATTCTCTTCAACAAGATAAGATGCTTTCTTATCAGGCTCTGAATTTTCAATAACAATAATGAATATTATTACTTTCTTGAACAAAGTACAACTGGAAAAAAATGTTCAACCTATGTAAGACAAACTATTTCCTAAATTGTGAACCTCTAAACGTAAAATCCAACCAGCATCTAATCTAGCATAGTCTAAACATCAAAACACCTGTTCTTTTCTACGATTTAGGACACTTTCTTAACAGGATTTGAATTTTGATTAGGAATAATAAATAATATTACTTTCTTCACAAAAGTCTAACTGAAAATAATTAGGAACCTATAGAAGAAGACAAACCATTTCCTAAATTATGAACCCCTAAACCTAATATCCAACCAGCATCTAATCTAGCATGGTCTAAGCAGCATAACACATGTTTCTTTTCACAAGATAAGGCTCTTCCTTATCAGGATTTGAATTGGAATGAGCAATAATGAATATTATTACTTTCTTGACAAAAGTCTAACTAAAAAAATTTTAGAATCTATAGAAGAAGACAAACCATTTTAATAATTGTAAAGCCCTAATTCTAAAATCCAACCAGCATCTAATCTAGGATAGTCTAAAGCTAAACGTCAAACACATGTTTTTTTCTACAAGTTAATTCACTTTCTTATTAGGGTTTGAATTTCGCGTAGCAGTAATCAATATTATTACTTTCTTGACACAATTCAAACTGAAATATAATTTTCAACCTGTAGAAGAAGACAAGTTTCCTAAATTGTAAAGCCCCAATCCTAAAATCCAACCAGCATCTAATCTAGCATATTCTGAAGCTAAACGACAAAACACACGTTTTTTTCTACAAGTTAATACACTTTCTTATTAGGGGCTTTAGGCCCACTTTCTTATTTCTTATTACACTTTCTTATTATTATTATTATTATTTCGAGTATCAGTAATGAATATTATTACTTTCTTGACAAAATTCCAACTGAGGAAAAGGTCAACCTGTAGATGTAGAAGAAGACAAGTTTCCTAAATTGTGAATCCCTAAACCTAAAATCCAATCAGCCTCTAATCGAGCGTAGTCTAAATCTAGAGGTCAAAACACATGTTCTTTCTACAGGTTAAGACACTTTCTTATCAGGATTTGAATTTTGATCAGCAATAATAAATATTATTACTTTCTTCACAAAAGTCTAACTGAAAATAATTAGCGAACCTATAGAAGAAGACAAACCATTTCCTAAATTATGAACCCCTGAACCTAATATCCAACCAGCATCTAATCTAGCATAGTCTAAAAGTGAAAACACATGATCTTTTCTACAAGTTAAGACACTTTCTTGTTAGGATTTATATTTCTACTAACAATAATAAATATTATCACTCTCTTGACAAGAGTCTAACTGAAAAAAATGGAACCTGTAGAGGAAGACAAACTGCTTCCTGAATTGTGAAAAGTCCTAGAACAAAATTGGTTTATATCGAACAATATGAATATTGTAAGCAATTCCATTGTTTTTTAGCTTTTACATTGATTAAGAAAGTCAACATAACAGAGTTTAAAATGAGTTTGTAAAAAAATGAGCAGAGGCAGAGACAAAATTGAATCCCTTGTTTTTTCAGTGAAGTCAGCCACTAATCAAGCATAGTTCAAACGTCAAAACACATGTTCTCTTCTACAAGTTAAGACAATTTCTTATCAGGATTTGAATTTCAATTAGCAATAATAAATAGTATTACATTTTGACAAAAGTCTAACTGAAAAAAAATGTTCAGCCTGTGGAAGAAGACAACTTTTCTAAATTGTGAACCCCTAAACCTAAAATCCATACAGAATAAAAACAAAGTTTAATTTTGAACAGAGGAATGGCTTTGAAACATCGTGGAACAAAATTTAACCATAATTGGTTTATATCGAGCAATACAAATATTGAAAGCAATTTCATTATTTTTCGGTTTTTACATTGATCAAGAAAACGAACCTAACTAAAGTTTAAAATGAGTCTGTAAAACAATGAGATGAAACAAAATTGAATCCTTAGTTTTTTCAATGCAACCATCATCTAATCGAGCACAGTCTAAACGTCAAAACACATGGTCTATTCTTATTAGGATTTGAATCTCAATTAGAAATAATAAATATTATTACTTTTGAAAAAAATGCTCATATAAAAGGATCACTTTAGTCACGTATTTCAAGAAATTAAAATAGAGAATAAGAGAAACCTAAGGACTTCTGGATTTTATTGAATTTTTTTAATTTCTTTGAATTTGCTTAACTCATCCTGCATTCTTTGAAATTCAGGTTTTAGGTGGAGGGACAGTGGAATGGAAATAGAGAAGGGTTAAGAAGAGTGAAGTGGATGAAGGACTAAGGGGTGACAGACATGCTACCGTTTTACACAATCTTGAGATTTAGTGAAAGTTTAAATAAAAGATGGTGAAAACAAAGATTAAAATCTGTTTTGGCAGTGAGACGTACATAATTCTAATGACAATTACACGTAAAATTTCGGATAGCAATAATAAATATTATTACTTTCTTGACAAAAGTCTAACTGAAAAAATGTTGAATCTGTAGAAGAAGAAAAACTACTTAAAAAATGGTGAACCCCTGAACCTAAAATCCATACAGAAAAAAAAACAAAAGTTTAATTTTTAACAAAGAAATAGCGTCAAAACATCTTGGAATAAAATTTAATCATAATAGGTTTATAACGAGCAATACGAATATTGAAAGCAATTTCATTGCTTTTCAGTTTTTACATTGATCAAGAGACCGAACATAGCTGAAGTTCAAAATGATTTTGTAAAAAAATAAACACATATTCTCTTCTTATTAGGATTGGATTTTCTATTAGCAATAATAAATATTATTACTTTCTTGACAAAAGTCCAACTGAAAAATAATGTTCAACTTGTAGAAGACAAACTATTTTATAAATTGTGAACCCCCCATAAATCTAAAATCCAACCAGCATCTAATCTAGTATATAGTCCAAATCTCGAAACACATGTTCTCTTATACAAGTTAGGACACTGCTAATTAGGATTTAAATTTCAACTAGCAAAAAGAAATATTTTTGCTTTCCTGACAAAAGTCCAACTGAAAAAAAATTTCTACCTGTAAAAGAAGACAAACTATTTCCTAAATTGTGAACCCCTAAACATAAAATCCAACCTGTATTTAATCGAACATAGGCTAACGCTAAACGTCAAAACTCTTGTTTTTTGTACAAGTTAAGACACTTTCTTATTAGGGTTTGAATTTCAACTAGTATCAATAAATATTATTACTTTTTTGATAACACTCTAACGTAAAAACAGACGCTTTTTTCTACAAATTAATACACTTTCTTACTAGGGCTTGAATTTTGAGTAGCAGTAATATATATTATTAATTCCTTGATAAAATTCCAACTGAAATAAAATTTTCAGCTTGTAGAAGAAGACAAGTTTCCTAAATTGTGAACCCCCTAACCTAAAACCCAACCAGCATCTAATATAGCATAGTCTAAAAATCAAAACACATGTTCTTTCATACAAGTTGAGACAATTTCTTATTAGGATTTGAATTTTAATAAGCAATAATAAATATTATCACTCTCTTGACAAAATTCCAACTGAAGAAAAAGTTCAACCTGTAGATGAGGAAGAAGACACGTTTCCTAAATTGTGAATCCCTAAACCTAAAATCCAACCAGCCTGTAATCGAGCGTAGTCTAAATCTAAACGTCAAAACACATGTTCTTTTCTACAGGTTAAGACATTTTCTTATTATGATTTGAATTTAGATTAGTAATAATAAATGTTATTACTTTCTTGACCAAAGTCTAACTGAAAAAAATTAGGAACCTATAGAAGAAGATGAACCATTTCCTAAACTGTGAATCCCTAAACTTAACATCCAACTAGCATCTAAGCTAGCATAGTATAAACGTCAAAAGACATGTTCCTTTCTACAAGTTAAGACTCTTTCTTATCAGGATTTAAATTTCGCTGGGCTGTAATAAATATCATTACTTTTTTCACATAAGTCTAAATGGAAAAAAATGTGGAACCTATAGAAGAAGACAAACCATTTTATCAATTGTAAACCCCTAAACTTAAATCCAACCAGCATCTAATATACCATAGTCTAAAAGTCAAAACACATGATCTTTTCTACAAGTTGAGACACTTTCTTATTAGGATTTGAATTTCTACTAACAATCATAAATATTATCACTTTCTTGACTAAATTCTAACTAAAAAAAATTGGAACCTGTAGAGGAAGACAACTGTTTCCTGAATTGTGAAAAGTCCTAGAACAAAATTGGTCTATATCGAGCAATACAAATATTAAAAGCAATTTCATTGTTTTTTGGTTCTTACATTGATCAAGAAAACAAGCCTAACTGAAGTTTAAAATGAGTGTACAAAAATAAGATGAAACAAAATTGAATCCTTAGTTTTTTCAATGCAACCAGCATCTAATCGAGCACAGTCTAAACGTCAAAATGCATGCTCTCTTCTTATTAGGATTTGAATTTCAATTAGAAATAATAAATATTATTATTTTCTTGCCGAAAATTCAACTGAAAAAAATTGTCTACCTGTAGAAGAAGACAAACTATTTCCTAAATTGTGAATCCCTAAACCTAAAATCCACTCAGCATCTAATCGAGCATAGACTAAACGTCAAAACACATGTTCTTTTCTACATACTTTCTTATCAGAATTTGCATTTCGATTAGCAATAATGCATATTATCACTTTTTTGACAAAAGTCTAACTGAAAAAAATTTGAAAGCTATAGATATAGACAAATCATTTCCTAGATTGTGAACTCCTAAACCTAAAATCCAACCAGTATCTAATCGAGCATAGTCTAACGCTAAACGTCAAAACACATGCTTTTTTCTACAAGTTAAGACACTTTATCATTAGGTTTTGAATTTCAACTAGTAATAATAAATATCATTACTTTTTTGATAACACTCTAACTGAAAAAAAATGTTGAACCTGTAGAAGAAGAAAAACTATTCAAAAATTGTGAACCCCTAAACCTAAAATCCAACCAGCATCTAATCGAGCAGAGTCTTATTCCAAAACGCATGTTCTCTTCTACAAGTTAAGACACTTTCTCATTAGGATTTGAATTTCAATTAGCAATGATAAATATTTTTACTTTCTCGACAAAAGTCCACCTAAAAAAAAGGTTTCCACCTGTAGAAGAAGACAAACTATTTCCTAAATTATAAGCCCCTAAACCTAAAATCCAACCAGCATCTAATCGAGCATAGTCTAAACATCAAAACAGATGTTCCCTTCTAGAAGTTAAGACACTTTCTTATATATTAGCAGCTCACTGTAGCCGCTTCTTAATCCGTTTGGTGAGTTATGTGTGATTTTGGATGGAACAGATCGGCGATAAAAGAGCCGTGAAAAGCTTTAGGCAGGAAAAAGGATGCGGGAGTGTGAAAAATAATTTCCTGCTCTCGATATATGTGGGACAAGGGGTGCAGGGTTGGGCTATCAAAATATTATTCGAAGGATTGCGGGGGTGGCTTCGTATACTCACATCATATGCACGAGTCCTGTAGACCGTATATTATAAAAGTAGACTGAATCCCAGATCCAATGAAGAATATTTATTCCGTCCGGGCTTAAGGTTGAGCCATATTTATAATATCCATAACCAAGGCGTGTGAAAGTTCACTCAATTACCTCCAAAAGGGTGGACCAAAACAAAAAAATTTATTTCAAAATGCCACAGGGCCTAAAAGTTCGTACAAATTTATAGCGCTCATTATAGTGAGCGCTAAATTTGTTTTGCGCCTGATACATTTATCAATTTTGTTGATTCTTGCCTACTGGAATTTGCAGTCTACATTATTGCTTATATATTCCGAATGATAAAAATGAAAAAATTTGTTCGAAAAACTGCATAATTCCACTAAAACTTCGGGAAGATATAATCTTAAAAATGAGACCAAAAAACTATAAAAAGCTTTATTTGTCACTGAGTTATGACCAAGAATGTGTACTCATGCTTTTTAGAAAATTTGAAAGGAGTGATTTAATTCAGGCTCTTTCATTCTAAATCCCTTGAATATAAATGAAAATTGAATTATTGATTGAAGTTCTTTAAAAAGCACCGTTCAAATTCCTAGAAATCTTTGAAATCACTTCAAATACGTAGAGATTCATTAAAATCCTTTAAATCTTGTGAAATCCGTTTAAATGCCTTTAAATACCTTAAGATTGTTGGAATTGCTAGGAATCCTTTTAAATTTGTTTAAATCTTACAAAATTCTTTTAAATCCCTTAAGTTTTTCAATATATCTTGCAATCCTTTATAAATCCTTCTAAAAAAATCATTTGAAATTTCTTGAATAGAAATTAAATTTAACTTATATATTAAAATTCTTTAGAAAGATCCCATTCAAATCCTTAAAAATCTTTGAGATCTCTTGAAATCGTTCGAGTTTTAATAAAATCTTTTGAATTTGTAAAATTCCTTGAAATATGTTACAATCCCTTTATATATTTCAAATCGCTAGGAATCCCTTAAAAATTAATTTCATTTCATTTATTGTCCAAAATTCTCTAGAAATCCCTTGAAATCTTGGAAAATCCTTTACAAAATTCTTTTAAATTCCATGCGATTTTATAGTCCTTATAGAATCTTTTGAAACCTTTGGAAAACGTAAAAATTAATTTAAAACTTTTTCATTAAAAAGTTCGCTAAAAACAGTTTAAATTCCTCGAAATCTTTCAAATCTCTTGAAATTCTTACAGCTTTAATAAAATCCTTTAAATCTTGTGAAAATTCTTTAAATACCTTGAAATCCCTTTAAATATTTCGAATCGCTAAGAATCCCTTGGAATTTAATTAAATTAAATTTATTGTCCAACGTTCACTATAATTCCTAAAAATCTTTGGAAATCCTCAAAAATTCTTTGAAATCCCTTGTAATTTGTTATGTTTCCTAAAATGCTGTAGAATCCTTCGAAATCTTTGGGAAACATAAAAATTCATTTCAGGAAGTATAAGCTATTTGAAATCCCATTTAAAATCCCTTGAAATCCTTCGAGCTTTAATAAAATCCTTTAAATCTTGTGAAAATTCTTTAAATACCTTGAAATCCCTTTAAATATTTCGAATCGCTAGGGATGGGATGGGATGGGATGGGATGGGATGGGATGGGATGGGATGGGATGGGAGGGGATGGGTGATGAGAGAGGGAGGAGGAAGATTTGAACGTTTTTATTAGCAACTTAATAGGTTACGAACAAACTTTTTTGTAGGCGCCTGTCGAGAAACTTCTTCAACACTGCATCTTATTTTAAATAATGAAATTTTGATATTCCAATTGAAACTATAGAATCACGATTTAATCGAAACCACTTCGAGTGGAAACAGAATTTTATAAGATGTCGAATTGACGTAGACTATTAAACTGTCAAACTGGGTGGTAGAAAAAACATCAAGAAACAAAAGCACGCGATAAGGGAGTGGAAAAAGTAGGAGCTTCAATGTAAACAAAGTGAATGAATGAATTTGAAGATTATTTTTTATAATAATTACAACCCCTATCAAAATGTTTCGCGTAATTATAAAATCTTTATTTCCTCACCATCTGTATGCGTGTTTGGAATTTATTTGAAAAAATAAAATTGCAAATGTTCTCATGTCCCTAAAAGAAGTGTTATCCGAATTCGTATGGCAATTTCGGCGTTGAAAGGATTGTGGTAATTCGGATAATCGATTGGACTCATCTCCGAGCGTGAATCGTTTCGTTCGCTTTCTTCTTCGGCGGCACATGGTCCATGTACAACGGCATGCGGCAAAATAAAAAAGAGATTCAGAAGCAAGCAATCGTCGAGTGACATTTACATAATCGATGTTTGTCCCGAAAAGAATATACTTGCTGTACATATAGAGCTTGACATAACTCATGAGCCGCGATATATCGTTCGCCAATTTTGCAACGGGTTTATGATTCTGTCCGAGGTTAACGAAAGCTGAGATCTTCAAGATTGCACGAACTCGTCTCGCTTACACTTGGAAATTTATTTCTTGGGAATACCTCTGGATTATTCAGACGCTTGTCCAAATTTTAATTTGTTCTTATAATATCTCCTATTCTATCTATGGATTTGAACATTCAAATTTTTGAATATTTACAACAATTCTTTCATGGGCAAAAAAAAATATGTTCAATTTATTTTAGGTACAGTTTTTGGTAGTAAATAATAATATAAAATTAGAAAATACAAACAAAATTTGTTTTCAAGTTAGAACTTTTTGTTAAATGTGAAAAACTGTTTTATGAATCTGTTAACTATAGCTTTTTGTGAGAAATTTAAATATGTGCTTGGAATTTCTTCAGCTGTCATTGAAGAAACATGCCATTGTTTTATAATCCTGAGAAAAGAATTTTCCTGGTTTCAGAATTGTGAATTAGGCTTTTTTTAAATTGCGCACCAGGAAAAAAATTTGTTTTCTATGATAGAAAAAGCATTGTATGCTACTTCGATTCAAACTACAATGTTCCAAGGACATGTTTAAATTTTTTCAAAAAAACGTGCAGTTTACACAATCCAGAAAACTGGGTTTTCTTAACTTTTTAAGAAAGTTCTAATTTGAGCAAAAATTTGGTTTTTCAATTCTTAATTTTATATTATTATTCACTACCAAAAACTATACCTAAAAAAAAAGTTCAACATAATTTTTTGGCCTATGGGAAATTTTTTTTTAAATTTTACAAAATATGACTTTTCAAACCCATAAACAGAACAGAAGATATTATCTTCATAAACTGTTTTCAATTGGGGAGGGGGGGGGGGGGGGAGTCGCGCCAAAAACCACGATTGGTAACAGGGGGTGATGATCAATTTTAACAAAGTTTGCGAATTATCGTTAGATGAGTTGCCCTGAAACGGTACAGTTACTTTCATTTTTCAGAATTTGTACTCTTTCCCCTATTAACCTCTTTTCTCTATTTCTAAAGAATTCCTCTTTTTCCCCTCTTTTCAAGAAACTTCCCCTTTTTCTCGTTTTTTTTTCGCTTAAATGCGAATTGATTTAATAGAAACCAATAAAAATATCTAAGTCTTTTTAGTTAAAAGTTATTTTTTGTTTGTAAAAAGTTTACTATTATATTTTTAGTTTAGAATTCATCTCGTTGGGTTAGAAATTCTACTATTTGGTTGAAAATTTAATTATTTTCTGGAAAATGCAACTATTTTGTAACTGAAAATTTAACTATTCCATTTTTGATTGAAAATGAATCTTTTTTAATTAAAATTGAACTATTTGTTAAACAAATTTCTTTTCGTAGAAAATTCAACTATATAGTTGAAAATCGATGTATTTTTGTGGAAAATTCATCTTTTCTGGTAGAAAATTAATCTTTTTGGTTAAAAAAATATCTTTTTGGTAGAAAATTCAACCATTTGATTGAATGTTGAACTTTTGTATTGAGAATTCATTTTTTTGTCGCAAATCTGCCGATTCAGTTGCAAATTTGTCAATTATTTGATTTAAAGTTAATTTACTCTGTAAAAAAATGCATTTTTTGTTTGTTTGCATATTCATCATGTTAGTTAAAATTTCTACTACATTTGGTAGTAAATTAACTTTTTTGTTGGAAATTCATATTATTGGCTAGAAAATTAAACAATTTGGTTAAAAATTAATTTTTTTTGTAGAAAAAAATTTATATGTTTGGTCGTAAAGTTTTGTGGATAATAATTCGTCTTTTTGGCTTCAAAACTCAACACTTTTGTTCTTGGCTTTAAAATTCGTCTTTCTGTTAGAAAATTTAACTATTTGGTTAAAAATACATCTTGTTTGGTAGAAAATTCAACTACTAGGTTGAAAGTTGAAATACTTTCTTTTAAATTCATTTTTTTAAGATTCACCTATTTGGTTGAAAACTAAATTTTGTTTGTTGATAATTCATTTGTTTCGGTTAAAAATGATTTTTTTTATCTGAAAATTTAACTATTCAATTTTTGGCTGTAAACTTATTATTTTTAATTGAAAATTCAATTATTTTGTTGAGAATTCTACTATTTTGTTAAAGTCGTCTGTTTTATTGACAATTTGTCCTTTTGTATCTTTCTTGGTTAAAAATGAACTTTTTTGTTACAAATTTAACTTTTCGAGTTGAAAATTCAATTTTGTTTAAAAAATATCATCTGTTTGCTTCAAAATTCGACCATTTGGTAGAAAATGCATTTTTGTAGGTTTTAATTTCAACTATTTTTGGTCGAAAATACATCTGTTTTGTTGAAAATTCGTCTATTTGTTTGTTAATGCAGCTTTATGATTAAAAATTATTTTTGTTGTTGTTGAAAATTCATCGTTTTGTGTTAAAGATTCATCATTTTGTGTTAAAATTCATCTCTTTTGGTCGAAAATATTTTTTGGATGAAAATTCAACTATTTTGTTGAAAGTGCAATATTATTCAATTTTAAATCTTGGAAATTTAAAGCTTTTTATATTGAATTCCATAGGGTACCTACATTTAATTTATTTAAAACAATTTATTCTCCCATTATTCCCCTATTTTCGTGGAAAATCACTCTATTTCTTCTGCTTTGAGAGTATTTTGGGCTGTGAAATCTGACATTTAAATATTTTTAATAATAATTCTTGGTTGATTTCCGAAGCTTATAGTTCACCACACGGTCATGCAGGCATATTGGAAACTGAACTTGCTAAAAATGCGAAAAAACGCAGAATAAACGTGAAATCCGAGTCTAGCCAACGTGACCATTACTTTTGGGATGGGGGGGGGGGGACAGACAAAAATACGTCCTTCAGAATTTTAGAAGTCTTTAAGGTCCTAATTAAATAATATAGAATATTACATATACAAGCATGCAAATATCAATGCGCCTATATATGAATCTACAACTTGCATAAATTATGCAAATCATTGTCGGAAATGAGTATGTAGAGAGTGAAGTGATTTTTCAGTAAGACAGTTTTCAGTGAGTGTATCGTAATCGGTAGCGACGCGTTCGACTCGGTTGCGCGTAATTTGGTGCGCCCGCACGAGCGCGTGTCGATACACATGTAATTCGAGTCGGGCTTGGGTTGCAGAAGTAAAAAAAAAAATCAAGAAATACAGACTCGGTGCCACATACGCACGATATTCTGTCGATCAGAAGCGATTGCACGGTCTTCTGACCACAAGACATGCGGAGCATGCGGAACACTGGCCGTTCTATTGCTGAAGGTGTCAATAGCCATGTGATTACCGATTAGATTACTGCTATGACAAAAGTAGCGGCATTGGTATATAGTAACTGTAACGAACGATTGTACATTTTTAGATTCAGCCCCCTCTCCCACTAAGAATCCTTCCCCCCTCCCTTACAAAAATTAACCAATCCTCTCTATTCTCTGCTTCATCAGTAGTATACGTGTACCTCTATCCCCATCTACCCCATATAACCTTCTATCCACACCAATATACGGACCACATTTCACTTCTTATAACCATATACCCGTCTCTTTCCCCTGGGTCCAACAATAATCAGTCCTTCTTGCTCCTCCGCAATCAAACTATTCACTCACGCACCTCCGTCCTCCATAATCAACAGTATCTCTTCTCCTCTACCTACTCTACACACAACAGCATCACTCCTTATATCTCCAACTCCATCTCTCTAACATTTCGCTCCTCCACAATCAACCCATCCCTTATCTCCCTTCCATCATCAAGAATATACCTGTTTGTCCCTCTACCTCTACCCACGCAAGTGTCCCTTTCAAACACTATATGTTTCGCCCCTCCCTTTACCCCCTCTATGATACTAATCTGGCGCCCTCTTCTCACGTCACATAATACGTTTGAACCTCCAACGGCCACTATCCCACAACCTTAGGTATATACGACCTGCTTCTTCGACCCCTTTCTACTACTGATGATCCCTTATCCCTCCAACTTTACTATTTTTATACTGCCATAGCAACGACCTCTTCGCCCTCGTACCAACGTCCTCTTTCCATTTCGCTCCTCCGCAATCAACTCATCCCTTATCGTCCTTCTATCATCAAGTATATATCTTTTTGTCCCTCTACCCACACCAATGTCCCTTTCAAACCCTACATTTCGGCCCCTCCCTTTACCTCTTATATGATACTAATCTAACGCTGTCTTCCCTCCTCATATAATACGTTTTGCCTTACAGCGGCCACCATCCCATAACCGTATGTATATACCACCTCATTCCTCGACCCCTTTCCACTGCATCACTACCCCCCCCCCATCTCCGCAACCCCTCTTGCTAAGATATCGGAAATCTCCTTCCCCAAAATTCCTATACCATAAGCCCCTTCATCCACTCCTCTGTAACCCATCCCCAATATACCCGATTGTCCCTCTCGCTCTGCTATCTACCTTCCGATTATCACAAAAAATCTATAACCGATAGACGTCAGTTTTCGGACTCGGATATTCAGATTTGTATCAAATTTATTTCTGCAACTTGGGGAAAAGATGAGACATTTTCTATGAATAATTTCGGATTATTAAAAAATGTTAAAAAGTATGTTTTTTAAGAATGCTCACCTATAACATTGCTGAGTTTTTTTACATCATACATACCGTTTTCGAGTTTTCACATATATAAAATCCCCCTCCCACAGAAGATCGTCAGACATTAAAACCTTTGAGCTCAGATCCCTTCCTTCTTCCCCTACCTCCAGCAGCCGGATTTTTATTAGAAGTGCTCGCATTCGCCTGAGCATTTGGTCAGAGAAGTGAAAAACTTCCGAAAAGCAACTCCTGAGCACAGCCAGTTACGGACAGACGAGTTTGGACGTAGAGATTCGATAGCATTGAGTGCATTTATCTTGGCATCATACCTCTTGTTCAACAGTAATTAAATTCATTGATAACACGACTAAACGAGAATCATACAAACAGGTCACCATCCGACCGATAACCGCGCCCGTCCGTGCTTAACGTTCGAGATCTCGATCAGTCGAGAATTACCATCTAACTACTGCCGCAGGTCACATTGCTGAGTAAATATAACAAATTTTTTTTTATCAACACATTAATAAGGAAAAATGCTTTCTTAAAGATTAATCAACATATGAGGAGTTTACTTTCAAAAGGGCATATATCCACTTTTGGTTTTTCTGGGTTACTACCTTATTTTGGTCCTAGACCAATTACCAAATTACCGGAAGTTTGAATTCTTATTATCTCATTATCCAGAGAGTGAATGCATGCTCTTTTGGTGGCAAAGCCAATGTTTAACTCACTTTTAATATTGGATAGAAAGCTTTTTGGGAGAAAACTGATACACAGGTTGATAGGGGCTCATTCTGAACATACGATCCACGCAAAAAAAAACAAAAAATTTTCAAAAGTTATGAGCAAATTTTTGAAATGTTATGAGCAAATTTACGTTTTGGTTATTTTCAAATAGATAAAGTTAGTTTTTTCAATGAAATCTAGTGATTCTTGTGAATCTTCAACAGGAAAATATATTTCATAATTAGAAAAAATGATAAACAAATAAACAATTTTATTATTGCTTAGTTGGACCAAAAATATTTTCGTCCTTCCTCACAGGAAATGATATGTTTTTATGAAAAATTTTTACTAGATTTCACTGAAAAATCTAAGTATGCCTGTTTGAAAAGAGCTTAAACGTGAATTGGGTCATAAAATTTGTTCATGAAGTAAACAATTGTTATCTGCTAGTAAATTATCGTTATAAGTGTTCATTGCATAGTTATCATATCTTATATTGGGGGAAAAAATGAAGATTATTAATTTAAAAGCAGTTAAAATATGCTTTTGTTTTCAATTTAAAAAAAAATTAACCATTTTTTCCAAATTATAAATTATTATCGAGAATTGTTGTTGAAAAGTAATATTTGGCTTATTCCTTTAAACATAAGGCTAGGAATAGGTGGTGTATAAGAGGACAATAAATAAGAATTAGTGTGAAGAAAAGGTTTTTGGAGGAGGGAATAGGAATAGATGAGTGGTGTTGACTGTAGGAGGGGGTCAGAAGATGTGAGAGGAGTCGGCGATAGAAGGTTGATGAAGAGTATAGTGTACTCAGTAGATAGGATTGGATTAGTAGGACGCTGGTATTCGGAGTGATCGATTCCTGTCAATTTTTGAAACAGCATGGAAGTGGAAGTGAAGTGTTCTTGGAAGTAATAAATACAAATTAGTGTGAAGGAGAAGTTTCGGGATGAGGAAGTAGAAATGGGTGAGTAGTGTTGACCCTATGAGGGGATCAGGATTCGGGTAGGGTCGACGATAGGAGACTGTTGATTGGTGTAGTGTGGTCAAAGGTGAAGAGGATGGGGTAGAATGAAGAGCGTGTGTGGGTTGGATGAAGACGATGGTGTTTATGGAGTAGGAGAGGGTTGTGGAAGGACGAGGGGCAATTGAGGAGAAGGATGTAGAAAATTAGGACGCTGGTGGTCAGGGTGATCGGCACCTATCAATTTAAGAAGCAATAAATAATAATTAGTGTGAAAGATAAGTTTTGGGATGAGGGAGTAGAAATGGATGAGTGGTGTTGAGCGTATGAGGGGATCAGGATTCCGGAAGATTTAATGGTAGAAGGTTGTTGAATGGTGTAGTACAGGGCTCGCCAGAAGTCTGTCTTTGACTGACAAGACTGACAGTGTCAGTAACGAAGACCCCAAATAATCAAATAGAACCCAATAAATTATCCTCCAAGTTTTCCTTCGACTTGGGATTTTTTTTTCAGGGTTCGAATGTGAAAAATTCGGAAGCCCCGCTGTGAAGTATATGCCGATTGACCGTAAGGCTTCTTACGATTCCTGGAACACGAAGAAAAAAATTAAAGAAGAACTTACTGTCAGTCTCGCACTTGTCGTGTGAGTCTGCACCTGCTGAAAGTGGTGAGCCCTGGTGTAGTGCGATCAAGGTACGAGGGGATAGGATAGGATCAAGAGGGTGGTTGGGTTGGATGAGAACGAAGGTGTTCATGGATTAGGGGGTCTTATGCAAGGACTAGGGGCGATCGAGGAGAAGGGGGTAGAAAAGTAGGACGCTGGTGGTGGGAGTGATCAACGCCTATCAATTTTAGAAATATCATCTACGCTATGTTTTTATACTGGATGTAGAGTTGGTATATAAGGAGACGGGAGAGGCGTTGATTGTGGAAATGGAGTGTGTTTGGAAGTAATAAATAAATATAAATGAGTGTGATGGAGAGGTTTCGGGATGAGGGAGTAGATATGGATGAGTGGTGTCGACCGTAGAAGGTTGTCAGAAGATATGGGATGGATCGACGATAGTGGGTTGTCGATTAGTGTAATGTAGTCAATATAGCAGGGGACGGGTTCATTATGGTAGGATGTGAAGGAAAAGCTGCAAAAGTGGAGGATTTTTGAAATAATACATTCATAAGAATTAGTGTAAAGGCGAGGTTTTGAAAAGAGGGTTTAGGAATAGATGAGTGGTGTTGACCATAGGAATTGGTTCTTAGAGGAGTGGAGGCGCGGATTTTCAGATGAGTTAGGACGAAGAGGAGGGGGTTGATTGGTGTGATGCAGTTGACGTGGACAGCCTGGAGAAGGTAGAACTTGTCGGCGGCTCTCAATTCTTGAAGCTAATTTACAGAGACATTACACAATTACGCATCCTCCAAAAGAAACTAAAGACCCCAAAAAAGGTACGATAATCTCCATTCAGGTGTCGATAGATTACCGAGCGTAAAAACAGGTCTCACGCGTATTGACGAAATGCGGAGCCGAATTTTCCATACTTGGAATATGAAACTTTTCCTCGTGTGCAATAAATCGCGGAACATTGACGGAAAAGGGGAAGCGGTCATCTGGTAATCGGCGAAAAATTCACTTTCGTAGAAATCGAGAGTTGGAACGTCCTTGCAAAGTGCATAAGGACAAAGTATAAGTAGGTACGAGTTCTCCTTGCCTTCTCTCTGGGTCGTTCATAAATATTGAACTCTCAATTTCTCTGGGCCATGTTCGCGCCATGTTGGGTTCTCCCGCGTTGAGCAACCGATGATGCATCCAGCGCATCGTGCGAGCATCTGACCATGCATGTACATGCATATGCGGGTCGAGTTCAAACTACCCGTAATCGTTTAGCATTTTAAATTTTCCGCCGCTTCACTCCAACCGAGACGCTCTCCTGATTTCGTAATGCATACCAAACCTCCTCCATGTAATGTAAAGAAAAAAGGTAAATTAGGGGGAACATTTGCAAGTTATTCAGAATATTGAGTGAACGATTAAGGTTTTTAATTAATTTTGTTGAGGACGATTTTTTAAAGTAATTGATAATTTATGAAGATTGGTTTTCGTTGTATGTCAATGTCACTGAAAACGTAGCACACAATATTGTATGTTGTAAGAATAATAATAGATTTTTAGTTCTGAGTATAATAGTTTTAAATAATAAACTTATGTGAAATAATGTGTTACACAATTTGAAAAGTGCGTTGTAAATAGAGTTATTATTCGCTTTAAGAGCGAATAGCGGATATCGTAAAAATTCTTTGACACGCCACAAAAGAATTTCGAGTATTCGAAGAGGCACTTGTGGTGTCATTATGGACGCGAATGGTGCTAGAATATGAGACAATTTACGCTCGGTGATTTTCCCTCTCATTTGCCATTAGCACACTTTTGTTTGTAGCTATATAATAAAGATATGTATAATGGATATGTGCAAATATGTATCCTATCTAAAAAAATTGGTGGAACGAAATTCTCGAAAATCTGGCACTCATTGTTCTTGACTACCTGATTGGTTGCATTTTGAGACTTTAAGTTTTATCGATATTTCCAAATGAGGAATTTTTATTCTAAAATTAGTTCTGAAAGAGAAAATTCAAATTTTATATAATGTAAATGATTCTTTAATAATAAGGATTAAGAATTTTCTGCACCATCAATGTAGTGAATCAGAATTGCCAAACTAGTAATTCTATTTGATGATGAAATTTATTTCTGAATGTTTCTAAACATTATTGATAAAGAAGAACATACTAGTTGTTAATGTTTTTAAATATTGGGAAATAATTCGGTTTTTCACATGTAGGTACCACACTATAATTTGTAAACTATTTCACACTTTCAAAGAGAGGAGAAAAATAAATTCATGCATTTTAGATTAGAATAACTTAATTCACGAAGATTATACGTATACGTAATCGGTACGGGTGATATAATAATTATCGGTACCGTGAATAAGATTTTTGGAAAAATTTTATATGATTTAGGTTTTATCTACAATACTGAATTTGAAACTTTGAGGATTTCAAAATATATTGAGAAGGAATTTGGAAGATATTTAGACAATTTTTTTAATTTTTGCAGATTTTGAAAATTTTGTAGGAAAACTTTGATTTCTGAACAAAAATATATCAAATTTTTTAAAATGATTTAAAATTTGAAAAGGTTTCTAAATTTTTTTAACAAAATGTTAATTCTGAAGATTTTGAAACAAAATTTTTAAGATTGTTAAGGCTTTTTAGAAGTTTTAGGATGATTTTAAAAATTATTTTCAAGAAAATATTTACAAATATTTAAAAAAAATTTCAAATGATTCCCTAAAATTTCGGATTTTTTTTTTGAAAATTACAAAGAAATATTTTTCAATTTTGTAAAATTACAAAATTTTAGGAAAAATTCGAATAAGCTAATTGAATACTAAAAATTCCTAATAAGATATTTAGAAGTTATCAAGAGACAAAAAATAATTGTAAACTTAAAAAGATTTCCGGAAATCTAAAGGAAGTGTCTATGCGTACGGAAAAAATCAGCTATACTTACCGAAATTTCGGTACGAATAGCCCCTTTTCCAGCTCCCCTAATTTGTACCAAAAAAATCTGGCTACTTGTACCGAAATTTCGGTCCACGTAGCCACGGCCAAATTTGAAACGTAGATTTTTGAAGATTTCGACCAATAAACTTAGAAGATTTCTAAGAATTTTGAAAGCTTTCGAAAGAATAAATCAATATTTTTAAGAGTTCTGGGAAAATTGAAAAAAAATTTTTTTGTCCATTTCTAGGTTCGCCAGAATTCCGTAATCGTAACACAAATATTTTCGGTGAGCTTAGAAACTTCATTTTTATTTAAAAAAATTTATTTTAATCAGACTATTTAAAAAGATTTCAAAATATTCCAAAAAATTTCTAAAATTGTCAAAAAGGAATCTGGACGATTTTAATACAATTTTTGTAATAAAAAAAAAAAATTTCAGAGGATATTTAAAAAGGTATATAAAAAAATTATAAAAGATTTATAAAATTGTCAAGAAAGAATCTGGAAGATTTTATGGTAATTTTAAGAATAATTTGAGTAAGTTTGAAAGATACTCGTATGTAGGAATTTTAAAAGTTTTTAAGGGATTAAAAATATTTTAAAAGATCGAAAGATTTCCGAAAATTCATCACATATTTTTTTATTATTTCCTAGCGTCAAATGTTCTAAATATCATTTAAATTACTCAAATGTTTCCTAACATTTGTTAAAGTTCTGTAAAATAGATCAAAGTTCCTCAGAAATTTTCTACTTACTTTTTTGAAATATCTGAAATCTTCCAAAATCTTTCTGGAATTGATACATTTTTTTGAATTATAGACTGAAAAATCTTTTTTGGTTAAAAATTCAACAATTTTGTTCACAATTATTCTTTTTCGTTTGAAAATTCATCTAATTTTGTAGAAATTAAAAATCATTAAATTCACCACTTTAGTAAAATTTTGGGTTTTATTGACGTTATATACTAGAAATTGTTCATTTGAATGAAAAATCATTTTATTTCGAAGAAGATAACAAAATATGGAACAATTTCAGGTTATGCTCGTGTTTTCACCGAAAAATTCAACTATTAGATCGAAAATAAATATTTTTGTTGAAAATTCACATTTTTGGTTTATAAATTCAACTGTTTTGTAGAAAATTCGTGCTTTAAGGAGGAAAATTCAACAAAGTGGTAGAAAATTCCACTGTTTTGTTGAGAATTACTAAATTTTTTGAAAATTCATGTTTGCGGGTTGAAAATTCATCTGTTTTTTTTTTTTTTTTTTAGCAAATTCGTCATTTTTGTTACAAAGTTAATCTTCTTAGTAGATATTAAATCTTTTTTGATTAATATTTTATTTCATTAGAATTTAGATTGACAAAGAGATAGAAAAGAATAGACGTTGATTCGTGTAGTATAGGATGAGATAGAGGAGAGGAGATTAAAAAAGATAGGCGGGAATTTAGATTGACCGAGAGATAAAAAAATATTGACGTGGATAGATGTACGATACGATGAGACAGGGAAGAGGATATTAAAAAGATAGGCGGAAATTTATATTGACAGAAAGATAATAAAAGAATGACTTGGATAGATAAGGGATAGGATGAGATAAAGAAGACGCAATTGAAAAAGATGTGAATTTAGATTCACAAAGAGGTAGAAAAAGATAGATCTTGATACATGTAGTATGAAATGAGATAGAGAAGAGCATATTGAAAAAGTTAGACTTGAATTTGTATTGGCAGAGAGGTAGAAAAATTTCGACGTAGATAGATGAAAGATAGGATAAGATCGAAAAGAGGTGATTGAAAAAGATAGACTGAAATTTAGATTGACGAAGAGATAGTAAAAGACTGACGTGGATAGACAAAGGATACGACGAGATAGCGAAGAGTGTATTGAAAAAGATAAACGTGAATTTAGATTGACCAAGAGATAGAAAAATATAGACATTGACAAATGTAGAATACGACGAAATAAAAAAGAGGAGATTAAAAAAGATAGACGAAAATTCAGATTGACAAAGAGATGGAAAAATATTGACTTAGATAGACGATGGGATGAAATAGAGAAGAGGGTTTTGAAAAAGATAGACGTGAAGTTAGATTAAAAAATAGATATAAAAAGATAAACTTTGATAGATGAACGATACGATGAGACAGGGGAGAGGATATTAAGAAAGATAGACGGAAATTTATATTGACAGAGAGACTATAAAAGATTGACGTGAATAGATAAGCGATAGGATGAGATAGAGAAGAAAGAATTGAAAAAGACGTGAACATAGATTGACAAAAAGATATAGAAAAAAGATAGACGTTGATAGATATAGGAGACGATGAAATAGAAAAGACGAGATTAAAAAAGATAGACGGGAATTTAGATTGACCGAGAGATAAAAAAATATTGACGTGGTTAGATGTACGATGCGATGAGACAGGGAAGAGGATATTAAAAAAGATAGGTGGAAATGTATATTGACAGAGAGATAATAAAAGAATTACTTGGATAGATAAGGGATAGGAAGAGATAAAGAAGACGGAATTGAAAAAGATGTGAATTTAGATTGACAAAGAGGTAGAAAAGGATAGATGTTGATACATGTGGTATAAAAGGAGATAGAGAAGAGGATATTGAAAAAAGAGGTGAATTTAGATTAACAAAAAGATAGAGAAGGATTGACGTGGATAGACAAAGGATAGGATAGGATAGCAAAGAGTGTATTGAAAAAGATAAACGTGCATTTAGATTGACAAAGAGATAGAAGAAGATTGACGTTGATAGATGTATTACAGGATGAGATTGAGAAGAGGAGATTGCAAAAGATAGACAGGAATTTAGATTGACAAAGAAATAGAATGGGATACATTTTCTCTATATCTTTCTATCATAAAGATTCAAAATTAATATTAAAAAAGATAGTATCTCTCTCTTTTTACTTTCAGCAGGGGTGTGTGTTTTTCTAGTGTATATTAAACTTTTATGTATGCACAGGAATATTTTTATGTCTGCACACGCAAACTTTTCTAATACGCCCACAAGAGATTAATGCTGAAATGAAACTCGCGCAGGGTAAACGCACGAGTTTGTAGTTGCCAACGAAAGCGAAATTGCGACTCCAGGTTGGCTACTGTGCCTTGCGAAATGCATTTTGCAGGGCGAGATTTTATGAGATGCAACACTCGTTGCGTTGGTAGCCATCAGCAACGTAGCGAACAAAGAGCCGAGCCCCAGGCATAAATATTTTCTTTTGTTTAATTTAAAAAAATTATATACAACTAGCAATAAATGCACGCGCGCATTAACGTCTATAGGTTTTAATTTCGTAACATCAAAAATATAAGCAATTAAAAAATCCATTATGGAACAAATTTTTAAATATTATGATTAACTTTTTTGAAACAATAATTATTTATTTCCGAGGAGTTAATTACTCGGATTTTTGGTGCACCGTAGCCTAGATTGCAAGATTGCAGGATCACAAAAAAACTGAGGGTACGAAATGTTGCAGGTAATCGGTCAAGCAATATATATATATATATAGTATAATCAGCATTGGCATAAGTATTACAATGCTATTGAAGGAAGTAATGTAAAAAGTAGAGAAACTACACTGTAAAAACTAGAATTCGATTCAGGACTTAATTCAGTATTGAAACAGTACACACACAAAAAATCACTTCAGTTTGATCCACGAATCTAATAAAATAAGGTCGATTTGTAGATTGAAGTAGGCTCGAAATGAGAATCATCTGTCAAAAACTAAATCAATTCAAGGAATTCAAGGAATTAATTAAGGAATTCACAGATTTCATGGAATTCACGAAATTCACGGAATTCATGGAATTCGTGAAATTGAAGAAACTCACAGAATTTACGGAATTAATGGAATTCACGGAATTCGCGGAATTCATAGAATTGAAGAAATTCACAAAATTTATTACATTCAAGGAATGCATGGAATTCAAGAAATTCCAGGAACTCGTGAAATTAATGAAATTCATGGATTTCACGGAATTCATATAATTTACGGAATCCACGGAATTCATGTAAATGAAGGAATTCAAGAAATTCATGGAATTCACGAAATTTACAGAATTCACGAAATTTACAGAATTCATGAAATTCTAGGAATTTGAGGAATTTGGAAATGCATGGAATTGAAGGAAATCACGACTTTATGGAATTCAAGCAAATAACGGAATTAGAGGAATTTCCGGAATTCACGTAATTAAAGGAATTCACGGAATTCAAAGAATTCATGTAATTAAAGGAATTCACGGAATTCATGACATTCGCGGCATTCACGGAATTCATGGAATTCAAGAAATGCAAGGCATTAATGATATTCGAGGAATTCACGGAATTCACCAAATTTGTAATAATATTGAAGTTTGGATCAATTGAAGCAATGCCCCATCTGAATCAATATAGCCCGCTATCTCGGATTATTTATCAATCTGAAGTTAGCTAACTAAATAAGACAGAAACTGGTACTAAAAGAGACTATTTCTGAGATCATATTAAAATGCCCAAAAAAGGACCCGGATAAAAATGTATGCCTAGTTTTTAGTGCGCACCAAAAAACAATTTATTTCAGACCACTCATAGTATCATATGGAACTATAAAGAAAAAAACGATTTTGCACTTGCACAGCAAAAATCTTTTAATTCCCTTGACCTATTTTAAATCTCTTAAAATTTTAGTAAATTCTATATGAAAAGTCTTTGAAACCTGTTAAAATCCGCAAAAGTAGAAATAATTTGAAATCCTTTAAATATAAATAGAATTGAACTTATTTGTTGAAGGTTTGTTTTTGAAAAAACCGCTAAATTCCCTAGAAATCTTTAAAATCCCTTTAAATCCTTGGATATTTAATCAAATCTTTTAAATCTGATGAATTTCCTCCTTAAAATCTGTGGATTCGCTTAGAATCTCTTGAAATCCAATGAAATTTAAGTTAGTTTCCAAGATTTTCTAGAAATCCTTTAAAATCTTTAGTAATTCTACAAAATATTGTTAAATCCTTAGAAATCCTTGGAGATCGTAAAAATCCATTGAAAAAAGTATAAATCATTTGAAAGACCCTGAATACAATTTGAAATGAACTTATTCATTAAAATTATAGAAAAAAAATTAAATCCCTAAAAATTTTTGAAAATCTTTGAAATCTTAGGAGATTCAATAAAATTCTTAAATCTTGTGACATTTCTTGAAATACCTTAAAATCCCTAGAAATCTGTGGAATCGCGAATAATCCCTTGAAATTCGATGAAATTTCATTTATTTTCCAAAGTTTTCTAGAAATCATTTGAAATCTTTGGAAATTCTAAAAAATTCTTTGAAATCCTTGGAGATTAAAAAAAAATCTTCAAACTTTTTGTCACTCCTTGAAATACCTTAAACTCTCTTGAAATCTGTGAAATTTCTGATAACCTCTCTTTAAAAAAACGTTTATATCCCTCGAAATCTTTGAAATACCTTGAAATACTTGGAGGTTTATTAAAACCCTTTAAATTTTGTGAAATTCCTTGAAAACCTTAAAATCCCTTGAAATCTGTGTAATCGCTAGAAATCCCTTGAAATTTCATTTCATATTATTTACTTTCCAAAGTTCACTATAAATTCCTTAAAATATTTGGAAATCCTACAAAATTCTTTTAAATCACTTGACATCTATCAAAAAAGTAAAAATCCTCTAAAATCCATTGAAATTTTTCGAAATTCCTTGAAATCTTTGGAAATATTTGTAATCTCTTAAAAACCGATGAAATATTTCAAAATTAGTTTAAATATTTAGAAATCCTATAAAATCCTTTTAAAAGCCTTAAAATCTGTGGAAATCCCTCCGAATATGTGAAAATCCTTTGGAACCTAAAACCTTTTCACATGTTTGGAAATCTTTAAAATCTCCTGAAATTGTTATGAAATCTGACGAAATTGCTTAAAATCCATGAAAATTCTCTGGAAATTAAACTAAATTAAACTTATTCATTAAAATTCTCTCTAAAACCCCGTTTAAATCCCTATAAATCTTGTATTCCTCATATTATTTGAAATTTGAAGAAAGTAAAGTTTTATTGTTTCTGATCAATAGCATTTAAAATTTGATAATTTAAAATTGAAAAATTGTTCATTTAAGTCATTTCAAATTTAAAGCTATTACAATTTGAAATTGAAAACTAAGTTAAATGCTTCAATGTCAAAGCTTCTGAAATCGTAGAATTCTAAATTGTTATTACATTAACAAATTAGAATTTAACCTCAAAGTTGCTTCAAAAAATTTGTTTTATTTCAAAAAATAAATTCACCTCCATTTTCACCTTTGAAAATGGAGGGATTTTCAATTGAAAATTGATTCGTTTAAAATTTAATTATTCTAAATAAACTTTCAAAATAAAAAGTAATTTTAAGTGAGAAACATTGAAAATGAAAAAATGTCTACGTCGGTACGTTGAAACTTAAGGTAGATATAGTGCAAAAAATCAGATCTCTGAAAAAAATAGTTTTTCTATGATTTTGAGAATCAAAATAATATGTAATGATGATGTAATTTCAAATAAAAAACATTATTTTTAATCACACTATTTTAAAGGCTACAAGAAATAAATATTTTAATAATGTTTTTTACTATTTAATTTTTTCTTACTATCGCTTCTTATCAATTTTTGAAAAATGATCGAATTAAAATATTTGATAGTTTACTTTTTCGGAGATAACATTTTCTACAACTTTACAGTTTCCGATATTGGAAGTATTGATAAAATAATTACTTTTCCGTAACCCGTGTAGAAATGGTAACAGGGATCCGACCGGGAGCCGGCCGGATAGCCCCAGTTTTAACCGGGCGCTGGCCGGGGATTCTGGCCGGGATCCGGCTAAAAACGTCTACCACGAAAGCTAATATGGTATTTGAAAGTACTAATCTTCCCCTTTTAAACCTACTTAGATTTATTAGGATATCTTTATTTTTCACCAAAATATTGTAATTATTGTTCCCAGAGTCAGGTGGGTTAGCATGCTCGTGGCTTGTTAGGGGTGGTTTCTACCCCTAGGAAGCGGCTATCCTCTATCCTCTATCCTCTATCCTCTATCCTCTATCCTCTATCCTCTATCCTCTATCCTCTATCCTCTATCCTCTTTCATCTGTCATCTGTCCTCTTTCCTCTGTTCCCTATCCCCTGTCCTCTATCCTCTTTCATCTGTCCTCTTTCCTCTGTTCCCTGTCAACTATCCCCTATGCCCTGTCCTCTATCCTCTATCATCTATCATCTATTATCTGTCATTATCCTCAATAATCTGTCATCTGTCCTCTCTTCCCTCTTCTCTATCCTCATTCCTCTGCCATCTGTCGCCTGTCCCCTATCCCCTGTCCTCTATCCTCTATCATCTGCCATTATGCTCTATCATCTGTCCACTGTCCTCTCTTCTTTATCCTCTATCCTCTATCCTCTATCCCCTATCCTCTATCCTCAATCCTCCAGAGGTAACATTATGAGAAAAAAGTAATTATAAGATATTTTCTATCTTTAGAATCCCATTTCTTTACTTGCCAGTCTTGTGTTAAGACCTTTTATAAATAAAATCTTTTTAAGATACTGAAAATGTTTTTTGTCCGACCCCCCTTGAAAACGCGCCATTGTATGCAGGTGAAGCAGGCGTAATGTGGCCGCTTCCAGCCCAGTGACGTTCGCACATGCGCACTCTGCCGCCGGGTCAACGTGAAACTTTACGCCCGCTACATAAAACTTTACGCCCGCTACACATACACAGCACCCCGCAAGTGAGAATGTGGAGGAATTTATCTTTATCTTTGAAAAAATTGTATTGCTAGACCCGATAGTCTCCCTTCCGCAAAGTACGCTATTTCTTCATTTCACCTGTAATCTAAAATTGTCAAGTACATCAAACATCCTCTATCTACTTCACATGCTTGTTTTCAAGGAGGGGGACAAAAAGTATGGGGTGTATGAAGGGCGTAAAGCTATTTTGACGAGTGTGACTGCGGCCCTCGCTTCGCTCGGACAGCACATTCACACTCGTCAAAATAGCCTTCTTTACGCCCTCGATACACAATATACTATTGGTATTAATTGAGGGTCCGGGTTCTATAAACTATACATTTTCCTCGCGGAACGGACTTGGCCCTGAAAACTTTTGAAACAAGTTTCGAATTTTACTTTCGAAAGTACATATCCTAATAGAAGATTTATTTGAGCATCATTTTTTTTTTTTGACAAAAATGTGAAAAATGAAAATGAAAAATGAAATGTACATGAACATTGTTTATGATTTTCGGCGATTGGTAGAGTAACTAACATATGAACATTTTTGTTTAAACAAAAGTTATAAAATTATACCTGATACATTGTATAAATCATGCATTCATATATCTTCAAGCTCATTCGAAGCCTATTTATTCAGACATAGTCAAATTGTGTATTTGTTTATAAAGATTGTTTGGAAAATTACAAAACAGCAGCCATTTTTAATTAGTCATAATCGTACATCAATTCCACTCACATTTTCTACAAACACGATGAATATCAACGAATAATCACTGCAAATGACGAAAAAATAACATTGGTTCATTAATTTTGGTATAAAACTATAAAAAGATTTTTCTCTTGCTCAAACATATTATTTATTCAAGTTTATTGACTGTATTACATGAAGTCTTTTTTTACTGAATTTGGGCATCTTGAGAGCAGTGGCACAATTGAAAAGTCATAAAAAACACAACATTTAATTTTCTATTGTTTAAAAAATGTTGCTTTGGTTAAAATAAAAAATTAGTAGTAACACATTATACCTGGAAGCCTTGGGCTCATTTAAAAAAAATATATAAAAATCCGTTCAAAATTCAAAGGTTTTATTAGAAATGACCGTAAGTCTTCCAGGTATAATGAATAACTGCGAATATCTCACTCTGTCTAAAGAATTTTTTTTTATTTAACAACAAAGCTTCAACTTTCTTTTGCCTAACTTTACTCTCTCTCTCTCTCTCTCTAATGATCCGATTAAAATGTTGTTTAGAAACATTCTTCTCTTATTTTACCTCCTTTTTTGCAATTATGTAACACAAATTGACTTTCCCGATTATATTTAAAAAAAAATTATTTTTTTTCTAAACATACTTCTTTTTAAGCCTTCTTGTGTAATTTCGTTAAACAATTTGGCTTTTTTAAGTTTATGTTTTTTTTAAATGTACTTGCAAATATTTAATAAACAGAGATATTAAGCCATAGATCCTGTTTTCATTCTCTAGAGTTTAGTTCGTTGTACTGTTCTCAAAAGTTCGATTCTTGGTTAACTCTAAAAAAATATAATTCACTTTCATGGAAAGATACATTCTTCAGTAGAGAAATATAATGACGCACGAGTTTCTGAATGGAAAATGCCACGGAATTATACTCACAACATATTATACTTCAATGCTAAATATATTTTGCAATTCCTGGTTTTAGTTCAATTCATTTTATGAGTTAAAAATAAATCATCAGCATTAACTTTACATATAAATACGCTTTCAGATCCGCGATTTACTTCTCTGATGAAAAAAATACTAGAGATGAAGTCTGAATTGAAATAAGAGGAACGAGCTTACCGAGGGCTTATTCAAATTACACGAAATGTAATTTCCGGGTAATTTCGAAATTCGCCCTTCCTACTATTATAATGTACTTTATAGCCTTTTATTTTAATTTGCATCAGTGAGTCAAGTTTCCCTTCTGCGAGTGTTGTAATTAGAATTATTTCCCTACCGTCTGGCGTTAATTATTTTCACTTCGATATTCAAGTTAACTTTATGTTTCCACATTTCATCGAAAATAGTCTTAAAATAAAAGTTAAGTATCATTTAACAAAAAGAAAATTTAATTATGAAGGAAAGCTTTCCCGTTTCGCAAAAATATTTCCCGGTCATTGAAATTAAAAAGTTCAAACTGTTAAAGCTAAAGATTTTTTAATTTGAAGTAACCAAAACTATCAACTGCAATTTGAAGCAGCGAAAGTTGAACCCTTCAATCGCTTGGTAATGAACAAGTTATATTCACGTAAATAGGAAAATAATTTTTGTTGAATAAAAATAATATATAGTTATTATATTAAATTCAATATGAAATGCTTTATTTTCCGAAGATTTGAAGTCGAAATATATTATATTTTCACGAAAAGGTTTGCACTTTCAACCAAAAGAGATGCATTTTTTACCCAAAGAGGAATTTGGACAAAAGAGTTGAATGTTCAACCAAATAGTCGCAGTTTCAAAATAAAAAAGGTTCAAATTTATAACTTTCAGTTAAATTAAAATTGATTAAATAATTCAAATTTATAACCAAAAAGAGTTGCATTTCGAACCGAATTGTTGAATTTTTTAGCCGAAAAGACGAATTTTTTAGAAGGCAGTTGAATTTTCAACAAAAAATATGACCTTTTAAAAAAAATTATTTTTTAACCAAGTAATTGAATTTTCAATGAAAAAAGACGAGTCTTCAACCTAATGGTCGAATTTCGGAATAAAAAAGATTAGCAATCAACCACAAACAGTTGTAAAGTTGAATTTTTTTTATGTTGAATTTTTAAGTTGAATTTTCAACCAAATAGTTAAATTTTTGTCCAATAAAGTCAAATTTTTTAAAAGACAGTCGAATTATCATCTTTAAAAGGTGAATTTTAAACAGAAAATATAATTTTCAACCTATAAGGATAAATTTTCAACCAAATAGTTGAATTTACAACAACAACAAAATTCAATCAAACAGTTACATTTGCAACGAAATAGGTGAATTTTCAAGCTAAAAAGACCAATTTTGTAGAAGACAGTTGAATTTTTAACAAAGACGGTCATTTTTAACCAAAAAGGTGAATTTTCAAAAGAAATGACTTTTCCACCTTATAAAAGATAAATTTTTAATCCAAAGGGAAGACTTTTCTATCCAAAAAGACGAATGTTCAAGAAAACAGTTAAATTTTAGAAAAAAAGACGATTTTTTAACATAATAAATTAATTTTTAACCAAATAGTTCCAATTCTCAATCCATAAAGACAAATTTTCAAACAAATGGTCAAATTATCAAACAAAAAAAATTAAAATTCAACCACAATACGTTGCATTTGCAACCAAATAGATAAATTTAAAAAGAGAGCAGTATTAATTTTCGACCAAGTAGTTTCATTTACAACCAAATAGTTGTACTTTTAATGAACAGAGATGAGTTTTTAATGAAATATTTAAATTTTGAACATAATAATTGAGTTTTCAAGCCAACAAATTGTTTTTTTCTTAGAAGACAGTTGAATTTTTAACAAAGAAGTTCAAACAAAAAAGTTTAATTTTCGAGACAAAAACACGAATTTTTCAGAAGACATTTGAATCGTTAATAAAAAAGTTAATTTTCAATCAAGAGCGATGAATTTTCAAGCAAAAATATGACTTTTCAACAAAATACTTGAATTTCAAACCAAATAGTAGAATTTTAACCAAAATTAATTTTCAACAAAACAGTTGGATTTACAGCTAAATGTTTCAAGGTTCAATAAAAAGAGACGAATTTTCAACAAAATGATTAAATTTATTATCAAATAGTTGAATTTTTCACCGAAGAGAATTAATTTTCTATACAAAATAGTTGGATTTTCTTAAATTTAATATATTGGCTTTTCTTATCCGATTTATATATTTATAAACATTAAGGTTTTTAAAAAAGAAAACTAAACAAAATTCCCGGTCTACTTTTATTTTTTTTTATTTTCATTTTCTACTTTTAACTTGGATTTAAATATAGGTTTGAGAAACTTTTTACATTGAATAGAGGAGAGAAGCTCTATTCAAATTTTCCTTTTTATGTACAGAATGCACTTCATTAAAAAGATCGACCATCAATAAAAGTGCTTATCTCATCCTTTTCTGCTACATATTATATCCTCATTGTACCGAGTACCCAAGAGGAAAAGTGATATATAGTTTATACATAGTGGAAGAAATTAGGTATAATTTTCATTTGTTTTATGCAAAAAATGTATAACAAAAATGAAAATTAATTATAACTAGCAGAAATTTACCCGGCGTTGTCTGAGAAGTATCAAATCCAAGCATATGTTTTCAAAGTAACACAAAAATAAACCAGACATGAAAGTAAGTTGATATTTATTATCTGTTATTTGTTTTTAAATATACAACCATCAAATATACAACTATACAAATATACGACCATAAAACCAAAATATATCATTTGCAACAGATCTATTTATAAGATAACAATTTTAGTCGCAATAAAGATAAATCATTCCTTCAAGCTAACAAATCTTTACAAAAATTTCAGGAATTTTTTCTTTTCTTTCACAAGTTCAAAATATCAACAAAAAAGCAGCCAAATTTTCAGATCCGACGACTCAGCTCCGTGACCACGGCAAAATGAAAAATGGAAAACGCCATATTTTTTTGCTTTTTTTGTGCAAATTTTATGCTAAACAAAATTTTTGGCATAAAATTTGCAAAAAATATGGTGTTTTCCATTTTTCATTTTGCCTTGGTGGCGGCGCTGAGTCGTCGCACCCCAAATTTACATCATTTTTCTTATTTTTAACCACTAATATCAAAAAAAGAAATTTGTTACATGGCAAATTTTCTTTTTATCTTATGCTTCAATTTGAGTCATGCCATTAGAAAATCGGACTGAAAGAAAAGATAACAGTGTAGGGGTCTAAAAAGCTAATTTGCTCTTTTTCTTCATTTTTTTAAACAAAAAAGATTAAAATTCAAATACAAAAAGTTAAAAATAGGAAAAAACTGGGTAAATATTAAAATTGTATTTACCAATTATTATTATATACTTACATTTTTATTTCAAAAGTAAGGTATCTCAACCTTTCCAACTAACTTGGAACTGCTAACAGATTTTTGTATTTGACGATGAAAAATAGAACAAAAACAATAAAAATATAACATAGCAAATTTTATCTCAATTCAGTATGCCAAACACTTCAATTTGAGCCATCCCCGATGAAAATTTGACTAAAAGAAAAGGTCAGAGGATAGGAATCTTCTCATCCCTTAATTTCCCAATCCCTGGCACGAGATTATAAGGGTTTCCTACAAAACCCTAAAAAAGTAACAAAATGCGCAAGCACCTTCAAAGTATCACAAAAAAATTTGCAGGACCAATTTACGATAATTGGAAGATGTTGGATGTTGAGTATACTGACTATATTGGGGACCAGTATACCAACAAAATCCAACAACTTCTAATTGAATTCTCTCCTGGTCAATATCATCCATGTATCATTCATGTATGTATATATATATATATAAATTTATCATCTCACAAATTTTGGATTATGTATGCAAAATGAGATGCGAGTATAAAAGGGGAATTATGGAAAATTAAGCTCATAGTATACGAGTATGTCAAAATGCTAAGAGAAGAGATGGTTTCTCCTAATGAGGTTTCATTGCTATGGTGCCAGAGAGACCTTTACAGCTGAATTACTTCAATGCAAAATTTCCCTCGATGCTCTTATTCCAGCTCAGCTTTTCCATGGAAATACCTTTGATGGGAGCTGGGAGAAATACACATAGAAATAACAAGCTTCATGAAATCTTCGGATTATTATAATCCTTCTAATAATGAAGCAAATATTATGTATTTATTATTCATCTCTGGTGAATAAACTGAAATTTGCTTTTATAAATTTTCATATTTCAATGAATTGCCATTTGTATTAATTGATTAAAAATGTTAATATTAATTGAGGCTCCTTTCAGAGTCAATGTTATACATTTTTAAATTACCCACATACCAAGTTTCCATTTCAGTGCGGAAGATTCTGAGGTTTAAATAAATAATTAATTTTTAATAAAATGCTTCTGTGGTAATTTAATGGGTTAAAAATGTAAAAAGTTGCAAGCCCGTTCAAGTTGGAAATATTGAAAGCCGAAACATTGCAATATTGCACAATTTTTCAATGAAAATATTTAGAACAGATTTTTTATTTTTATGATTGCAAATTGCAATGTTCCTAAGAGTCGAATTTTGAAATGTACATAATTGTCTAAATTACTATTTTAAAATTATGAATTATAAAGTTTCTAATGTGAACAATTTCTATGGTTTAGGAATTCTAATTCACGAAAATCTGTGATTTTTCAAATGTTCAAACTCTTAAAAATTGAGCAATTGTAAATAACTGCTTCAGCAGAAATAAACAATGAAAAATGCACATTAAAAATTGAACAATTCTCGGATCTGAACCTGAATTCATAGAGTATTCTTTCATTTCAATGGATCGCTTGGAACAAAGCAATTTCCGAGGCAATTTCACATTTAAAAACTACAAGTGTAACAATTCATATTGCAGTATCGAAATTCAATTATCCTAACTTTGAAATAAATAGCATTAAGAAATTTAATTTTAAGAAAATTGCAAAGCATAAAATAATTTCCGGATGAAACTGTATTATAATTTAACTTAAACTTAAACAATTACAAAGGACCCCGTACAAGATTTATGGTAATAGCCTTTCGGCGAAATTGTCTCATTACAGCTTTTAATAAGCATCAGAAAACCTTTAAACTTCCAATTTAACGCGTTTAAATTTGAAATTTTTTATTATTGAAATCTGAAGAATACAATTTCTATCTGATTGCATTCAATATTAAAGTTTAAAAAATAGAGTCTTTTAAAAATTAACAAATGAAAAAATAGTAAAGATTTCAAATTCCGTAAGTAACCCAAAATTTAAATTGGAATTATTTTAACTTTAATGTTCAGAAGCGAACAATTTCTTTAAATATGTGAATATTTTAAAATTAGGATCTAATTTCTTTCTTTTCTTTTAATTTTAATTGTCCCCTTATTAAATCGACAAAAATTTGCCTGAAGAAATAGTTTTAATTTTCTTTTGTAGTGTGTCAAGTCAACAATTTCAGATTTTCCATCACTACGTGATTGATACGTTTAAAAAAAAATCAAAATTTTACAAGATTGTACTTTCGCAATTGTTAATGAAACACCCACTAGTTCTTATATTGTATGTTTGCTTTCAATTTTGTGTAATTCGTAAAAATATTATTAAAAATACGAAATAAAAATTTGAATTAGGAATAAAGGTTCAGTGATATTGAAAAACTTACCTTTATATAAAATGGCTTGATTTCTAAATTGATTAAAAAATTATTTATATGTGTAAATATAAAAATGTTATTTGCAAATTAACATTATGTACTTATATTTTTATTTCAAAAATGGGGTTCATTAACATCTCCAACTAACCTCAAACTGTTTACAGACTTTTGTATTTGACAATAGGATAAAGCAAAACGAAAAATAGATATTTTGAAAATATTTGAAACGAAGTTTTTTTGTTACAGAGCAATGTAATGAAAAAACATTAATTTCAAAATTTAAAATGAATAAGAATTTAAAAGTCATTATTTAAATTAAAGCAACTTCTTGACTTTAACTTGAAAAAGTTTCTAATTCCAACATTATTAATATTATTATTATTTGTATTAGTATAATAATTAATAAAATAATAAAAACTATTAATAATAATAGTGTTTAATGGTAAAAAAACTGTTTTTTTGGTGATGTACATTTAATCACAGTGAAAAATCACGACGCTACAATCGTCTGTTTTCAACAACGTTTAATTTTGAAGAAAAAAAGGTAAATTACCAATCCAAACGGACGGATTTTCTGTCCTACTAGATGAATTTTCAAAAAAATAGTTGAATTTGTAATCAAATAATGGAACTTTATACCTACAAAAATAAATTTTCAATCAAATAGACGAATTTCGAAACAAAAAAAATTAAACCTTAACCAAAAATAGTTGAATTTTCAAAAAAAATAAGAATTCTTAACAAAAATTAAATACTTAATATTCCAAACAAAAAAAAAATCAATTTTCAACTCAAAAAGATAAACTTCCAGTAAAAAAAATGTTCAACAAAAAAGTAGGTGAATTTTTAACAAAGAAGAATCATTTAAAACTAAAATGATGAATCTGCTACCAAGAAATAAATTTTTAACAATGTAGGTGAACTTTTAACCAAATGAGATAAATTTTCAACTAGGAAGACACACTTTCTACAAAACAGTTAACTTTTCAACCAAATACTTTAATTTTCACATAGAAAACATAAATTTAAAAAAAATAGTTGCAAAAAAGGCAATATTTCGAATGGAATGAAAATGATTTCTTAATAAAAGCGTTCAAAATTTATTGATTTAAAAATAAAAGCTTTCGAAATTAAATAATTACAAATTAAAAACTTTTAAATTTAAATAATTTTAAATTCAAAGCGATTATAATTTGACAATTTAAAATTTAAACCTGAATTGAATCTTTCAAAGTCAAATTTCCTGAAATTCTAGAATTATAAATTGTTATTACATAAAAAAATTATAATTAAACATTAAAACTAATTAGATCAATTCTTCTAAAATCAAAAAATAATTTGAATTATTCGAAAAAAATTCAATTTTATTTGCAAAATTAAAACTTATGAAAGGGAAAAATGGAAAATTTAGCGTTTAGCATAAAAATTCAGAACTATAGAATTGCTATCATTTAAAATTACAGAAATTATTCAATTAATGAGGTATCAATTTCAGATAATTTAATTATTATCTATTTTGATTTTAAACAACACAATTTTTAATTCTGCAATTTGAAATCGTTTGATTTTAAACACTTCCTTTAGAATTATTATTCATTCTTGAAATTTTACAATAAAATACTTTTAATTTTTAAATGATTTATTTGTTTAAATCTTCAACTAAAAATCGGACGAATTCAACATATTATATTAAAAATTAAAAATTAAGAAAAGAATACAAAACAATATTGCTATAATATGATTCCAATGTCTGAAATTGCACAATTTTAAGCTTTTCAATTCGAAATTGCTTCATATTTACATCTAAAATTAATAATTTAAAAATTAGTTTCAAGACTTTTAATATGAAACTTTGAAAGATTGAACAGCGAAATTGTCTTGGAATTTACATTTGAATTTCAAAATACAACTATTGTGACATTTGAAAATCGATCATCCGAAAATTCCCCTACTTTAAAAAAAATTCCCTGACATTTTCAGGTTTTGTTATGTAAATGGAATTTCCCTGTCAATTCTAGGTTTTCCAGGTCAGTAGACACCCTGATTATTATATACACTGGAACCTGTATTTGTGCAGGGTTTCGGGCATGACCCCCAGTTGCCTTCGACACAAATCCAGGGACTCCGAACGTAAAGAGGCAGGGCCGCGTGAATAATTTCAGTTGGATTTGGACGCATGATGTGACATGATGTAACTGACGCGCTGCGAGTTAGAACCTCATGCTGTTTGTCACGCTTGACTAAGCACCGCCTCTCTCTCAGTCCCGCGGCTCCCCTTATCATCAATTTGCCAAGGACAGCAATTCTAGGAACGCACAAATCAAGTTTACGGAAATGCAGGTTCCAGTGTGCATGCACCTAAAAAAAAAAAGGTTTAGCAGTCTTTTCGTTCAGCAGATACGAAATTTAAAAACCTATTTTTTCTTTAAGGAAATAAAAATGTCATGTGCGTGAGCAAAATTTAGGGGCATTTCCAGCTTTTCCAGCTAAACAAATTCAAGGACATTTTCAGGTTTCTCCAGGTGAGAAAAATTTTTAGGGCTTTTCCAGGGTTTGAAGGATTTCCAGGACACTAAACACCCTGGTAAAATAAAAACAGAATTGGGTAACAATACGATTTTAATTGTGTTTAGACCCGCCTACTATTTCCAGGTTAGCACCCGATTAGCCCGTCCAATCCAGTACTAAGCTATACAGTTACCTTAAGACTTCTAACTAGTACCACATTAGTCCGTCTGAATAGCGCCACATTAGCGATTAGACGTTCTATGCTGGGCCACATCAGAACCCGAACATTTTTCCAGACGGGAACTTCGATTTTAATTTGTAACTTGTGGATAGGAATCGCGAAGGAATAAAATTATTCTTCGAGACGTGGGAAACATATGTCCCATTTTAAAAGATATCCTTCACTTATCAGTCGCATTTACGCTTATTTCTTCTAAATAAACTCAGACCGGTTCGATATTAGGCAAGGTGTTAGACAAGGATGCGTTATGTTCTCTTGGCTCTTTATTATATTAATGGACAAGTGTCTAAGAATGGCCCTCATCGACGAAGGAGGTGTGGATCTCGGGACAGTAAAGGTACGTGGGTTAGAGTTTGCAGATGATAAGGTTGTTGTGGCAGAATTAGTCGAAGAATTGCAAAGAATGTTGAATGGGCCTTAAAATTAACGTGAGTAAAAGAAAAATTATGGTATTTGAAGGTGAGGCTGAACAAAAAGTATGCAACCTTGCCTGAAACGACGATAGGAATCGCGAAGGAATAAAATTATTCTTCGAGACGTGGGAAACATACGCCCCATTTTAAAAGTCATCCTTCGCTTATCAGTCGCATTTACGCTTATTTCTTTTAAAGACACTCAGACCGGTTCAATATTAGGTAAGGTGTTAGAAAAGGATGCGTTATGTCCTCTTGGCTGTTTATCATATGCATGGACAAGCGTCTTAGAATGACCCTCATCGACGAAGGAGGTGTGGATCTCGGGACAGTAAAGGTACGTGGGCTAGCGTTTGCAGTTGATAAGGTTGTTATGGCAAATTCAATCGAAGAATTGCAAAGAATTTCGAGCAAACTTAATACTAGCATGATGAGCATGGGCCTTAAAATTAACGTGAATAAAACAAAAATTATGGTATTTGAAAGTAAGGTTAAAAAAACAGTATGCAACATTGCCCTAAACGACGATAGGAATCGCGAAGGAAGAAAATTATTCTTCGAGACGTGGGAAACATATGTCCCATTTTAAAATATATACTTCACTTATCAGTCGCATTTACGCTTATTTCTCATAAAGAAACTCAGAGCTCAAAGACGACCATCTCGCGAACGTCAGGTAGTTCGACCGATGCTTGCATAACAAAGAGACATGCTCTTTATTTCGGTGATATTCCCGGAAGAGCGTCTTTGAAGGTCTTCCTTTTCAAACTAGATGTTCAGTATCGATCGAACGTATCAAATAGAAGTGCGTCAGAGAATTCAATATGAAAAATGCTCTCGATTTCCTCGAAACTGTTGAATATTGGCTGCCCCAGATCCTGCAGACTCCGGATATTAAAAAATAAATTGAAATAAGACTTTATAAAATCGCTGGATAATAAAATAAATTTAACAAACTGAAAAAAGCATGAGATTTCACCACGGAAAAGAGGAATTCTCCAAATTAAATCGACAGAAGGCTATCAAAAAACGTATTCAATCAGGAAAAGTCCCAGGAGAAGTCTTTTAAATTAAGAAGGACACAAGTAAATTTTCCACTTCTTAAATTTATGTGCTTGATAAAAAATATTACAAATTTTATGAGAGATTTCTTTTCAGAGACTTAATTTATTCTTTAGTTTCTTTTTGCATTTTATTTATTGATACAAAAAGCTCGAATAATTAATTAAATTCAGACCAGAGATTTAAAAAAATAAGTGGGTAGGCCCTGAGTTAATTACCAGAGGGTCAACAGATAATGTATTTTTAATAATAATCATCACAATTATATTATTTATAATAATATATAGTATTTAAAAATCTCTGAAAAATAAATTAAGTGATACAAAAAACTGAGATCAACGAAAGGAATGAAAGCGACTTTTATGCAAAATTGCAAACAGCCCTTACGAAAAAATATGAAAAGAAAATCAGTGTAGACCTATAATAATTTTCCTGAAAATAAATTAAATTTGTTCAAAGCTTGTAAAATTCTTTGAACGGTGGAACAACCATAACTGTGAGCACAAAAACCAGCTATTTTGAATTTCAGGAAAAACTGTTAAACTAAACAAATTTACAGAAAAATGCATTCAGTGAGCAAAAATCTTGAACTCCATCAAATCGTGATTTTATTAATATTTATATCGTTATTATAATTAATAAAATATCGAAAATAAAAAAACGAAAAATGTATTGTATTTATCGTAAACGATAAATTACGACTTCGAGGAGAAACAGAGTTAAATTTTCTTGTATCTATTACACGCATTATGAAATTGGCCAAGCAAATACAACTTTCAAAATGTGTATGTATTCCTCTCAGTAATTTTCTCGTTCGCTTTGATGCATAATCGACAAGATTTCCTCAGATTAATCGAACGCAGGTTTGCCAGATTGTACTAATTAATCAACTGTGCTGAAATGCTAATGAGAAGGCATCCAAAGGAACTTCGAATATCGAGAAGGTACTTCATTCAATGGAATATAATCAATAACTATTCAAATTTGTCGATAACTTGAGATATTGCTTACCAGATACACCTCGATTATTGAACTCGAGAGCCGTAATAGTCATTTAATATTAAAAAATAAGACATATAGTTTATATTATGAATAAAAATATAATAATAACACAATTTTGATCCAATAAAATTAATTTTCATCTTTTAAGTACATATTTTTATTTTAATAATATATAACTAAAGTAAAAATCATAAAAAAACTGCTTTGGCGACCACATAATTATTTAAATTATATTTAATTACTTTTTAATTAACTGAAAGTTCAGATGCAAGTACTGCAATATGCAGAGTCATGTCAAAAGCTCTAAGAATTGCAAACTAAATTAAAATTCAGTCACAGGAAGCTGCTCGGTCTTTTCGTCAATTATTTTATTTTTTGTTTTTTCTGTTGGGATTTAAAATTCCATTCGCGTCGCCGAGAGAGAAGTGAGTTAAAAACACTCGCAGACAAATGAATAAATAATATCTAGCTTCCATCATTTCTTTTGCTGTGGTCAAAAAATTGCATAATTCCATTTCGAATATTACAAACGTTTAATTATGGCACAAATTTTTAAATTAAAACAAAAAATTATTATTGATGCAAAATTTCTGTATTTCATAGTATCTAGTATCTAAAATAATAAAAAAGAAAAGCAAGGACAATTTTTTTAGATAATTGATGAAATTTGATATTTGAAATGATGGATCTTCAAGCAAAAAAATGAATTTTTATGAAAATAGTTCAACTATCAACCAAGTAGTCCAATTGTCAACCAAATAATTGAATTATCAACAAAAATAGATCAATTCTCAACCAAATAGTTGCATTTTTAATCAAAAAATATGAAATTTCTACCAATAAAATTATTTGTCTACCAAGTAGTTGAATTTTCAACTAATAAATATACATTTCCAACCAAAAATAGAATAGTTCAATTTTTACTTAAAACATATTAATTTTTAACTGAAAAATACCCAATTTTAACAAAATAATTGAATTTCCAACAAAAGGAGTGAATCTTCAAACAAGAAAGATGAATTTTTGACAAAAAGTTCAATTTTCAACCAGAAAGATGAATTATCAAGTACATTAATTTTCTTACATTACAGTTACATTTTCAAATAAAAAAGATCAATTTGCAACTCAAAAAAGAATATTTAAATTTTCAGTCCAGTATTACGGACTTGTCTGTTAAACTTAAATTATAAAAATTTTGAGTCAAAGAGGTGAATTCTCAATAAAAATTATAAATATTCAATTAAAAAAATGTATTAAAAAAAAGTTGACTTTTGAACTCAAAAAGATAAATTTTTAACAAAAAATGGAATAGTTACATTTCTAGTTAAAAAATTCATTTTCACAAAAAAAGTCAAATGTTTAAATAATATGGTTAATTTCATACTAAAATCACAAACCTTAAAAAATAGTTGATATTTTTACCAAAAAAACATTTCAATTTTAAATCAATAACAGTTAAATTTAATCAACGAAGACGAAATTTTAGGAAAATAGTTGAATTGTCACAAAAATTTGAATTTTCAACCAAATTTTTTTATTTATTCTCATATCGTTGAATTGTTAACCCATAAAGACGATATTAAAAAAAAGTTAAATTTTCAACCAAAAATTGAATTTTAACATATTATTTTAATTTCCAAACAAGTAGTTAAATTTTCAAACCAAGAGGCAAGCATGAAGAATATTTTTCACAATTGATGAAAATTAATATCTTAACTTCAGGATTTATAAATAATATTTTCGTACATTATAAAGACAATCAAACTGTTGCTTTTTTGTTTAAAACACCAATTTTGTCTGATTTATAATGATTTTTATTTTAAAATACTAAATTTTGGTGTAAAGCGCTAAACTAATCTAAAATTTTTAAAAAATTATGCAACTTGAAAATCTAATGATTTTTGTTTCAAAATTTCAATTTCCGGTAAGAATGATAACCAAACCGAAAAACGTAAATAATTGTTTGAATTTTTTTAATTTTTGAAATATAATAATTTTTAGATTTATTTAGATTGGTAATTTCCGGTGAACAAAATTAACACAACCTAACATTTAACATTAACATTCCGAAATTAGAATGAAAATACTCGGAGTGGGTACAATTTTATTTTATATTCCTGGTGGTCTTTCTGAAATAATAATTCATCCTATAGCTTATGAATTATCAAAAAGCAAAACTAAATAAAAAAATCTTAATTTTTTACAAGTTTCTAAAATACTTGGAGAATTATGTCCAGATTTTGAATTAAATCAAATCAAAGAAAAATATTCATTGGACCTCAGTCAAAGAAATGATTTTTTATTCCAATTAAAATTTGCCTCTAATTTAAAATCATTATTTGCATTTTTAAGTTATTTTTAGTTAAACAAAAAAATTATGTTAAAAAGAATTTTTAATTCAAGACGAATACTATTCTGTGTGAGCATTTTGGGTAAAGTTCCGAAAAGGATGTACCTCTGATTAATTTGAAAAAAATGATTTTTCTGTCAAAATTTTATCTTATATACTCTTTAAAATTAAACTAGAAATCTTTCGACCTCAAAAAATTATTATTTAAATTTTTCGACCTTAAACTTTCTTTAGTGCTATAAGAATTAAGAAGACTTGATCGTAGATACGATAAAATATATATATTTCTTCAAATTTTAAATTAATTGTACATATATAATCATAAATTCAAGGGTAAAAATGGCTTTTCCCAGTTTGTATATCTGCAAATTTAGAAATAATAAATTATGTCTCAAATCACAAAAAATAACTTTTTGGTTAATTTATTTAACGCTGAGGTTTAAATATCGCGCAAGGTTTTCATTTAATAAATAAAAATTCTTTTTGAGTACTATTCCATTTTTGGTTGATTTGTATTTTAAATTGAAAATTGATCATTCCTGGTTGAAAATTCGTCTTTTATGGTAAAAAAATAATGTTCTTGATTGAAAATTCGTCCCTTTTGGTTGAAAATTATTCTGTTTTGGTTGACGATTCAACATTTCATTGAAAATTCTTTTTTTTTATTAATTCAACTGTTTTTTATTTAAAATTAAACTCTTTTTGAGTATTAACTGAATTAATTTGTAAAAAATTATTATTTTTTTTTGGTTCAAGATACAACTGTTTTGTAGAAAATTCAACAATTTGGTAGAAAATTACACTCTTTGGTCTTTGTTAGTTTGAAATCCAACTATTTGGTAGAAAATTTATATATTTTGTTGAAAATGCATCTGTTTGGGTAGAAAATGAATCTTGTTTGTTGAAAATTCATAATTTTGGGTGAGGAGTCAGATGTTTTGTTAAAAATTCGTATTTTTTAGCTGAATTAAACTGGTTGAAAATTCGTTTTTTTTGTTGTTGTTGAAAGTTATTTTTGTAAACTTAAAATTTAACTATTCCATTTTTGGTGGAAAATTTATATTGTTTAATTGAAAATTCAAATATGTATTTTGTTGAATTCTTGATTGAAACAAAACTTTATTGTTGAAAATTCTGTTTTCCCGGTTTCAAAGGTTTCCGGTTAATATTTCGTATTTAAAAAGAAGAGGGGGGTCAAATCGTCCCAAGGGGGAGGGTGAGTAAGAAGAACTGAAAATAGCGTCACGTAATATTATAAAAATTGGAAAAAATGGCAATTTCCGTAAATAAGAGATTCTCAAGGGTTCGACGCTCTCTGCATAAAATATCAGAAAGGTGTTTCGCCAGTTTAGTGAAAGCAGAAGATTTATCGATCTTCCACAAAAGGACGACTAAATTCCTCAACCCCTGCTTCCTCCTTTTTTTCGAGAAGGAAGAAAGAGAAAAGCCCCTCTGAGCTTTTGTGTCTAGAATCTAATCATTCATAACTTAAATTTATACAAAAAGCAGACACAAATATTTTGTTTTTGTTTTTATTGTTATAAATTACGAATAAAGATATAAATTGAAGTTTAAAATATACTTTCCCATTTTGTCCCGACTTTAAAAATTTCCATATTTTTTATCATGATATTTTAGGTTCGATATATATAAGTCTAAATTTTTCGTGTGTTGAGAACTGGTGAAAAACTAGATCCGTATCCAGTCCCTGTATTCGAAGCTGCATCATGAATTATTCAAGAGGCAACAGACGTCCGTCCATCTGGACGAATTTATAAAGTATTTGTCATTCTTATTTCCCCTCCTGAAACTCGCGGAAAATGGAATCGTTTAAAATAGTTTCATCTTCAAATTATATAGAAATTGTGGAACCGTGAAGTCAAGCTTTCTTTTAGATTTAGTTTTATTTGAATGCATGCCAAATTTCATTGTGCAAGTAAAACTCGGAAACATTTAGAAAAATTTCCTAAGTTTTCTATTATATTAATATTCTTATATTAAAAAGCGCATGGCGCCATTTTCGATTATTTCTCGAACCATCTCGAAATTACTCGAAACAATTTATAAAATAAATAAACGATTTTGTGAAATCAAAGACAGATAAGTAACTTCAGAAAAATAAATACCTACCAAGTAGGCCCGGTAGTTAGTGGTTGTTAGGACATCCTAAAGACATCAGATGTCTCCATGCCCACTGGGAGAATCAAGAAAGCTTTATAAGATAAAAGTATTAAAAAGTAAATTCAAAATAGTACATTGTGTATCGAGGGCGTGAAGAAGGTTATTTCGACGAGTCAAAATAACTGTATGCCCTTGAAACACACTATACTGTACGTGTATGTGTAGAGAGCGTAACGTTTTATGTAGCGGGCGTAAAGTTTCATGTCGGCCCGGCGGCGGAGTGCACATGTGCGAACGTTACTGGGCTGGAAGCGGCCACATCACGCCTGACTTACGTGCATGCAATGGCGCCTTTGCAAAGGGGGTCGGACAAAATAGTATATTGTGTATCAAGGGCGTAAAGAAGGCTATTTTGACGAGTGTGAATTTGCTGCTTGAGCGAAGCGAGGGTGGCAGTAACACGAGGCAAAATAGCTTGACGTCCTTGATACACACCATACTTTTTGTCCCCCTCCTTGAAAAGAAGCATTTGAAGCAGATAGAGGATGTTTGGTGAGCTTGACAATTTTAGATTATAGGTGAAAGGAAGAAATAGTGTACTTTGCAGAAGAGAGACTATCGGGTCTAGCAATACAATTTCAAGGCATTTTAAAGTACTAGAAAGTATTTCCAAGAATTGCTAAAACTTTACGGATTTTACCGAGATTTCGAAAGCTTTTTAGGGATCGCACGAGATATAAATGGATTATGAAAGGTTTTAGGGTGTTTCAAGTGATTTCGAAGGATTGCATCAGGTTTCAACATTTTTAAAATCTTTTTTCGAAATCCGTTACAAAATTTAAAAAAGAAAGATCGAAATTGACAAAGTAGCGGTGGTTCTGTGAATATATGAAGTCAATTTACCTGAAGAGAATTATTTTTGTCTGAAAAAGATCACGTTTTTTGCCAAGGCGACATCAGATGAGAAGAATGTTGAAGCAACAACATTGTTTTTCTAAAACAGTTATAGAAAATGGCCTCTTCATGCTTCTATCTCGCCCGTTCCTCACATCCATGTGATTGTCGTATTTTCTCTGTCCTCCTCTTTTGACCACCCCTTAAACTTTCTAATTTTTCACAAAATACAATGTTTGAACTTAGTGAAAATGATCTGAAAAATAAGTTTGAAAATGTTTAAAAAGTCACTGCAATTTCTAAAATACATTTTTCCCCCTTGAATGAAGCTACTTCTGTTCTCATGATTTAAACAGATCATGGCTAGTTCGTCTTTTAAGGAGAAATTTGAAATCTTTTCATGAAATATATTTGGTAAATATCAGGATTCTCACCGAATAGAATTTGAACGATCGGGAATGAACAATATTAATGTTTGTCATCTAATAATGTAAATAGTAGGTTCATTCTAAAATTATTTGTCTTCTCTCACGTTCCACTTGCATGGAGAAGTACGAGTATGAATATTTCATGTAAACGAATCTTATGGAACAGTTTGTAATAATACAATATTTCGTATAATTTTTTCTTCTATCAAAAAAAAGTTTTATTTAGCGAAGGCCTAGTTTTTCCATAATCATGATCTGCAGGTGAACAAATAAGATGTTTTGCTCACACAGCTCCAGTAAATAATGTAATACAGAATCAGAAATTTCAAATGATTTCAAAAAATTTCTGGACAATTTTCGAAAATAAGTGTTGATCTAAATTTTTGTTCTATCATTCTAATTATGCTCGATGAAAGGAATTTTCTACAAAAATTACGATTCAGAGTTGGCACATTGAATTTTTGAGAACCAATTATCATTCAGATCTGAAAGAAGGGATTTTTCTAAAGATTCACAATGAATTTTTCTTTAAAAGGGGAATTTTCTAAATGAATTTTGATTCTTATTTGAAAGAGTAGATTGTTGAAAAAAAATATAATTCAGATCTGAAACAAAGAATTTTTTGGAGGAATTACAATTTTCACTTGAAACAGGAGATTTTTCAAAAAAATTATGATTTTGATTAGCAATAGGAAATTTTTATACAATGATTCTACTGCTGATCTGAAACAGAAAATGTTCCAAAAGAATTATTATTTTGACTTGAAGCAGCAAATTTTCTAGAAGAATTATAATTCTGAGTTGGAACAGAAATTTTCAGAAAGAATTACAATTTAGACTAAGAACGGGGAATTTTCTAAAAAAATTATGATTTCAACTAGGACCGAGGAATTTTCGAAAAACAATCAGTATTCGTATCTGAAACAATGAGTATTTTTCTAAAGAAACATAATTGTAACTTGGAAAAGGGGATTTAAAAAAAATTATAATCGTGAGTTGTAACGGAAAACCTTCCACGATAGTAACAATTTGAATTTGGAACGTGGAATTTTGGAAAAAATTCTAATTCTTGTGTAAAACAGTGAATGTTTGAATATATAAATTATACTTTGGATCAAAATATGGAATTTTATAAGAGATCTATAATTTTTACTAAGAGTGGGAAATTTCTCAAAGATTTATGATTCTAACTTGAAATAAGGAATGCTCAAAAAATAATTATAATTCACATCTCAATCGAAGAATTTTTCTAAAGAATTACATTAATTTTGTCTTGGAACGTTGAATTTCCTAAAAGAATTATGATTCTTAATTCCAAGAAAAGTTTCTGAAGAAAACTTAATTTTATGATTTAAAACAGGGAATTTGAACAAAATTATTATTCGGATATGAAATAAAAAAATTTTCAAAAGAGTAACATTTTGAACTTGGGACGTAGAATTTTTGTAAAGAACTTTGATTTTAGTTTAGAACAGGGAATTTTTTAAATAAGAATTTAATTCTAATCTAAAATGAGGAATTTTTTTAAGCGATTAAAATTCTGACTAAGCACATGTAATTTTCGAAAAACAATTATAATTCAGGTTTGAAGCAAGAAATCTCTATAAAGTTGTATCCAGGAACTTTCGAATTGGAATTATGAAAAGAATTCAGATTCTAGTTTGGAACATGGACTTTGAAAAAAGATTATAATTCAGATCTCAAATAAGGAATTCTCCAAAAGATCTAATCTACATGGTATATGTATATTACGTACATTCTTTAAGAATTTTGGGGGTGGGGTTTAGCCCTGCCACCCCTTGGCTACGGCATTGTCTGTAAGTTAGTGAGACTAGAGTTTTGAGTAATAATTTATAGCACAAATGCTTAATTGGGGAGTAAGCGAACAAACGTGATAAAATTAATTGAGTTCATTTTTCAGTATTCAAGGATATAGTGTAGCGTGCAATGTATAAATAAACATTAAATTTTGGGCAAGCTATTAAAATCTGTCAGGCTCTCACATAAATCAAATTTTCAAATAATCGTCTTAATTTAATATTGTCTTAAAAGTTACTAAAGAATAGAAATGGATATTTGCACTCATGATTCGGCAAAGACATATTTCTCTCATTAGTCGCATTCTAATTATACAAAAATTTTTGTTGTTGTTTCGCGTATGAAATCAAAATATAATTTTATAAAGGATTTCTATACTTCTCATTTAAAAAAGCTATTTAAGATTTGTACATTTTTTCATTCATAGAAGTTAAAACCAAGGAGAAATCTATTTTCGCTATCTTAGATTTAATAATAAAATTGATGATACTATAAATAAACAGGAAACACGGACTATAGTTTCCAAGTTTTCATTTTGAGTTCAATAACCTCATTAGTTAGTCAGTTTGTAGCTTAGGATAGAAAATAATATTCCTCAAAATGTATTCCGTCAGTTTCATCAAACACATAATATCGTTGTTTCCTTTTATTATAAAAATATCACATAATAAAATATCATTTAAAGAAGTATTTAATATTCTCCAAAAGAATTCTCTCTTTTTTTCTAATTTCAGATTGACTCAGATGAGAATTTTTATCCCAAATCTTGTCAAGACCCACAAATAAAAATGATGTTTCTCTTACAATCAATAATTACGAAACCAGGTGAATATTCAAGGTTAGCAAATATGATCGGAGTCTTATTTTCTTGTCTTCGTTATTCAACATGACGCGGTTAAGAGGGTTTTATTATTTAATTGCTCTCGCATACTAAAAACATATGACGTTTAATTGCGTTTAACTGCGTTTAATTTCTATGCAAACATTATTCGGTGACTTTGTGCAAAATATTTACGAATCAATAAAACAATTTAAATACGTGTGTCGTTTCTTATTGTTGAAATTATATTTAGCCCGTTTGTTTTCGCGATAAAGCTTTGTTGAAAAATATTACGAGAAACTTCATTGAAAATTGTTTTCTTGTTCTCAAATTACTTTTTCAACTGAAAATTTAACCATTTGGTAAAAAATTCTACTGCTCTGTTGAAAATTAACTTTTTTTTTATTGAAAATTCAAATGTATTGTAAAAAATTAGCCTTTTGGCTTGAAAGTTCGACTATTTGGTAGAAAATCAATTAGTTTTGTAGAAAATTCAATTTAAACATTTTTAAATTTATTTCTTGAATGAAAATGCAACTACTATGTTAGAAGTGTATGTATTTTGTTGAAATATCGTCTTGTTGGCAGAAAATTAATTTTCTTGAATAATAATTTTTTCTAAATATCAGATTCACTTAGACGAGATTTGTTATACTCAATCTTTTCAAGGCGTAAAAATAAAAATAACTTTTACTCGCATTCAGAATTACGAAATTCATAGTTGGTGAATATGTCCGTGTCTGATATCTTATCTTGGCTGTTCGATATGACTCAATTAAGTATTATTTATTATTTTAAATGATATTACCTCTTGAAAAACTATTGCGTCTGATTTGCATACAAAAATTATTTATTGGTTATTCAGAAAATATTTTCACGAATCTCGAATGAAATTTCGTTTCTTATTGAGACTGAATTTCTCGAATTATTCGAATGTCTCACCTTTGTCAAAAACTTCATAGAAAGTAGAAATTACATGATGACAAAGAGATGCATCGATATTGGACATTTTAAATCCAATTTTGAAAATTATATCTGTTCCCGTTTTTCTAATTTCTTGCTATAAAACATTTTCAAAAAGCTCACAGTATCTGAGGTGATGAATTGGTAATAAATATTTCGAAATAATTGTTATTCTATATCATCATCTTTTGAAAATAGTCATTGAAATATAAAAAAACTGAGGATATTTAGTTTTTCAAACCACTATGCTCGAAGATTTTCTTTTATTCTGGCTTTCTTCTGGGATGGCCTAAATTTGAGCTTTTGACATGTATAATTTTGATAAAAATAAAGATTTGTTTTAATATACCATAAAACGGATCTGAGCTTCACAGTGTTGGGTAAAGAGCGACTCGCGGAAATTTCTATTTCATGACTTGATCCCAGGCGGAAGAGTTCTACATAATATTTTTCACTGAGTATAACTTTTTCGCTGGGACACTTATTTTTGTGGATTAAAAACGGGGATTCTGCACTACACCACACAAGAAAACGTTGATCCTTGAAAGTATGCAAAAATTAGTGTAGTTTTGGGTTGTATCAAAAATGAGCGAGCCAGTTATAATAATAATTAATTAATTTTTTTATTTCTTTTGATTTCTCAGCGCAAATGAGTAACATAAAATAAAATTTGTACTTATTAGTAGTCCAAGTCATGACTGACTGCATGCACATTGAAGACTAAGCGCTTGGAGAAATTCGGATTTCTCAATAGAAATGGATTATATTTTAAAATAAAGATCATAAAGTATCATTCCACTGCAGAAAAGCGATTCCAATTGAATTGATTGAATGCATTTCGCATCGTATTTACATTCAATGCTAACATTGTTTACTCAGGGGAGGAAAGAAAACAAGTTTTCAGAATTTGAGGTTATGTATTAGAGTGATCCAAAAATGCATTTCAATTTTTTTTTCGAATTCTTGTGCATATCGCCCAAAAATGTGCTCGAATCGACACAAAAATAAATCAATTAAAAAAAAATTATATATAGAATTAGCGCAAGCCCATGAACTTTACCATGTATTTACCAAAAGAAAAAAAGACGCTTTTGTACATTTTATGCACAATCGTCAGTTAGTCCCAGAATACGAATAAAATATCATTTTATAAATATCAGCCCCATAAGTCTAGATAAAGCTAGAAAATTGCAGGTTTTCAACAATTTTACACTTTTGGTCCAATTTTTAATTAGAGTGAGATAAGTAATTGATAAAAGTTCACAAAATTAGGTTATTATGCAATTTATTATTATTTCTAATAATATATAATTTGAATAATGCTAGAAAGTTGCGGTTTTTATTTAAACCTTCAAATATTTGTCCACTTTTCACTTAGAGTGAGTTAATAATTAATTCATTTAGCGAACTTTATTAAAGCTAGATAGTTGCGATTTCTTCTAGAAATTTCAACATTTTATCCACTTACTTAATCAAATATCAAATATTGCAAGTTATCGAACATAGTTCTTTCAACAATTTATTATTGTTTATAACTATCTTCACTCGTATAAGTGCGGTTTTTTTCCGAACTCTTAAACATTTCGTCCAATTTTCTCTCAAAGTGAGTGAACATTTGATTCAATTTGGCAAACATTATTGTTTAAATAAATGGTTAATATTCATAGCTGTCTTTTGTATGTATAAATACTAGATAGTTGCGGTTTCTCATGAAATTTTGAACTTTTTGTCCACTTTTCATATGATTTCTTATGTACACGAACGTGAAAAAATAAGGAACGGGTATTATTTTTGAGGAACCATTTTGGATGGATAAAAAATTCAAAAAATAATACCGCCTTTATGATTTCATAATATTATATATTCAGTTCTATTGTTAGCAGTTTCATTAATTTGTTGTATAAGTGAGTATATTTTAAAATTGTGAATCGATTAGATGCTAGCTTTAGTTTAAAACTAAAGAATTTTGAATTTTGAGCTTTTTCTTTCTCTGTGGAGACAATCTAATAATATAAATAGGAACATTTTCAAACAGTATATTTTAGTTCAAGTTCGAATAAACGAAAAATAAAATAATTAAGAGATGATTCTTAAAGCTTTTTCGGCCGAAGAAGCTATTGTGCACTTTGAAATACTTTACATATTCGTGGATAAAAACTCAGGCATGCAAGTTTGAAGAAAATGTTCTGCTTGATAAATTAATTCAGCTGAGAAATATCTTACTAGTTTATAAAATGTGAAAATCTTGAATTTTATTCATAAACTAATTTGAGGACAACTGAGACTAATCAGACCTACAATTAATTTGTTGAAACACTCTCAAAGAATTTAAAAACACTATACTTTGATTTTATGTTCAGGTATTTTATGCTTCTATCACCATCTGAAAAAAAAAAAATTAATTTACAACGATTTTATTGATGCCGAATTTTTCATTTCTTCGATGAATATTGCCGTAGTCAGGTCACTACACCAGTCGAAAATTATTAATTTTTTAGCGTTACTTCTTACTTTCATATTCTGAAAACAAACTGTGTTTACTTTGTGGTTATCATATATTTTCATGACCTTTTAATTACGTAACGTTTTTAGGTGGGGTTAGGGGGGGGGTCGAAGTTCGCGGGAACTTGCGTTATAGTTTAAGACAAAAAATATACTTAAAAATGTGAATTTTTCATCAGTTTTGTCCAAATTGTGCAACATAATTATTTTTTTAATACATCTAAGTGAAGGTGATAACCTTCACTTAAATGAAATTTCTAATCTTGAATCTTGTCCAGCAATTCGTAAATATAATTGTACTTTAATATTCGTAGCTGAGTTATTGAAAATGCCCTTATTAAGTTTTTTTTTAAACAACTTTCCCCTTTCTAAAAAAAGTTGCACTTTTTCAGAAATTGTGTATAAATTTTAACAATTAATTATTGAATTTTGTTCAATGTCGCGTAAGTCAATTACCACTAGATAATAAAGAATGGCATTCAGATTTTCTAATTTATATTTCAATTTGACAAAAATTATCATTTCATACCTCGTGAATTCTGTAGAGATGAAAGTCATGTTCAACAATTATTTGTTTTTGTATTGTACATATCAGCCTTTCTTGTCCAATTATAAAAATAATTACAGTGCGGTTTTCATATCTTAAATTTGAAATTTACTAATTGAGAAATATCAATTCAACTGCAATTAAATTTCTTCATACAGTATATTTTTCTCCTCAAATTTGTTACTTCATGTAATTGTTAAAATTCTCAATTTAAATCATGCATTTTCTTAATTGTTTTACCCCGCACATTAAAAATATTTATTGAGGTACGATGTTTGGTAATTACGCTTGGAGAGCTTGTATAGAATAATGGGCGATTGTTTTCGAGATTCAAGATTACTAATTTTCAACTAAAAAAATTAATGAATTTCACGAATCACTGTAAACATTTTTTTTTGCTTGTCCTTATAATAGGGTGGCGACTAAAAATCCGTTTTCAAACAAAGTGTTTGATATTTAATAATTCTTAGCATTGATCTGTATTTGATTTTTTATTCAAGAGATAACAATTTAAAATTTATATTAATCAAAACAAAATAGAATTCAGAATATTTTTTTTTTTATTTAAAATTACGATTCTTTCAAATTTTGGAAACTGATAAATTCTTCTGTTTGCTACCACTCGAAACTGTGTGATTGCAAAAATGAAAATTTTAAGAATTCATTTATGCATTTTATTAATAATAATTAATAGAATTTGTAATAATGTGGTATTTTTTAGTACTAAAGAGTACTGTATGATAAAGAAATACTTTTTTCGTATTTACAAATAGGTATTTGGATAATTTTTTATGTATATTGTACATAGCAATTGCTTTATACAAATGAAAGTTTTAATTTATAACGGTGTAGTATCTTTTAGTTTTTAAATGATCTTCTATTCATTCCCTATTGATTTCAATAAACATACAAATATGGTGCTGATAATATATAAAAACCATTTATTTGTTTGAAATATTTTTTGACAACAATATTTTTGAAAATTAGACAAATTATTTACATATGATGATAACTAACGCATGAATTTTTAGTGATTTTGCGAATTTTAATTTTTTTCTTCAATGAAATATAAAACTTGGGAATGTTCTATTTTGTTCGCTTTATTTATAACATAGAAATTTGTTTAACAAAAAATGAATTATCGCTTCTTTTACGTTTGACAAGATGATACACGATAATGCTCTCAATATCTGAATTAGTGAAAAATTTAATAATAGTATTAGTAATTAAGTGAATAATTAATGCAAATAATAATATTATCATTATTTCAGCGTTTCTCTAGTAAACAAAATGGCCAAAAGCGTCATTATGATGACCCAAAAAGTTAAACGCCAGGCTAAACAACATTCTATAAACGTCCAATGCCCTAAAACATTTTAAGGAAGATTTTGGGATATTTGAGTAACTTTTTTTAGTTATTCTGACCCTTACGTCCAAGAAACGTTTTTCGAACATTCTAATTACGCCTTTTCATTTTTCACCTAATGGGTCACTTATGTCATAGTCAATTTTTGGAAATATTTACTTATTCTTTAGTGATTTCAGTTACTAATCTACTATTAAACTTTTTTTTTCGATTGTTTTCGATATCAAAGGCTGTGTGTGACGCTCGACAAGTGCATGATGTAGCGTTTTATCAAATTTCCTCATGTTTCTGTTAGTACATAGATTATAAGGATTCCAGTTTTTAACGAAAATAAGGTAAAGAGAAGCAGATAAGGTACGCGTATAATTCTTATTTTTCCATTTTTCAGCATCGCTTATTTGTTTGGAACTTTTCTATTTGTCACCAAATTTATGATAAATCTGTTTGTGTGCTATTTCTGTTCGTGAATAATAATATTGAATTCATAACATGAAAAAATAATTGTTCTTTAAGATATCATTTTTGGAATATAAATAAAACAAAATAATATTTTATTTGGGATTTTTGGTGAATTATTAAGAAAAAATTTTAATGTATATTTTCGAATTTCATTAGTGTGGATACTAAAGAAACAATAACAAACTCATCTAAATTGAATAACTTGAGGAATTTCGGAACGGACTTTAGAATCATTTTAAGTATATGAAAGAAAATCTAATTCAATATTTATCTGATTCAAGTCATATTGAAAAAATGATCATTTAAGGAAAGCTTTATTCCTTCTAATGCTAAACTTAATATTCGTTTTTAGAGTCAAAAAAAGTACAATACAAACTCAAAAATTACTATAATTTTTGATTAGGCAACATCTTTCCTAATCTCTAAATAAAAAATATATTATCAACAGGAGACGTCAGAAGGTATCGAAGGATTCAAAATATATATTTTATAAATTCCTTCAAATATTTATTTAATTAAGTGTTATCTGAAGCAACTCTGGAAAGAAAGCAATATAACGAATACAATTCATCATAATTATTTTGAATGAAACAAACAAATTTGAAAGAGGATAGGGTGGTTTCTAGGCCAAGTAAAAATTTGTGTGTACGAACAAACATTAGATTCAATTTTACTCTAAAAATTTGTTTCAAGGTACGTTTTTATTTGATTTGAATTAAAATTTTACAATCAAATTTTTCGAAACTTTTTTCCAAAAAGCAACTTAGTAACATTTTTTCTTCGTAGGCGTTTTTAATGGGACTTTTATCATGAATGATTTCAAAGATACAATATTTGTTATCAGATCTAAATTATAGAAGTATTTATTTCTTAAGAGAAAGTGACTCATGTAATAAACTTTGTTATTGATTTGTGAACATGCAATTCTCAAAATCAACAACAAATTGTTTGTGCTCAAATCGGACGTAATATGTTTTGAAAAACTTATGAGAGAGAAGATAGTATTAAACAATAATTAATTGTTTGGAGAACAATATTTGTCAACTTGCATTATTTATTACCTCACGAAGTGAATAGTGGAAGAAAGTTTGAAAATTTAGAAAAAACTGCAACTATCTAGCATTACAAGAGGAGAAAGAAGTTATGAACAATAATTATTTGCTCAAATCATTATTTTTTATTAAATTCGATCAATTAATAAGTCACTCCAAGTGAAAATTTGACAAATGCTAAAAAATTTCAAAAAAACCGCAACTTTCTACCATCAAGCAAGCAGAATATTATTAACAATAATAATAAATTGTTTGAATAATTATTTTTGGTAACAAAAAGTTAAAAATTTTTGAAAAAACTGCGAGTTTCTATCTCTATTTTAGGAGAAAATTTCTAAAAACAATGATAAATTGTTGAAACAAATTATTGAACATCTAATCATTAAAACAAAGTAGTATTTTATGCATTGGAAAAAATTTTCATAAAAAAAATGCAATAAAGTAATGATTAGCACCAAAAACTCGCAAGACCGATTTAGTCACTTATTGAGTTTTTTTGGGACTCTATAAAAGAGACTTATGGGGGTGTTAAACTTCATGGGACTTGCGTCACCTCTAAATAATATTTTTCTTTTTCAAAATGAAAAAATGGATTTATTTTTGTTTGGATTCGAACAAATTTCAGGGCGATATGCATGAAAACTAAAAAAAAACAAATTTCCAATGCATTTTGAACCACCCTACTGCATAGCCATCTTCATTTTTACTTCACAAAAGCCATGAATTACCGTTTCTGTCATTTGCTTTTCCGTTTATTTGTTTTCATCCAGAAATCAAATATTTATTTCTTGTTTTCAAAACTGAAAAATTATTGTACTTTTTCAAAATTTTTCAAGAACGTTTCAAAAAGCTAAGTTATGGCTAATTATAGTCGCAGTTGTACTGACAAAGGGAATATTAGAATTGTTTTTTTCCAGTCATCCATAATTTCCTTAATAAAAAGTCATTACTAGACTTTTACTTTGCCAATGCTGCTTCAGGCAGTATGCTGCCAGAACCTGCTGAAAGCTGGTGATGATAATATGTACATCTGAAAAAGGAAATTCTATTATTATTATTTTCGCTAGCTCCTGGAATATTATGCATTTTTGAAATGTCGATAAATATAGCTATTTTTAAAGCTAAACCTCCTTTATTAATTTCCAGAAAGAATAAATAGAATATCGTACAATGAGAAAGAATGACACTCAGTTTTTCTAATTTCAATTTCAACAAGACGAGATTGGTTATTTCAAACCGCATGAAGTCTCTGAAGCTGAAAGTCAAGTTCAACTAATACTTATTTACGTAGTATTAGGCGTGTCACATGAATCGTAGGTTTCAACGTGTTATATACGGCTGTCTTCCTTCTTCTATGACAACAATGATTACAGTGCGATATTGGTAGCTCAACTAAAAATAAACCTGATTGGGAATAATTGCTTTAACTGTAATAATGTATTTTAAAATGAATATTGTATATCATCTTTGCACGCAAAGTTTTTTTTTAGTATAAATCTCTCCAAGTCTATAAATTTGCAATATTTGTTTTCACTGTTATAATCCAATTTGAAATAAAAATTATGTATAAATTATTTTCACATAGAATAAACAAACGTTAGACTAAACTGCTATCTCCGTTTTTGGCCAGAACTATAATGTAGAAATACCTTGGTGCTGGTAACTGATGAACGGAAGAGAAAGGAAGTAGGGAAACAAAAATAAAAAGAGTCGTTTTGACTGATTCAAAAAGAAAAATAGGATTAATTAGAATAGAGAAGATTGTTGAAGAGTAAAAGAAGGAAAAGAAGAAGGAAGGAGAGAGGATTAGCGGGGAAAATTATGGGAAAAAGGCGTTGCAAGGAAAATTGACTAAAGGAGTACAATTATGTGAAGGCGCAGCTAAACGCGTTATTGGAAGGCAGTGCTAGGAAGAACTAGAATGTTTTCGCATTTTCTAGTTTTCATGACTTGCCTGGTCATTGGGATACTATAGGCGCGACGTTTGAGAAGCAGCAGCATGTGATAGTCAGACGGTCTGATCAGAATGGCGTAGGACCACTGCCTCGCCCCTGTGTGATTCAGGCTGCCTAAGCTACAATAAATTTGCTTTCGTTAGAGTTTGACAAGGAGTATTTTGGAGAATCAATTTTTGGAGAAAATCAGTGGTCACCACTTCTTCCCTACACATAGCCACATTTGTACGTAAGTGATGACAGATGAGAGACCAAGCAGGCATACCCAAAACCTTTCATTTGAAATTGGTATAAAGTAATTAAAATCAAAGTTTTTCCAGGGCTAGAATCTGTCCCTGAAGAAAATAATTGCGAGTGTAGACATAAATTCAAACTAGTTCAAAGAAAATGTGATGTTTTACGGGTTCCTAAACTTTATTTTTTATAACGAAGTGGGCGAATTATGAAATTTCGGTGGATTATAACAATTTAAAAATTACATCTTAGATTGCAGCGAGGAAACAATATACCCCTTGCTACTCTTGAGAAGTGTGCAATACTTTAGTCAAAAATAGTTATTATTTTCCCCAAGAGAAATTTGTCATTAAAAAACTGACTTTTTTAACACAATTATTATATGCTTGGAAGATTGGGTATCAACTAAACTACGTGACTGTATTATAAAAGAGCTGTTCTATTAAGTGAATTTATCAGCACATTTTTTAATAACAAATGAGTTTCTGGGAAAACTAATAACTATTTTGAGCTGAAGTATTGCACAATTCTCAAGAGTGTCAAGGGGCATATTTTATGAATGTTTTAAACTTGTTGTTTGATTACGGCAAAAAAAATTGCATTTTTAAGATGAAGTAATTTCGGACTGCTGTACTTTCAGAAAAATAGTTTCGTTGCAATAAACAAAAAACCTCTTTTCGCCATCTTCAACGATTGTTTACGCGCACTATCGGTTCTCGGATTTATAGTTAAACATACAGACTATCGTTCTACAGGCAAATAGTACAAAATACTGAACACAAATTTCAGGTATCAGTTGATGCACCATATTCCATAGGGCACCTGGAGTAGGCTGTGGTGCCGTCTGCCCTCAGTAGTACCAACCGGGCTTAATCAGCCGTATAACGATGCCTGACCGCGCCGGTCTGGAATCCCTGGTTCCTCGCGCTCTCAGTGGTGATGTCCGACTATGGTCAGGCAAAATTATGTACCAGTAATGAGAGGTCCCGTCGGTTTTGAGCGGACTGGCAGATCAAGTCATGATTTATTTTAAAATGAATTACAGAGAGTCTGAATGATTTTAATTGTGTGCCCTCTTGTCAAATTGCAAACGAAAAGATTGGAAAAGGAAAGCAAAATATGATCGACGGACGTTGAATTTCCAGAAAGGATAGTGTCGACGAGCGACGGTTTATTAAAAAACAAAAGATCCTGAAATAATTTAGCTATTAGAAAGATCATTCAGATTTATGTAAAAAGATCCTATCAAGTTACTCCGAAACATAGTAGTTCTTAAAGTAGTGTAAGAAGGACGAAGGAGTTCAAGGCATGTACACGAACGTATTTTGAGGCGCTGATTACGAATATGACCATGAAAATACCAGGAAATCATATTTTCAAACTCAAGTCCAGAGATTTGTCAGCTGGCCAATAACCAGGTAGTGGGTGCTTGGCAACAGTATAACCAGAGTCAGCCTGAACGGGGTGGAATGAATTAAAGACGTGGATTTGTGGCTTCCTAAAGATATATTCAGGGTTTCTGGTCAAACTACCGAGTTTTATGAATTCCACCTGAATGATATTGCATTTTTGGTCCATGAAAAAAATTTTTCAAAACTTTTTGAACGATTTACGGTAAACGCGGAAATGTCATAAAAATAAACAATTAGCAAGTGTCGATTATGAGAGATGCAATACATTTTTTGTTTTCAAATTAAATTTATACAAGAATTTATAATTTGTATCTGATGACTCGGTCCGAAGCCTTTAGATGTGGAAACTTTTTTCTCCACAGTGTCCATTCTGATCATCTTCGTCTATAATATCCACCACGGCACCACCAAGAATCCGTTTCTTAGTATGGTCAGCCTTCTTCTTGATGATCCTCAAGCTTAATATAAATATCAAATATTTTGATAATTACTGAAATACGAACTTAGATGCAATTTTATTGCGAAACTCACTCAAGATTATCACAGGCAACAACTTGATCGCCTTTGTAGATATATAGAACTTGTTCTTCTTCGTCGTGTAGATGCTTCGATTCTGAACTTTTTAGGAATGAAAAAATGTCGTGATGAAATGTTCTTGATGAAACAAGTTTTCCCATATCAGAAATTCATGTCCCCCGAAGAATTTTCTTAGGACTAACCAAAGTAGAGGATATTTCATAAAAAGCAATTCCTAGTATTAACTTGTTTGTTGGAGCACCTTGCGAAATCCAATAATTCACAACATAATCCTGAGAACAGAATTGATTGATAAATCATTCCATGTATTCAAAGAAGATATATTTCTTTTCACAAAAAAAGGAAATCATTTTAATTTTTCGTTGCACAATTGAGGATCCCCATGCAAGAACAACACGTACACTTATTCAAGCAAAGCGGAGTTGGCCCCTGACGACTAAAAATCCATATTGGAAATTTTGAATTTTGAAACGCATATTATCGTGGGGAATTACATCTCACATCTTTTCTCTTCCAAGAAAGTCGTATTTTTTTAGTTTTTTGAAAAATTAAAAAAAAAAGATAAGTTTTTTAAAACAATTTTTAATTGAATTTTCGTCTTCAACTCGTGCTCAAATCCACAGTTTTTGAAATTTCTTCATATAATTCAGAGCCAATATTTCTCACACCGTCTTTGTTATGGCATTCGGAGATATCACTTTTAATTTTTATTCATATCTCCTTGCCGTTATCAGTATTTGTGATCTACCGCGATTTAATTTTTTTGTGGAGCGATGGAGCGCATTTGAAGTCCTTCGGAATGAGCCAAGAAGAATTGAAAAATATTAATTATATTGCTGGTGCAATAGTGCGCATTCTTATTTTTCATTTGATTTGAAAATTGCTGTTGGTGCAATGAAGCGCATTTTGAGTAGAATATGTTCTGCAAGTTGAATGTGATTATTAGTCCCTAATAGGCTTTCAACACCAGCGTTGCACCAGCCCCCCCCCCCCCCC
>JAABKJ010007545.1:80314640-80348954 GCA_011634705.1 Andricus grossulariae | reverse complement strand
GCCAGTCTGTATCTTCGTCGAATGATTCATGCAAAATTGGTTTTTTGCGGAGTGATAGAGCGCATTTGAAACTAAAAAAGTTAGCTAAAACAAATTTTGGGAATGTTGTTTTTTTTTGAGAAAAATTGCACAACCCCTCCCCCCCACTTTGCTACGACGATAACTCCGTTATCATAGTGGTGCAATGCTCCTATTAGTGGTGCAATGTAGGGCAATTGCAGTTCTTCGAGGTTACGTATTGAGAAGCGATGTTGTCGAAAAACCGGGGGCTAGCGTGTCACCAGCCTCCCCCCCCCCCGCTTCACCTTAACACTTGCAATAATTGTTACAGCTCTGTAGTGCAAAATTTTTACTTTGTAATACAATGGAGCGCATTCGGGGTGCAATCTAATGGGTTTGAGTGAATGCAAAAAATAAGTGATGGGGGGAGGGCTACTGCAACGGACCTGTTCAGCTCGCACATGCGCATTACGCCGTCGGGCTGACATGAAACTTTAAGCCCTTTGCATGAAACTTTCCGCCAGCTACATAATACTTTACGCCCACTACACATGCACTGCACCACGCAAGTGAGAATATAGAGGAAATTATCTTTATCTTTAAAAAAAATTGTATCACCAGACCCCATGACCTCCCATCCGCAAAGTACGCTATTTCTTCCTTTCACTTATAATCTAAAATTGTCAAGTACACCTAACATCCTCTATCAGCTTCACATGCTTGTTTTCAAGGAGGGTAGGACAAAAAGTATCGCGTCTATCAACGATTATTAATGCTATTTATGTACTATTTTACAATTTTTATGAATAACGCCCGGAAATTTGTTTTAGTCCACGCAAAAATCATTCCATTTTTTGTTTTATTAAAAAAAATTATATTTAAAGGTGGCGCAAGCATCATGAGGCCCCCACCCCGCGTATTTCCCGCAAGAAAAAAGACGTTTCTGTAAATTTCATTCAGAATTCTCAATATTAGCTGAATGAAGTTAAAACTCAATATTCCTCTTCACAATTAGCCATAGAATACACTTGTTGTTTTGGACAAGTGACTCTATCTCCCTTGGAGCGTTCCGCAGGGCAGGGTCGCGGCCAACACCGTAAGAGCGACAAAGATGGTGATAAAGCACTCTTAGGTCCGCATTATGTCTGTAGATACACGTCGTTTATGCGTGAGTGGGACACTCCGATAGTATGTGTTCTAGGTACTCAGCGTTTGCATGAAATGCTCTGCACCTATCGCTGGGAACTTCTTGACATCAAATGCGGTCACGGTATGCTAAGGTGAAAATAACACCCTCCTGGCATGCGAAAATAACACCCTCTGTACCTGAATTAAGCCCTGATGATCTAAGGAAAACAAAAGTTTGCTCATACGACAATTAGCAACAATATAAGCTGTACTTAGATCAATTCGGTTATGAAGATACTGGACATTCAGAAGTCGGCGTCCGCCTTGCCAGCGTGAAATGTATAATCGCGAAACTAAGGAATTGATATGTAATCTTATATGCATATTCATGATCCTACGTGTGGTGACATCAAGGGCCTTAAGTTCGTTCTTCGTCCATTGAAACACCCCAAACGAGTAGAGTAGAACCGGGACGGCAAGCATGTTAGTCGCAGATACCTTGTTCAACGCCGACAGATTGGGCTTAAAATTGATATTTTTGTTTAAAAAATCAACTACTTCGTTGGAAGTTGAACTCTTTTGATGAAAAAATAATTTTTCTGGTTGAAGATTCATAATTTTTGTTGAAAATTCATCTCTCTAGTCGAAAATAAAACCATTTGTTTGAAAAATTTTTCTTGGTCAAATTTAGGTAAATGTCCCAGTATTCGTCCCGCTCCCAGTAATCGTGAAACTAGGTTATAATTTGAACATATTGTTAGAAAATCTGTTAAGAGTAACATTTAATGATAGGGCCAATTCATATTTAGCATTCTATAATAGCGTAAGGGAATTGAATGCTATTATAATTAAACAACAATATATTTTTGGTTTAAAATTCACCCCCTTTGTTTAAAAATTAAAAAATTTCCTTGAAAATTCAACTATAGTGATAACAATTTTTCTTTTTTGTTTCAAAATATATCCACTTGATTAAAGGTTGAACTGCTTTGTTAAAAATTCATTTTTCTGTTAATGATTCATCTCTTTGGTTAACAATTAAATTATTTAATTGAAAATTCAACTTTTTTGTTGAAAAGTCTTGTTTTTGTGCAAATATTTGAATTAAAAATTCAACTCAATTTTGTTAAAAAATCATTTAATTTTTATTTGAAAATTATTATTTTTGAACTGAAAATTTAAATATTCCATTTTTTTATAAAGGTATCATTTTTTAGTTGAAAATTCGTCTGACGTGGTAGAAAATTAATCTTTTTGGTCAAAAAGTCATCATTTTTATGGAAAATGCAACTGCTTGGTTTAAATTTAAACTAATTCGTTATAAATTTATTAATAATTGTTTAGTGGAAAACTCGTATTTTTTGTTCAAAAATTAATCTTCTTGGTCAAAAATTATCTTTTTGGTTGAAAATTCAAATATTTGGTTGGAAGTTGAAATAATTTGTTGAAATTTATTTTTTGAGTGAAGATTTATTTCTTAGGTTGAAAATTAAATTATTTTGTTTAAAATTCAACTATCGTGTTAGAAAGTTATCTTTTTTGTTTACAAACTCAACCCCTTGGTTGAAAGTTGAACAACTTTGTTGAAAAATAATTTTTTTGTTTGTAGATTCATCCCTTCGGTTGAAAGCAGAACTAATTTATGAAAAATTTAACTTTTTGTTGAAAAGTAATATTTTTTGCTTAAAAATTCAAATATTTGGTTGAAAGTTGATCTACTTAATTAAAAACTCATTTTTTTGTTTGACGAATGAAGATTCATCCTTTAGGTTGAAAATTCATTTAATTCTTAGTTAAAAACTAATATTTTTAAACTGAAACTTGAAATATTCCATTTTTTGTTGAAAATGTATCATTTTTGTAGCCGAAGATTCCAATATTTAGTTGAAAATTCATGTATTCTGCTAGACATTTTTTTGGTAGCAAATTAATATTCTGGGTCAAAAAATCATCTTTTTGGTTAAAATATTTTTTTAATATTCATCGTTTAAGTCTAAGTGTCTATTTTTATAATTCATGTACTTTGTTGAAAATTCGTCTTTTTTGGTAGAAAATTAATCTTTTTGTTTGGAAATGCATCCTTTTTTCTTAAAAATTCAACTATTTGGTTGAATTTTTTTTTTATGTCAAAAAATTAACTACTTGGTTTAAAGTTGAACTACTTTTTAATCAAATTAATTTTTTTTTGTTAAGTTTATCACTTTATCACGTTCTATTTTAAATTTACTAAATACATCAGATTTGAGAATTTTACTCAGCTAGACTCTTATCAGTCTAATGCTGCATAAAAGTCGATTATTACTTTTTCTCTTCCTTTTTAGTGTTTTCTTCCTTAGTTAAAGAATATTTCAGAACTTTCTATGCTCTAAATTTGGACTTCGAGACCGTACTTTTTATGGTGACATAAAACCTTCCACTAGGAATTCTGAATGACTGCGAATATCTTGGAAATAGGTACGGTTCGTTTCTTTCTGAAGCTGTTATACTTCTTCAATCTTTCTTAGATGTTTCACTTAATGTAAAAATAGCAAGATTCGCAGCTGTAGTTGTAGATTTTCTTCGTCTTTAAATAGAAAATTCATAAAAAGCTTTCTGTAAACTTTTATTTCTTAAAATTTAACTCCTTATTTTACTTTCAGAGAAACTTTTCAAGAAGCGCCAACGAGGAGAGAAAAGAACACAAAAGAAGCCGGGTCGATATTAAAGTACCGCTTTGCATTTTTTAAATGCCCGTAAACCATGCTCGTATACATGCGTGACTTTATTGCTGTTCGCAACTGATCCTTTATGATCGAACTCTTGACTATCAACGTCAGTGACTTTTAACCCAAAGAACGAGCACCGCATCAATTATGTGGCTACGTTTAGTGACAAATAAAAATCGAATCTAATTTTATTCAAAATTTTTATCAAAATTTCAAATTGGAACTTAAATAATTCTCGAAGTTATTTTCTAAGATATTTTCTGTTTACTTCCTTTTATTCAAAAGACAATCATTTACAAATTTGAAGATTGCAAATATTTCCTGTATCCAATACTTATCTCAAAACTATTATGGAATTTTCCGCTCTTAATGTTCTATTTATCAAAAACGCGTTTTTTTACAACACCAAATAAATTTTACCACCGCTTAATCTACCGTCACTATCTGAACTTATATATCTAAAACCTCTGAAACTAGTCACTCACGGTCACCCATTTTCATAGCCTCTCAGTCATTGTTTTTATGCTGCTTCTGTCACGCGTGCCAAATTTGCGAAAATTTGATTTTCGCAACCAGTATAATGCTACATTATAACTTAAATTAGCAACCTCTTTCTCACGCTTTATTCAATAGTCATGAACAACAGGTAAGTGAAAAATAATCAGAAATAATGAAAAATGATCTACGTTTCCTCAAGTAACCTTACATTCCCTCTTTCTAGAAAAGAATCTGAGGAGATTCGTGTCTACATTCCCGAAGGTTCAAGTGGAAATAATATTAGACATTTGAGACTACAACTTCCTTCTAAATTTAAAAGTCGTTCTAACAAACTACAATCAAGTGGAAAATCTCTCGTAGTTCTGGCACCCGAGATTTCGAAGCCTAACTTAAGAACTGTATTCACGGATACCGAGAAAACCATGACGAACATCAACGAGAAAAATTGTCCAAAAACTAAATTTACTGCTCGAGATAAGTCTCAGGATTTGCGCTCACCTTCTCCGAGGTTAAAAACATTCCCGGCTGAGAAGATTAAGAAAATCGATGGTAATACTTTATTGCAACAACCCATAATACCTCAACTAAATTATCATGAACCATTTTGTGCACCTTCTTCGGAACAAAACATCGGTTACGGAGATGCCCTAGCCACATCTCAACAAATTCAGATTACACCACGTCATCAGCCCAAAAATTCTTCAACAAGTCAACAAAATGTACCTCATACTTATAGGGTTGGAAATGCTAACCAATCAGAAGGTATGCTCCCTTCGCAAAGGTCTGAAGCAACTAGTGGACAATCTCGTCGACCATTTGTGGCAAACATTCTCAATGGAGCTACAATTCAAGAAGTATCACCTAAAAAGCAAATCACACCGAGGTCAATTGTTTCTCACATGCCCACAGTTGACTTCACGAAGCAATCAAAACAAGAGCAAATTGATTTCAAAATAAAGGAACAAGAATCTATGAAACCACAACAGAATCTAAAACAGGAAGCTCCTCAGCCCAGTTCCGAAATTCTAGAACCGGATTACGAAAAACAGCCAATCGGTGGACGGGTTGCTGCCCTTCACCGGCAAAGAATTTCGGAACAAAAACAAGTTTTACAGAAACCAATTTTACAGAGTCAAATGGTTCAGGTGCAAACTCCACAACAAATTCAACAAAACCAAATGCAGAATTATCAAACTCAACATCAGATGCAAAAACATCTACAACAACAAATTCCACAGGAACAAATTCAGCACTTATTCCACAATCTTCATCCAGTGTCTCATGATCGTGTTCTAGTCGGGCCAAAACCAGCTCCAACAAGCCAAAGTGTCAGACAACAAATCCAGCCAAGTCCTCAACAGGTTTATCAACAGTTACAGAAAAATGCAGCTCATCAGCAATACATGCAACAGGAAGCTATGGCCCACCAAGAACAAATGATGATCAACCAAATGCAGCACAGAGCCTACTATGATTACTGCTACCAGCAGCATCAGCAGAAGAACCAAGAGTCAAAAAGTCTAAAAATAACTTCACCACATGATCTAGCTAGACATCGAGAGATAAACCATAGTGCGCATCACATGGCAGCTGATAATCAGGGACACCATCAAAATTCAATTCTAAGCAGTAAAGACGATTCCGTTGTCAGGACACAACTTAATCCATTTGCTACAGATTTAGTGACTTCACATCGAAAACAGCCACAATCTCATGTACACGCCCCGCAGTGTCAGCAATCACTTCAAACTAATCATTCTACACACAACACACCAAATAATTTACAAACCAATCAAAATACTTCACAACTCAATCACAGCTTTCAAAATAATTTAAATGATCATCAGATAAGGGTCAGATCCCATCAACAGGTAGAAGCAGTAGATACACAACGGAAACAGTCAGAAGGAAAGAAAGTTTATTATTTTACACCACAGATGATAAAGGATCAAGAACAACTAATAGCTACCATGCAGCAGCAAAGCATTCCTGAAGATGTGATGCAACGGCAATTTCAGCTATTGCTCAATGAACAGAAAAAGCAGATTGCTTATTTAGAACTTGTAACTCAAAGTGAAGATGGCACCGTTAAATCGCCCGCGCATTGTGTTCCGAAGAAAATAACCAAAACTGGAATTGACGAGAAGCCAGAGTGGATGGCTCACATAACACCTCCACGAATACCATACAGTGATTTTGAGAAGGTAAAAACTTGTTCATTACGTGTACAACAAAACAATCAAGATAGTGTGCAAGAAGAGCATCGCAATCAGATTCAGACGGATCAACTCCAGTATCATCAGCATCAGTCTCAACATCAGCAGGAACAGTTTCAAAATAATCCGCAACAGGCTACACAACAGCAGTTTGCTTATCAACAATATCAGCTACAACTTCAGCAACAGCAGAATCATCATCAAATTCCTATGCAACAGAAACATGTGAAACTTCAAGATAACGTAGTGCAACCGCAGCAAAATTCGGACCAGATATGTCAGTATCAGATGACGGAGGAGCAAAGCAGGTCAGGTCAACCTACATTTTCCAACTTCTATCATCCATATGAACGAACACCGTTTATATCAAAGCCTTCTCTAAATAACGATTCTCATCATCTACAACATCAACACTTGCAGTACAACTATTCCAATGAATATTATCAACAACCCCATCCTCAATTTCAAGAGCAAAATTTTCAAAATTGGCAGCAATCATCAAATCGAACAACTAATACTAAACCACAACTTAAAAATGTTAAAAATGTCGAACCTTCCAGTTTGTTACAGTTACGACTCTATAAAGAAGTAATTCAACCTCAGAAACGGAACAACGGTCTGCAGGACCCAGAAACTGTGCGAGAATCACTAGAGGCTTTAAAAAATGGAGAGACCCAAAAAGGCTTAGAGTACTTGGCTAATTTGAATGGAAAGGAGGCAGTTATTCGACTGAATGGGACGCAGGAATCAGGTGAAATCTCAGCAAATATCTTGCAGAGGACGCCAGAAAGTTTCCAAGAGATGCCTAAACAAGTTTCTGCTAATGGGCTAGAGAATAAAAGAAATCATAATAATCCTTTACCACCACCGACTGTAAAGATAAGACACTTAGAAGATCGAAATTTTGAATTTCCCCGCACCAAGAATTCCTATAGGCTTCCAAATTATACACAAGTAGCTGAGAGAGAAAATGGAAGTGTTGCTCCTGATTTACATTCTTATCAACATCCGCAAGTAGATTATGCTTATAATCAGACATATCCAGTAAATTTATCAATAGCGCAAAATGTAAGAAATAATCAGCAACTCAAACAGTTCTACAAGAATAGACAAACGGCAAGTGATGGACAAGGGGATGCTGTTGTTCCTGAACTTAGAGAGATTTCTGGAAATGAATATACGAACCAACCTGGAGGTGATCAGCAAACTAAAAACTGTTTGCAGCAACATGGATGTATGGTTATGGGATCAACAGATATTCAAGAACCAATCATTATTGGAGGTATAACTTATCTTGCAAGGAAACCAAATTACATCCAGAATGTTCAAGTTTCTGCAGGATCTTGTAGTGCAAATAACCCTAGCATGCCAAATATGTCATAATTTTTCAACACTGTAATTATTCTATAGTACAGACGCGTCTGATGTTACAATTTCTTTGATAGTGACATCTGTTTTATGAAGCAGCCTTTTTGAGTAATTTATTATGTACACTATGTTTTGTGACTGATCCTTTTTAAGCTATAGGAGATCATTTTTAGTTTGAATAAAAAAACTTCATACTGAACTTGATATTTAATATATTTTAGCAACTTTTCTACAGAGTTTTTTGGATTAGGTAATTCAAACGAATAATTGACACTTCTTTATGGCTTGAAATATTAAATTGGCAGAGCTTGATATAAGCATCAGAATGTGTAATCGAAATTCAGGGTGAGTTTCTTTGCTACGAAATTGCAGATATTTGTACTGTTCCTGATGATTTAAATTACATTTTTTTAATTAGGCATGGGAATTGCACCTTTGAAGGAATAATTTGCATTTGCCGGCCAAGTTATGGTCCGAAAGCATGAGAACCATGTCCATCTACTTGTGGTGTTTATCAGCAGATCATTTCTAAACTATCACTTCCTTGTCCTGCACCTCATCTACCGAGGTTTATCGATTTTGAATACTCACCCTGTCCAACCCACCATTCTCACCACCGATAAGGATATCTTGAAAAACTTACTCAGCCTGTACTTTTTAATTAGAACACTATCATATTTTCCACAATAAAATCAAACCTTATTACTTATAGAAAATTCACTGCCAGTATTATCAGGATTTATATATTTAATTATTTTGCAGAAAAAAAAATTGTAATCATTTGCAAGTACCTTTTGAATTTCAATAATGGGAACGTCCATAAACTACGTTCAAAATTTTAGAAGGGAGGGGGTAGCACCAAAAATTATGTTTGGAAATACGAACTGAATTAGGAATATGAAAATCAATAAGAAAATCCAAATATTTTTGGTTAAAAGTTGATACTTTTTATTTGAAAAGACTACTATTAAATTCTTGGTTCGGAATTCATCTTGTTTGGTTAAAAATCCTATTACTTTGTTGAAAATTCAATCCTTTTTTGGTTAAAACTCAATTTTCCTAAGTTAAAAAATCATGTACTTTGTAAATAATTTGCCTCCTTCGGTAGAAAATTTAATTATATTTGTATAAAGTTCACCTTTGTTGTTAAAAATGCAACTGTTTGGTTGAAAATGAATCTTTTTTGGTTAAGGATTCAACTAATATATTGCAAATTTGGTTTTTGTTTAAGTTCAAATCTTTCGTGGTTAGACTATAAACTTTTAATTATTTAAGTTGAAAATTAACCATTCTGTCAAAAATTCTTGTCTTTGATTAAAAATGCAACTACTTAGTAGAATTGTAAACTGTTTTGTTAAAAATTCAATGCAATTTTTAGGTTGATAGTTGATCTGGTTTAGTTGAGACTTTAACTATTCTGTTTAAAGTTCGTATTTTTTAGTTAAAAATTCAACAATTTGGTAGAAAATTAATCTTGTTTGGTAATAAATTAATTTTTTTTTTAGAAACTTTATATTTTTTGTTGAAAATTGAACTACTTGGTTGAAAACTGAACAACTCTGTATAAAAAATTTCTTTTGATGGAAGATTCATAATTTTAGTTGAAAATTCAACTATTTGGTTGTAAATTAACTTTTTTGTTACAAATTTATATTTTTGAGTTCAAAATTAAAATTTTTTTGCAGGAAAGTCGTCTTCTTGTCTTGAAAAATCAACAGTTTGTTAGAAAATGTATGTATTTGGTTGAAAATTCGTCCTTTGGTAGAAAATTAATTTTCTGGCCGAAAATTCATCTTTTCAGATGGAGACTTAACTATTTAATTCAAAATACGGCTCTTTTGGTTCAAATTTAACTACTTGGTTGAAAGTTGAACTAGTCTGTTAAAAATTCATTTTATTTGTAATCTTTGGTCGAGAATTTGACTATTTTGTTAAAAATTCGTTTTTTTCATAATTATTTATCTGGAAATTTAGCTATTCCATTTTTGGTATAAACTATACCCTTTAAAAGTTGGCAATTCAACTATTTAGTAGAAAATTCGTGTCTTTTGTTAAAAATTCGTCTTTTTGGGTAGAAAATTGATCTTTGTTGAAAATGTAATTATTTTCGTGAAAAAGTAACTATGTTCTTAAAAGTCATATTTTTGGTTAAAAATTAAGCCCTGCTTTATCGTAAAAAATTCATATTTTTGTTCGGAAATTCATCTTTCTTGGTTGTAAATTAAGTTTTCCGTCGAAAATTCTACTGTCTTTTGAAAAAATCGTCTTCTTGGTTTGAAAATTGTACTATTTGGTTCAAAGTTCAAATATTTTTTCGAAAATCCGTGTCTTCTGCTGGAAAGTTCAACCATCTTGGTTGTTAATGCAACTTTTGGTTTAAACATAATTTTTGCTGTTGAAAATTCTACTATTTGGTTGAAAATTTGACTTTTCAGCTAGAAAACTGAACTCTTTTCTTGAAAATTATTTTTGTTTGTTTAAAACTTCAACCATTTTGAAAAAAATGCAATATTTTTCGAATTGAAATCTTAGAAATTGAAAACGTTTCATATTGAATTTAATACCGTATGAACAGTAATTTGAATTAAAAGAATTTATTCTCCTATTCCCCTATTTTTGTGAAAAAATCACCCTATTTCCCCTCTTTTGAGATCATTTTGAGCTATGAAGTCTGATAGCCCAAAATTGATAACCTAGTTAATGGACGGCGCCTAATGTACAATTAAACAAAAAAAACAAAAAATGCAAAGCAAAGTTCGATACCAAATGGCTTCACAAAATTAAATATTTTCGTTCTTGAATCAAAATTATCTGTTTGTATTAAAAAAAAATAGTTTAACATGGCTATATTTAATAGAAATTTTATGGAGGAACTACATGGACTCATTTATGAAATAGAGAGCTTGTGAGTACTACATGCATTTTTTCTTCGTGCCTAATCTAATCATTGCCTTAACCTAAAATACCTACATAAAACAGGATTCATTAAGATGCAAATAATAGTTCTCATATTAAAAAATTCCTTAATGACTAAGTACCAAAGACTTCCAAAAATGCATCTCACTGAAATAAATATTCTTATTCTTACTCTACTTTTATCAAAATAAAACAAAATAAAATTGTGTCCTTATCTTGATGAATTTTTTATTTAGAAAACCCGAACCAGAAGTCTGTAACACCCGATGTCCACCTCTGGGTTGTCCCCAAGGACCCTGTCCAGGAATGTGTTGCTACGAAGGTATCTGCGACCCATGTTGCGTTTCAAAGATGCCAGAATGTCCTCCTCCACATCATCCTCCTCGATGTTGTGCACCACCTTCTATGTCATCTCAAAAATCTTGTGGACAAAAATTAACTAGACCTCAAACCTGCGTGCTGAATCCTTGCGATCAAAATTCAAGGTCCCCATTTTGCACAACAACTTCCTGCTCACAATCAAAGTCCAATCATAAATCTACTAATGGCCAACAAGGATATCTTCAATCATCAGCTAGATCTCCATGTTGCCATCCACCACCAACAAGCAATAATTCGTCTTGCAACAATACAGCAAAATCTGTTTGTCCTGTAATATTCCGGTCGGTATAGTGATGGATCAGATTATCTGATATAATTAAATTAATCTGGATTGTGTATGAGACTGTTTTCAAAACGCAAATGTGACAAGATGGTGTCCAATATCTTATTACTTTTTAATTGAAAATTGTACAACTAAAAAGAAACAGTGAAGCATTTTTAAAACATAAATTGTTATTGGAAAAAGTGGAAAGATATGGGAAAGTTTTTGAAATAAAAATAAATAAATACGAACATTGGGAACGATCATTATTTTATTTTGGTAAGAACAATCTTAATATGATACGTAGTGTTTTTAACGCTTGATGCAAATGGTATTTTTAATTTTAATTTTTGGTTTAATTGAAACGAATCAACAAATGTAAGACAATATCGTGAATGATGATTCTATCTTTTTCATTGAGATTTTTTATGCAAACAATTGAATTTGATATTATTTACATATAAAAATCGCCCGTTTAAAAATAGGATGCGAGCAAACAAAATCTACAAAAAATCTGTTCGAAAACAGCTTAAACAATCAATACGTTTTTGAACAGAAAAATTTCCATTTAAAATTATTCATCAGGCATACATAAAAGCACAATTTTTCAAAATGATCTGATTGATTGTTTTCATTTGGAAATATTTGTGAGGTGCTGGATGAAAAATTCAGTTACGAAGAACATGAAGTAATATTTATCATATCATTAAAGTGAAACCAATTTTTCCTTTCTGTGAAAAATTTTTTCAAGTCATACTATGCATTTCTGAAAAATATTAGATAAATGGAATTGATAAAAATTACTTTTCATTATAAATGGAGAAAATTGAGTGGTTTCAAACATTTAATCATCTACATTATTAACTCCCGACTGACTTGGTCAATTTTGTTTATTTTTCGGAACCTGTTAATCAGGGGTGGGTTTTAAGGGTGAGAGTGAGGTTTCTGACCACAAAAATTATTCGAAGAAACAAAAAGAAGAATTCTAAAATGTGCAAAATCGCTAAGAAAGTATTAACTTCTGGGTATTTTTCTCGACTTTCTATATTTTAACAAATCTTTTATCTTTAGGGGTGTGTTTCAGGGATTACTGCGGTTTTTCCTACCACAGGAATTCTTCGGGGATTCTTTTTGGGGATTTTTTCGCCTATAAAATAACTAAGATTATTAACTTTCTACTAACACGGTCATTTGTTCATTTTTTGGAACCTATTAATCAGGGTAAAACATATAACTTTCAAAATTCCCGATTATCGATTTAATTATTGTATGATAATTATTTATTTTGTTTTAGATCCCCTTTTAATTGAGATATAGAAATTAAATAGCGAAAGGATGTGGAATTTATCTTTGAACCAAAATTAATTTAAAAATAAGAAAACAATATTTTGCATTTTAATACCAGAGAGTCGCGACAAACTTCAATTCGTTCCGCCTTATGTGAAAACAGTATAAACGTCAATTTAGCTTTACGATACTTTGAAGAAGTCATAAAAATGGAAAATGAAGAAAAGCACCTAAGTTTAGTTTCTGGTCCACCGAAAACATTTAATGTCGTTCAGATTTTAAAGCTTCTACTCAAGAAAAGTAGATATGGGAATATCGATAATACTAATACTGATGAGAAGGGTGAACCCGTAAGTTTTCTCGATCTTAAATTTTAATGAGGTCAATCTGTAATAATTTTCATTACTCTAATTTTTATATCTGAGAAATAAATCATGAAATTCAAATATTGTTATATGTTTAATAATTTTAAGGTATTTGTGTCTCCATCTGAATACATGAGACAAATGGTTATGACGACAGAAAAAAGAACAGATTTTTTGTTAAAAGTTGGGCGCAAATTCGACCTTAAATCGTCAATAAAAGAACAGGAGATAAATTCTTTCAAAGCAATACCCAGTATTGTCATTTTTCAACAATTTGAAACGGGATCTACCTATAATGTCAGTTTACTGATTCGGAATGTATCTAAGGTTAGTGCGAAATTTTTAGTTTTATTAGTATGAAGAAAATTATTCTTTGTATCAAAAAACGAAATAAATAAATATCTCATGATAATTAAACAAAATAATATTTTTTCAATTCATATCAAAGAAATTAAAAAATAAATCTAAATTTTTTGTTTGAAATCCTCAAAAATCTAGTTTTTGTTTTAAATCTATTGAAATCTTTGAAAGTTTTAAATTATTGTTGAATCTTTTCAAAACTTCTAAATATCTATTAAACTTAATCAAATTTCTCCTAAAATTTTTTGATCTTGCAAAATTGAAAAATGTTGCTTCAAATCTTTTATATTCTTCTTAGAATATATAGGAAAATATTTGAAATGTAAAATATTTTGTAATTTTGTCTTAAAATTAATTTTTTTCAATAAAAAATCATTTTAAATGTTCTCATGGACCTTAAGAATATTTTGTTATTCTCTTGAAACGTTTTAAAATTCTTAAAATGCTTCTTTTGAAAAAGATGAATTTTCATCAAAATAGTTCCATCTTTAACGAAAAAAGATTATTTCTCAACCAGATGCATTTTCATTCAAGAAAGATTATATTTTTATCAAAAGAGACGAATGTTTGACCAAATAGTTTGATTTTATAATCTGGAAATATTAATTTTTAACAAGAAAGTTAATTTTAAACCAAATAGTAGAATTTTCTACCAAATAGATTGATTTCCTACCAAAAAAGACGAGTTTTCAACAAAATAGTTATATCTTCCACCACAGAGATGAATTTAGAACTAAAATTATGAAACTTCATCTAAAAAGTGAATTTTTAACAAAGTAGTTAAACTTTTTACCAAGCAGTTAAATTTTCAACCAAAAAATGTGAATTTTGAACAAAAATTTCAACAGGCGATATTTCAACTGAAAAATATTTTCATCTTGAATCGAGAAGAGTTTAATTCATCCAAAAAATACCAATTTCAAACAAGAAGGATTCATTTTCAACTAAACATTTGAACTTTCTATCCGAAAATGTGAATTCTTAACCAAGAACATTAATTTTCTACAAAAAAAAAAGAATTTTTAACTTCGAAATTTTGTTTTGAAATGTTCAAAAATCGACATTTTCTTTTAAATGTTCTGAAATCTTTTTAAATGAAAAAAAAACAATTTTTAATAAAATAGTTAATTTTAAACCAAACAGTTAAATTTTTAACTGAACAGAATAATTTTATACCAGAAAAAACGAATTTTTAATGAAATACTTATTTTATCTATATTCATATATTACAGAAAAGAATTTTCAATTAATATAATGAATGTTAATTGTTTATCCAAAAAATGTATTTTTAACAAAGTAGTTCAACTTTTAACCAAGTTTTTAAAATGTCAACCAAAAAACATGAATTCTCAACGAAAAATGTAACAGTCGGTATTTCAACTAAAATCTATTTTAATATTAAATCAAAAAGAGCTTAATTAATAAAAAAAACTACTTTACAACAAAATACATAACTTTTTTACAAAAAAAAATCCATTTTCAAACAAAAATTGAATAGTTAAATTTTCAGTCAAAAATTACCTTTCAATAAAAAAAAAACGAATTTTCAGCAAAATTGTTAAATTTTCGACCCAAAATGGAATTTTAAAGGATTTACAGTCAAATTTAATGAGAAAAGAATAATTCTTAACAAAATAGTTGAATCCCTAACCAAATCCCTTGAAACTTTTCAGAATTCTTAAACAGCTACGAAGCGATTTTTCAAAATCTTTCCAATACTTCTAAGCCTTGTAAATATCTTTTAAAATTCGAAGTTTTTCTACAATTTGAAAAAAAAATCACATAAATTTCTAAACCTCATAATTTATAATTCTAACCTCATAATTTTCAGATGCTCTCAAATATTCTTTTAAAATTGATTTATCAAAAATAAAATTATTTTAAATCCCGGTTGATTCCCAAGTTTTCCCGATTTTATTTGAATTCCCGGCTATTTCCCAGGTTTTCCGGTGAGTAGACACACTGTTCACAATAATTGTTTTAAATTTACCTTCTTTTAGATTTCACAGTATTTAAGAATGATTTGTGAACGCAATCCAACATTCAAAATAGAATTTAAGGGAAATATATTAAATACGCGATTAGCTCCAGGAATGGCATTAGCATACGACGTAAAATTTTGTCCAGAGGAGAAAAGAGATTACGAATATGAAGCAACTTTTGTATCTGATCATGAAGTTTTCAGAATACCCATTATAGGTAAGGAAAAAATCAATCTATTAAAAAAAAATGTATTTGGGTCACATTGTAAAAATATATTTTCCCAAACGTTTTCCTTATGTGAAAAGCCATTGGTCCTAGGGCCATTTTAGACTTTCCTGATCGGATCGAGGTTCCAACTACAGCTGTAAAAATTTCGTCGTCAAAAACTTTTTTGGTTCGAAATATTGGACACGTTCCAGCTATTTTCAGTCTTTATACAGAAGAGTAAGTAAAATAAAGTTCAATAAATATTTGTTGAAGAAAATTTTTTCCTGTTTTTGAGCCCTATTCGACGTCTCTTAGCATAAAAGAAGAACATCAAAAACAGATTCATTCACGCAAATTTTGAAAAAATTCTAACATTCCTCCAAACGTTTGGTTTTCGAATTTCATTTCACTAGTTGCTTGTACTTGATTTTGGACAATGCCGAAAAAAGTTTAGGCCCAATATCCTTACCGGAACATTGCATTTTTCCGCCTACGCACTCTATAAAATTTATGGAAAACGTCCGAAAAATTCTAACTTCCCTGTAAACGTCCGGTTGTTCGATTTCCTTTAACTTATTATTGGTACTTGATGATCATCAACACAAGAAACAGTTTTATCTTAATATCCTTATCGCAAGACTTCGTTTCATCCACCCACGCACTCTGAAATGTACATAAAAATGCAGACAATTTATTAACTTTCCTCGAAATCATCCGTCTCGAATTTTTTTTCACTCTTTAGTTGTATTTGATGTTAGGCAACAGCAAAAAAATATCTATCCCAATATCCTCATCGGAAGACCGCGCTTTATCCAGATGCGTCCTCTGAAATATACAAAAAATGCGTGGGTAGGTGAAACTTGGTATTCCGATGAGGATATTAGGATGAGACATTTTTTGGTTTTGTTGGAAACCAAGTACAAGTAATTAATAAACGAAAATTTAAGAACCGGACGTTTAGAGGAGAGTTATAATTTTTGATTTCAGAGTGCGTCGGTGGAAAAACGCAGTCTTCCGATAAGGATATTGGGTTAAAACTTTTCTTCAATACCCGCGCAGGAAATGCGATTTTGGGACCCTGGCGCAAAACAGCAAAAGTGATCGAATCCACGATCGATGATGAGTCCGTGTGATAAAACCTACTTTTCCACACTAGTGAAGGGAAAGTTTGAAAACATTATTTTTTAAATAATTGAATCATTTATTAATAAGCGTACATTTGCGTGGCTCCAGATATGGATTTAAAACTTTTGTAATTAATTATAAAGAAAACTAAGAATCCGATCAAAAACCCAAGAACACTTTTGGATTCGTCTCCGAAATATCTAGGTGCGCCTTTTTTGTTTGAACCATTGAATCCAAAGATATTTTTGATTTTTTGGTCGGATGCTTAGTTTGTTTGTAACTAATTACAAATGTTTTAAATCCATATCTGAAATCACACAAATGTGCGCTTATATCGAACGACCTATAAAAATTGTTAACTGCATTACAAATAAACACTCTCACATATTTCCAAAACGAATCCAAAGGTGTTTTCGGGTTTTTAATTGAACTCTGCGTTTGTTTATCATGATTTGCAAAGTTTGAAATTATTAAAAAATGATTTCATTACTTAAACAATGTTTTTAAAAAAGCGCAGCTAGATATTTCGGAGACGAATCGAAAAGTCTTTTTGGTCTTTTGATTGAATGCTTAGATTGTTTATAATTAATTACAAAACTTTCAAATCCACATCTATCGCAAACTTCAGAGTCGTAAAAAATCAGGGTGTAGGACTTTAACCTTAAGGGTATTGGTTCAATCCGACTCGGAATTTTTTTTTGTATAGGTACGTCACTGACTCAATATATAATTTTTCCCAGGCATTTGAGGATGAAAGAAAGAAAACTTGTCAAATGTTTGGGATTTTGCGAGATCTTCGGATCAATGAAATGTATGAAAGTTAAGCCTCTTACTGAGGCTACTATTATTTTTACAGAAATTTTAAATTTTTCGAAAGGGAGCAATCTGCAGATAGCAGAAGACAGCATTTGAATGGCCAGAAGCATTCGCAAATTTATTTAATTTGTTACTCACAATTCTGACATCACAGAAGCATTCTCAGGAGCTATCAACTGTTCGAAGACCCACGACTTGATGATGGTGAACCTAAATTTTGCGAAATACGTCGCAAAATGGAGAAAAGTGGGTACAAATTTGAGATGACCTGTGCATGTGAAGACCACAAGACTGTAGTTGTAAGCAGCAAAGAAAACACGACATACAGACCACCTGTCAAAATCGTGCTCCCATGCTCTGAAGTCCGAAATCAGTGATGCCAATGTGTGCGCCTTTTGCTACTGCGCTTGCGTTCGGGCCGCGCACTGGTTGGCCGTAGTTGGCGCGAAATTCAAAATTGGATTTTTTGAGAATACATAAAAAATATTGAAAACATTATAAAAAATTATTTTGAATCACTTTTTCGACAAACTTCTTCTGAAATTAAATGTTTTTTGAAATATAAGTTATTCTTCGGAAGTCAAATAAAATAAACTGTTAATATATGTGTTATAAATTTTTTCTTGTCTAAATTCAGAAGTTGTACAATCCAGGCTTCGAGTCTCAGCAGCAGTTTTGAATTGAGAAATAAAAATAAAAAATTTAAATAAAAGTGACTACAAAATATTTATATAGTTTTTGGAGACAGCATCTGCAAATGCACCAATTTTATGGATAATACCATTCATGATTGTATGTAAATTTACCCAGTTTGAAACTGTAATTTGAAAATATTAAAATTATAATTTTGAAAATATACATTTATGAAGTCATCCAGCAATAAATTAAAAAACCATCAATTTCGAATTCTCAAATTTCCAAATGAGGCCCTCTTCAAATTTATTTAAAAATTCCAAGTTTATCAAGTCGCCCAACTATATATTACGATATTACAAAATTTTCCACATTCATGATTCCAACATTACAGAACTGGCAAGTGTCCACATTTCTTTATAAATTATAAAAATTTACCAAGTCACTCAGCTATAAATTTCAAAACCATCAATTTCGATTTCTGAAATTTTCAAATAAGGACATCTACAAATTTGTTTATAAATTCCAAGTTTATCAAATCGCCCAACTATAAATTACGATATTACAAAATTTTCCACATTGATAATTCCAAAATGAAAAAACTGGCAAATGTCCAATTTTCTTTATAAATAAAAAAATTGATCAAGTCACCGAGCAATAAATTTTGAAACCATCAATTTCGAATTCTGAAATTGTGAAATTAGGACCACTACGAATTTATTTTTAAATTCCGAGTTCATCAAATCGCTCAACTACAAATTACGATATCGGAAAAATTTTCCAAATTCATAATTCCAACTTTACAAAACTGACAAGTGTTCACTTTTCTTTATAACTTAAAAAATTTATCAACTCACCCAAAAATAAATTTGAAAACCATCAATTTCGAGTTCTGAAATTTCCAAATGAGGCCCTCTGCAAATTTATTTATAAATTTCAAGTTTATCAAGTTGCCCTAATATAAATTGTGATATTGCAAAATTTTTCACATTGATAATTCCAATATTAAAAAACTGGCAAGTCTTCACTTTCCTTTATAAATTATAAATTTCGCAGTTCGCCAAGCAATAAATTTCAAAACTACCACAAATTTCTAGTTCGGGATCTGATAGGGTACCGACTTGGCACTGACCCGGCACACCGATCGGGCTAACAAGTCCGGCCCAGACTGGGCCGAGCGTTTCATCACGGGTCTGATCCGACGTGGCTTCCCGATCTAGGCCCCATTTGGCCAGATCGGGCCCCGGTCGGGGCCACGGCAAAATTTCTGCGAGGGCAGTCGCTCATCTGAATAGTTTTAGGGCTGAAATAATGAGGACAGGGTGTTTTATTTTATTCCAGTGTCATGAAGTATCCACCCTATCCAAAATACAATGGTACGGTTTGAAATATTGTAATTTAAACTCATCCAAGTTGTAAGAATCATAGGTAGGAAGCTTCTATAATTTAAAAAAGTCAAATTTTGAATGCTTTTAATTTTTAAACCGTTAAATATTATTGAATATTCGAGTCCTAATTTCGAAGCTGTGGTTTTCTATTTTTCAGTATTGAAATTGTTAATTTAGGCCAGAATAAATCGATAATTTTTAAATTTCACTAAATTGCACCATATAGATAAATATTTCTAACTTAGTGAAGAATTATATGTGAGATTTCAAAAATTTCCTCAAACTTTCGGCATTTCCAAATTATAAATACTTCATCTTGGACTTATCACAGAAAAAATCTAGTTCTAAAGGAGAAGACTTTTTACGACTTCTCATGTCGTTTTGCACCATTGTCGTGACTTTAGTATACCCCCCCCCTCAAACCCCCCTAAAATCGTATTTTGCGTTTGAAGCAAAAATTTAACACTGGCTTTAAATTAGGTTTTTTGGGTTTCCAACTTCAACATGTTATTTGAATTTTTATAGATAGCACGGGACCAAACCTTTTTTTAAAAGGTGAGGAATTCTGGAAGTAAGGAGCCATCCATATAGCACGTGGACAGTTGGGGGGGGGGTATGGAATAATTCCACGCTTGTCCACGAGGGGGGCCGGGGCTAGGGAATCGGGCTAGAATACACGTGCGCTCACGTTCCCCTAAATATGCGAAAAATATACATATTCGATTTGTCTAAAGCTATTTTAAAAATTTTAAAAATGTTATTAGCTTATGATAACAAGTTTTAGGTGTTGAAACTTATGTGGGTGTGAGTAAATTCCTAGCTTTTTTACTTAAAATAATTGTATCAAGAACAAGAAATAAGAAGGAAATAAACTAAACTTATAGTGTAACCGAAAAATTAGTTAAAAAAAATAAATAAAAACGAAGTGAGATTAAAAATGATGAAGGGGGTCTTTTTATAGGAATTTTTCCAAGGAACAATTTTTTTTTCTAAACCTTATTCAGTATCTCGCTTCGTTTTCGAGAAAAACTGGGCATTTCAATTTTTTGACATTAAAAATGGATTTTGGTCAAAAACATCTCCGGCAAAGATTTGGTTTTTCATCGAAAAATAGTTGTAAGACATGCCAGATACAAAATCAATCAAAACATTCTTAGTGTTTGCACCTTTGGGAATAGTATATTTATCAAATAATGTATATATAATGTAATGTAAATAATGTATATATAATGTATGTCCAAAAAGTTTAGGCAGCTCGATTTTTGTGCAGATTTTCATGAAAATCTCAGAAAAAAATTTCTAAAAACATGAGACAACATGCATGTTGCAGGTGAAGGTTTTGCCAATACTAATACAGAGTTTCAAAATTTTTAGATGATTAGCGATTAGTTCCGGGCGAGTGAAACGTGAAAAAGCATGATAGTCCTAGGATCATTTCAGAATACCTATCTTTGAAGGGCTGTAAGTCACTGAAAAAAATTATGGAAAATCTGCCAACAATATATGGGTTTCGTTTATCCTTTCTGTGTCCAGTTGTGATATTTAGAGTCAAAAATAATTATTCGTTAATAAGTTCTTGACAAAAGAGTGGGGAGGTGTCATCTCCGGAACTAAGGAACGTACAGAAATGATTATTGAAGCAAATTACACATTTTTAGGTTCTGACAGTGTTGTACGTGTTGCCAATGAGCAAAAAGGTGCACTTGAATGTTTAAAACATTATTTTCTTCTTGGAAAAATACAAAATACTTTATGATAATCGAGGCAACCGTATCCCTTTTTTTGTATCAGAGCTTAGAGGCTGTGTAACTGTGTGAGTGTGAGAGGAGGTCGTGTTGCACGTGTAGCAGTAGCGCCTGAGAGGTTCCACGCTGAGTGTGCGGTAGCCTCGATCATCGTTAAGCCTTTTGTATTTCTCCAAAAAGAAAATAATTTTTTAAGCATCAAAGTGCAACTTTTTTCTTATTGATAATACACACAACATTGTCAGAAGCCAAAAATGTGTAATTTGCTTCAAGAATCATCTATGTACGTTACTTAGTTCCGGAGTAAACACGTCCCCATTCTTTTGTCAATAACTTATTAACAAATAATTATTTCTGACTCTAAATATCACCACTGAGCACAGAAAGGATCAACGAAACCCATATATTTTTGGCAGATTTTTCATAATATTTTTCAGTGACTGACAGCCATTCAAAGTTGAGTATTCTGAAATGATCTTAGGATTAATATGCTTTTTCACCTTTCACTCGCCCGGCAATAATCGATAATCATCTGAAAATTTTGAAACCTTGCATATTTTTAGAATTCTTTTTTGCTGAGATTTTCATGAAAATATGCAAAAAAATCGAGCTGCCTTAACTTTTTGGACGGACAGTAGGGAGCTCGACTGTTGGTTCTCGCACTTCGCGCTCGATAATATATTTATCTCGCGTTTGGCGCTCCATAACGTATGTACCTCGCGCTACGCGCTTCGTCTTTGTATTTCCCCCACATTTGTGATTGTGAATTCTCTTTTGTTAAAGCTCCTTCGGCTTTAACGAATACATTCTCATCACGTATCTCGTGCTTCGCACTCAATTTCGTCCAAAGTGCTTACTCTTCTACATTAAGTTCAAATCTATTGTATCAAATGAATATTATATTTATTTTTGTACCTCGGTTTCTTATTTTGCACTAATTTTTATTTTCAACTACCCTGAAAAATGTATAATTTCAATACATTTATATTGTTACAATTCATAACATGAATTGATATTTAAACATGTGTTTTCATTGTCTTGTTTTTATCACTAAAAAAAGTACGCATCCTATCAAAAACTAATTCATAACAAAGTTGTAGATCGTTTTTAGGTGAACAACTTTGGTTTATTATTTTTTTCCATACCTTTGTTTTTTTCCAAAAATTCAATATTTTATTGTTAATGTTATTTTTCAGATTAAAACAGAAACGAGGCGTTCTTTAAAAAATAATTAATAATAAATTTGTAGTTCTTTTTTGGTAAACAGCTTCTGTCCTTTAATTTTTTTTCGTCGCTTGTGTCGTTTGTGCAAAAATTTAATTTTTTAATTTTTAATGCTGTTTATTACAGTTAAAACAAAAACTACGCGTACCATGAAAAAATGATTAATAACAAATGTGTAGCTCTTTTTCGGCTGAACAAATTTTTTCTATTCATTTTTTTTCGTAACTTATATCGTTTGTCCAAAAATTTAATTTTGTATTATTGTTATTATTTATGATTAAAACAAAAACTACGAGAAGTCCTATTAAGAAATGATTAATAACAAATTTGTATCTCTTTTTTGGATGAACAACTTTTGTCTGTCAATTTTTTTTCGTACCTTTTGTCGTTTTTTCAACAAATTTTTCACTTTTATTTTTAATGTTATTTTTTACGATTAAAAACAAAACTACGCGTCCTATCGAAAAGTGATTATTAAAAAATTTGTAGATGTGTTTATGGGGTAAAATTTTGTTTATTCATTTGTGTCTAAAAATCTAATTTTTTTATTGTTAATGTTATTTTTTACGATTAAAAAGCAAAAATTACGCGTCCTGTCAAAAAATTAATTATAATAAAATTGTAGCGATTAAAACAAATACGACGCGTTCCATAAAAAATGATTAGAAACAAATTCATAGATCTTTTTCGGGTGTACAACTTTTGTTGATCAATTTTTTTGATACCTTGCGTCGTTTTTCCAAAAATTTAATTTTTTTACTTCCAATGTTATTTTTCACGATTAAAACAAGAACTACGTATTCTATTAAAAAAATATTCATGAAAAATTTGTAGGTCTTTTTTAGGCGAACAATAGGGTGGTTCTTATTTATACTTGGTGGATTTTTTTCGAATTTCTCAGGTCTCATCCCCCAGTTTTGTTCGAATGCCCAAAAAAAAATCGGTTAATATTTAGGGGTGGCGCAAAGACCATGAAGTTTCCCATTGATTTAACATAGGGAACGCCACGGTCTTTGCGCCACCTCTAAATATTACCCGATTTTGCTCAAATTTTGAGACTTTTTTTTTTTTGACATTCGAACAGAACTGAGGGGTGAGAGCAGATAAATTCGAAATGTGAAAAATAAGGGCAACCCTGGTAAATAAATTTTGTATATTTATTTTTTTCGTAGCTTGTGTCGTTTGGCCAAAAATTCAATTTTTTTATTTTTAATATTAATTTTTACGAATAAAACAAAAATTTGCGTCCTATGAAAAAATACTCACCAACAAATTTGTAATCTTTTTTGGATGGATAATTTTTGTATAATCATTTTTTTCGTATCTTGCATAGTTAGACCGCAAAATAGAATTTTTTATTCTGTTTCGTAGGGTCAAAATTAGAATTTTTCATTTTTCAAGAAAATTCGAAAAGTCGTTATGACAACCTTGTGGGGTGTTCAAAAATCAACGTTTTTCTCCTCTGGACTTTTTTTCATATCGTGCCTTGTTTGGCTCAAAATTTTCATTTTTTTTTTTTTAATTTTGTAAATGCTATAACTGTGGCAATTTTTTCATTAAAAAAATCATGAGGCTAAATTGTTCATCTTTTTGAGTACTACGAACAGCCGTACAAACAATTTCTAAATCTTGAAAAAAAGTGGTCTCGAAAATGTGGAAAATTCTCTAACTTTTTGAATCTTTATCCAAAATAGCTGGCTACAGAGCTTGACCTTCAGTTTTCGACACTAAAAGAGTTTACCAAAGGCCAATCTAATAAATTAATTTTTTCAAAAGTTATCGTGCCCACAGACAGACAGGCATACATAGACACATACGTGAGAACTTGTTTTTTGGGTTCAGAGGGTCTCAAAATGTGGACATTTGACAAAAAAGGGGGAGGGGGTCAAATTTTACACAAATCTAATACCTTCTCTGATGAGAATGTAAAAATTATACTATGAAACTAATTCTGGAGAATAAACTTTACGGATTGTGAGGTAATATAAAAGTATGAAATACTTACGGTTGGCAACTCGAAAACTGACGCTTCTTGACAAGTTTAGATTAGTAATTTATTAGAACTGCACACTGGTGAATTCGCACTATTTTCTGCAGCGTAGGGCTGTTATTCAGCAGCGTGAACCAAGATTCGATACTCTAGGCGTGAACATTATCGATAAAGCAGTATACGACAACTTAAAAAAGTTACAACACTCTACACAAGAAGAAGAATGTTGACATACTCTGTTTTCGGAAATCTGTCTTATGACAATTTTCTTCGGGACAGTCGATATGCGAATTGCTGCATAAGTAGCATATCATTCAGTGATACGAAACGTCGATCATCTTTGCGAAATTATACGTGACCTAGGCAAAGGTAGCAGCTTAGAAAATTTCCAAATGCGGCGTACTAAATGTCGGAATATAATTAAACACGTTATATCACCGAGCATGCTTACGGAATTAGTCAATGTTATAGGTGATTTTGACTATATCATTGCTGGTGGGTTGACTGATAATTCAGATTTTGAAATATTTATGCTTATGCGTTAAGTACTTCAGCAAGAGTAACAATACTTTTGTAACCGATTATCTTGGTCTAAAAGCAATTGAATGTGCTACAGCAGACGCGATAAACGAAGGTATCTAGCGGAAAAAGCCTTCCAGATGCGAATATGATTGGGATCGGGACTGACGGCTTACTATTGATTTTTTGCTAAGTCGAACTAAAGACTCATTTTTCCTTCGCAATTCATAAAGAGAAAGGTTTTTCTGTGCGACTCTTGTATGACATGCTACACGACAATGCACATTACGTTTAATTAAAAATATTAAAATCTATATTAATTAAAGTACAAAGATTTAACCTCTTGTTTCAAAGAGATTAAGTAGATCTATGCCAACTGTGTGACCATTTAGGTGGTTTGTTTATGTTTTTTGCGAAAAAGGTTTTGCAACAGTCGTTCTACGATGGCAGTATTTATACTGTACTGCAAGCATTACGAGCCTTCAAAGCTTGTCCAGTCACAGATTTACAAATAACCGAACTAAAGAAACGCGGGTTTAAGTATACAAAACGAGTATGCATAGAACTTGCAGGGCAAGTTCCTCAAAAACTAAAACAGTTTCAACGTTTAAATCAATTATTGCCGAGCGCGTGCTTAGGTCAAGTTCAACTGCAGTTTAAAAACCTTCCATTTCTCAAACTTTTAGAAATGGAAAAGTTAGTGCAATGTAGGTGCAATGGGCGAAGTTACAATTGATAGATTGGAAAACTGTGTGTAAAGGAACAATTCCCAAGCGAAATCGCGAGTTTTGGCCAGTAATATTTACATTTGAGGACGCGGAAGGTACTCCTGTATTTCGCGATGTTGCTCTTTATGTGCTAAGGGCATTATTGTTACCAACGAGTAATGCGGTTCTCATGAAAGTTCTCCATAATGAACTCAGTGAAAACAAAAGCCAGAAACCGTATGATAATAGATTTATTAGATGCCATTCTAAGGATAGGAATCAGCTTCGCGGTTAATAAAATATGTTCTAAAAATTTCAAACCGATTAAACTTATGTACCAAAAATGATCTTATCATGTCATCTACCCGTGGAAACAAAAAAGCGACTACAGCCAGTCACGTCCAAAGATTGAGAAAAAAGCTGAAGATCATACTTTTGCAGTTATGGGTGACGTTTAAGACGAACATGTACCAAGTATAGTCACTTATCGAGTGATCTTACTATTTAGAGTCGTAGTCAATGATCCCGAACTTCCGTTTCTACAAATTGATGTTTCAAAAGAAAACTTTATTTATGAATTTACATAATATGGAAAAAAATCTTTAAAATGTTAATTTAAACTAGGCTAATTGAGATTTATGTTGATGTTGACACGTTGAATAAATTTAACATGTTTACTCATTTCTGTTGTTTATTTTTATTGGCTGTTACTGTAAACAATCATTTCAAATTTAGAGTTGTTTGGTGACTTTGGCGAAATTTACTTTATTGGCTAGCGACTTCTGGCGATTTTTATTTTCTAAAGGTTGGCGATTTCTGATGATTTTCATTATCAAGAATGGCGAGTTTCGCAGCCATTTTGTTGGCAACCCAGACGCCATTCGAGGACTGTTTGACGCTGTGCTCAAGGATTGTACTCAACTCTCTGTCCCTTTGATATTGTGCAGTTTATGCTCAAATCTCTGTGCCTTTGATATTGTGTTGTTTAGGACCTTCCGATTAATTATTAATATCCTTTTCCGCAAGTCGATAGATAAACACCCGGTAAGAAGGCTTGCATTCAAAGGTATTAAAAATTTCAATACCTAGGAATGCCGTTTCTGTCCTCATTTATTGAATCCCCGATTAGGCAGCGAAAATATTTAGATTCTAATTCCTTTAAAATTCGGTCGGTGCTGTTTCGTTTAACGCATTAGAGGGCATGTCAAAAGCATAAAATTTGCCAAATCTAGTAGACTTGTGCATAACAATACATCACTTTATAACAAAACTCTCGTTCTATGCGACTGTGATCAATTAAAAGAATATACAATCATGATAAAGAAATTTGAAAAAATTAGTTTTCATCACAGCAACTGTGTAGCAATCAATCTTGACAACGTAAAATGACAAATACTGTAATTTTAAATTCTTTTACACTCATTATTATTCGAAAAACAATAAACAAGAACAGCGAAATGTGCATGTGAAAAGGAGTTAAAAATGTTCTATTTCATGTTCGATTTGGGGTATCCAAAAGTTTTCAGAAAAATATTGTCGCCACTGTGTACAGAAAGGGATTCAATTTAAGAGATAACTTCTAGAGCTCTGAGGATTCAAAACGCGAGGACAAAAACGGTATAGAAAAGGATTAAATAATTTTCACGTCACGATTGAACAGGAAATTTTCGAATGATTTTCAATGCAAGCCTTCTTACCGGGTCGACGATTCATAAAGAAATAAGGACTACTTTATTTCACAACCTTCTAAATTGCAAGACCATCGGCGTTTCATAAACAAATAAGGACTACTTTATTTCACAACCTTCTAAATTGCAAGACCATCGACGTTTCTTAAACAAATAAGGACTACTTTATTTCACAACACTGATAGAAATGGTAACGTTAATTTAACCATATGACAGTGGGTTGAAAAATTACGAGTATATTTATAATAGAATACGTGTACTTCAATCATAAAGAGTACGAAAATGCACTTACTGAAATATGGTAAATACAAGTTATTTATATTTGTAGTACAAAAATGTAATATATGTGTTGCTATGGTATGAAATGTGTAATTCTATTAAACACTTGCCTGAAGGTATCTCTGAAATATTTTCGTTTAGCAATACCCTTTGTATGACTGATTTAACTGACTCAGTGACTCGCTTTGTTTTGTTTACGACAGGCGCATCTTGATCGCGCCTGCGCGTCTGCTTTCGTAAGCAACAAGAATCGGATGACCAAAAAAGACATCCTGTATGGCTGTATGTATACCAGAAATAAAATAGAGTTAATCTAATCATAAATATTATTGTAGCACATATTCTTTTCTATCAGTGAACCTTCTAAATTGCAAGACCATCGAGGTTTCATAAACAAATAAGGACTGCTTTATTTAACAACTTTCTAAATTGCAAGACCATCGGCATCGACGTTTCATAAACGAATAAGGACTACTTTATTTCACAACCTTCTAAATTGCAAGAACGTCAGCATCGATGTTTTATAAACAAATAAGGACTACTTTATTTCACAACCTTCTAAATTGCAAGACCATCGGCGTTTCATAAACAAATAAGAATACTTTATTTCACAACCTTCTAAATTGCAAGACCATCAACGTTTTATAAACAAATAAGGACTACTTTATTTCACAAACTTCTAAATTGCAAGACCATCGACGTTTCATAAACAAATAAGGACTACTTTATTTCACAACCTTCTACATTGCACGACCATCGGCGTTTGATAAGCAAATAAGGAGTGCTTTGTTTCACAACCTTCGAAATTGCAAGACCATCGACGTTTCATAAACAAATAAGGACTACTTTATTTCAAAAACTTCTAAATTGCAAGACCATCGACGTTTCATAAACAAATAAGGAATACTTTATTTCATAACCTTCTAAATTGCAAGACCAAAGGCCAAAACCAAAAAACATCTTTATATTTTGTGAGGTCTAAAATACAAACCAAAACATTTACATGTATATAATATAATGGTACAAGTAAATGAAAGAGAGAGAAAAGCTGCTGTTTTGTCAATTGTAACACGGAAAAAATAAGTTATCGGAACTTTTCTCGACCGTTGAAAACGAATTTCTAAAAATTTCGTATAACGTTTATTACAAGAGTCAAGCCCATCCTCGAAATATTGGCGCAATAGTTCCGCAAGCTTTTTTATGTTTGCTCAAAGTGTATTTATATGCATTTTTTGGCGTTTCTACTCGCAGGTGGAACAGGTCAATAGAAAAACTCGAAAAAAATGGAGTTAGATTGGTAGCAAAATGCGCTAGAAATAGTATTCTCACGGTATTTTGGAATAATGTTTTAGAACGCATTGACGCGACTAATACATTTTTACAAAGTACTTTTATGAAGAGGAAGGAAAAAGGTTGACTTAGTGTGCAGAATATCGACAAGAAAATCAAAGACTAAGAAAAAAAATTTATTTTTTGATGAATGTATTAATAATGATACTGTGTTTACTCCTAGAGAGAACATGAAAGTAAACACATTTTTCACAATTATTGACAGACCTGGAGCACAGTTATTGAGACGAAGTGATGCCCAGTTGCCTGCAGAGAGATCGACGGTCATTTTCGGTTTATAAATCAGTTAGAAACACTCTCGGATAATGAAATGAAAGAAAAGGCTAACGATCTAGTTTGAAGTTCATAATAACGATTTAGAAGAGCAATTAGTCGAAGAATGTGTTCATTTTAAGTCATATCTTCGTGTTCTAAAATTCAAAGAATATTTGGCGAGTATGATCCTACAGAATTACGAAACGTTTGAGGATGGTCTGTCCTAATCTGGAAATTGTCGATCTATACATTAGCTTTCTTCTCAGCCAAAAAAACGCACTTAAAGTACCATATTTATGTAATTACTGCAAATTACCATGTATGATTGTATTTATTGTCAATAAAATATATGTATGTATTAGTAAAATATTTCAATTTATTATTTATTGAAAAATAATATACTAACGACTGCGATTCACAAATAACTGCACTACCTGGGTAAAAGTTTTTTTTAATATTCTTGAGTCACAAAACGCACTCACTCGTCCGTTATTTATGGAGGGAAAGAAGATTTTAAGACCAGGAACATTTCAGAAGGATTTTTATACTTCTTTTTGTCACGCATATAATGTTTACGGTATTTGAAATTTATCCAACGGTAAGTTCATTCAAAAAATCATGAGGGCTTTAGCCTTAATCATCTGAATTTGTAATGCCTTGTGAAAATCTTTTTTTTTTATTATTGCAGTGTTTTTTCAAGAATACATACTTTTTTTTTCTTCTGTTTTCTGATTATCTCTTATTTAAAACTACGTACGTATATCTATGGTTATTATTGCAGAATAAACGAATATTTTATTTAAAAAAAGCAATTCTTCATGTGAAAAACTATTTCCAAAGTTCCCACACGAGTATGAAAAAATACCACGGCTGGTATGGGTTTATAACTTCCAATGCATGTAAATATTACGCTCAGAAAAAAGTGTTTTAATCAAATTCTGTCGTTAATGTAGGATGAAAAAAATATTTGATTCAAATTAATATTTCTTTGATATATATCAAATTTATTCGAATCAAAGACAAACTGTAAATTTAAATCAGTCAAAAGTGACTTTTTCGAAGTAATTTTTGACAGATTAAAATAAAACGGATTCGACGGCTGAGAAATCAATTAAGAGTGACTTTTCGCATCAGTCAATTTGATTCACTGATGAAATCAGTCATTTTAAATGTTCCAATCTGTTGAATTTTCAAACAAAAATGGAGTAGTGAAATTTTTAATTTGACAAAACTAATTGACGACCAAAAACCGATTTTGTAATAAAATAGTTAATTTTTCAACGAAAGAAATGAATTTTCAACTAAAATGATCTTCTTTCTTTTGAATTTGTTTTTGAAGTAAATTTATCTTGTGAGTCATTTGATTAGATAAGTCAAAACGACTGATTAAATTAGTGAAAGTTACTAATTACGTCATTCAAAATGACTGATTTAATCAAGGACAGTTACAGTTTAGATTATACAAAATTACTTATTTAAAATTAAAGTATTTTTTGGTAGAAATATCAACTACTACATTTTTTGTTGATAATTAATCTTTTTATATTGAAAATTTAACTACTTGTTTAAGGATTCAACTATTCCGTTGAAAATTTGTCTTTTTGGTTGAATTCTACTGTTTTTTTGTTAAAAATTAAAATGTCCTTTTTCGTGAAAAAATTTATTTTTTTCAGTTGACAATTCAGCTATTTGGTTAAAAATTTATTTATTTTAAAAACTCGTTTCCTTTTTGTTGAAAAATTAATGGTTTTTAGTTGAAAATTGCACTTTCTGGTTCAAATTTAACATTTTTAGTCAAAAATGAATTGTTATTTGCAAAGTTAACTATTCCATTTTTTGTTGAAAATTTATCTTTTTTTAGTTAAAAATGTAACTATTTGGTTGAAAATTGAACTATTTTCTTGAAAATTCGGTTTTTTTGGTTAAGAATCATGTTTTTGAACTGAAAGTTTATCTATTTCATTTTTAGTGAAAATTTGTCTTTCTAAGCTAAAAATTCATTTATTTTGTTGAAATTTCCTTTTTTTCGTAGAGAATTAGGATTTATCCATGAGAATTCATCTTTTTTGGTTGAAAAATGACAAATTTGTCATATTTTTAGTTAAAAATTCAACTATTTGGTTGGAAATTAATCTACTTTGTGGAAAATTAAACAATTTTGTTAAAAGGTATCATTTTTGGTTGAAAAATCAACTATTTTGTTTAAAATTCGTCTTTTTTGGTTGACTCCAGCTGTTTTTCATTTAAAATTAAAACCTGATTTGATTGAAATAACGTCAAATATTACATTTTTGTTAAGAATTCATTTCTTTTTGGTTAAAAATTAATGTACTTTTTCGAAAATTCAAGAATTTTATGAAAAAGTCATTTTTTTAGTTAAAGATCCTTCATTTTAGTTGAAAATTCATCTCTTTTGTTGGAAATTTAACTATTTTGTGACGAAATAGTTATTTTTTTCGTTTAAAACTTTTTTTAACTGAAAAGTTCCAGTTGAAGTTTCATAATTTTAGTTGAAAATTCATCTCTTTGGTTGAAAATTTATCTCTTTTAGTTGAAAATTTTAATATTCTACTTTTGATGTTAAATTATGTATCTTTTTTAGTAAAAACTTAACTATTTGGTTAAAAATTCATTTACTTTGTTGAAAATTCGTCTTCTTTGGTAGAAAAGGAATTTTTTGATTGAAAAATTAACTGTTTTGTTCAAAATTTGGCTGTTCTACTATATAAAAAAATCGTTTTTTAGTTGAAAATATATCTTTTAACTGAAAATTAACCAATCTGTTTGAAAATTCATAATTTTAGTTGAAAATTCGCTCTTTTTTGGTTGAAAATAAGTTCAACTAGTTTTTTCAAAAAATGATATTTTTTAGAGAAAAATTAAAGTATTTTGTTGAAAATTCATCTATTCGGTAGAAAATTAATCTTATTGGTTGATAATTCATGCTTTTGGTTCAAAATTCATCTTTTTCAGTTGAAAATTCATCTCGTTGGCTGAAAATTTATTTTATAACTGAAAATTTAACTATTCCAGTTGGAGATTTATCATTTTAGTTCAGAAATGCATCGCATTGGTTGAAAATTCGTTCTTTTTGGTTGAAAATTAATTTTTGAACTGAAAATTGAACTATTTTATTGAAAAATCCTTGTTTTTTGGTTGGAAATTAATTTTTAACTAAAACTATTACTATTCCATTTGAAGATTCATCATTTTAGTCAAAATTTCATTTCTTTGACTGAAAATTTATTTTATAACTGAAAATTTAACTATTCCAGTTGAAGATTTATCATTTTAGTTGAAAAATGCATCTCATTGGTTGAAAATTCGTTCTTTTTGGTTGAAAATTAATTTTTAGCTGAAATTATTACTATTCCACTTGAAGGATTCATGATTTTAATTGAAAATTCATCTCTTTGGTTGAGAATTTAACTATTTGGTGAAAATTCGTTCTATTTTGGTTGAAAATTAATGCAATAACTGAAAGCTTAAGTATTCAATTTTTGGTGGAAATCAGCTGAAAATTCAACTAGTTCCTTGAAAATTTATGTAATTTGTTACAAATTCATCTTTTTTTTATTTAAAATTAATCTGCTTGTTTGAAAATTCATCTTTTTGGTTGACAATTCAACTATTATATTTTTTGTCGGGAACTCATGTCTTTTGGTTAAAAAATATATTTTTTTTTTTGTGTAGAAAATTCAACACTTTTGTTAAGTAGTTATGTCTTGGTTTAAAGTTTATCATTTTAGTTGAAAATTCATCTGTTCGGTTCAAAATATAACTATTTGTTGAAACTTTGGTTCCTTTTGGTGGAAAATTAATTTTTTAACTGAAAACTTTACTATTCAATTCTTGGTGGAAAATGCATCTTTTTCAGCTGGAAATTCAACTATTTGCTTGAAAATTCATCATTTTGGTTGAAAATTGAACTATTTGGTTAAATTGCAATAAAATTGCAATTTTACTTTACACTCTTTACACTATGTTGCTTGCAGTTTTACCATTTTTATCGTAAAGTGTTGTAAAGTCAGAAAGATTTTTAAAAGTGTACTTTAAATCTTACCACGTGAAGGTAATTTTTGTTGAAGATGAATAATGAATATTACTCTGAAAACAAGGTAAAGATTAGACTTTATTTTTTCTGTGATGGCGAAAATGCTGGTAACTGCATCGGAAATAGTTTTATAATTTATACAAAAGAGGCGTCAATCTTCGGGGCCATCATGGGTCGGGGGGCCGTTAGAATTGGGCGCTCAGGTTGAAAACTCGATTTTTTACAGTTATATTTGAAGGTCCGTGTCCGAAAACTGATAAATGTCTGGTCGTATTTCGAAAAGTATTCAACGCAGTGGAAAGGTGAAAGTATTAGCAGACACCAGACCAACAAGTGACCCGGAAAAAATTTCTTAGTTGCATTTTCATCCAAATGGTTGAATTTTATACCCCAAAAGACCAAGTTTTTAGGAGAAGGATAATCTTTACCTGGAAGAGGATCATTTTTATTTGAAGAAGGATAATTTTTACCTGGTGAATGTTAATTTTTACCTAGAGGACGATAATATTTATCTGGGGGAGGATATTTTTTACCTAGAGGAGGATAATTTTTATCCAGCGTCGGATAATTTTCATCTGAAGAAGGTTAATTTTTACATGGAGGAGGATAATTTTCATCTGAAGAAGATTCATTTTTAACTGGAGTAGGATAATTTTTATCTGGAGAAGGTTAATTTTTACATAGAGGAGGATCATTTTCATCTGAAGAAGGTTAATTTTTAACTGGAGGAGGATAATTTTTATCCGGCGTCGGATAATTTTCATCTGGAGAAGGTTAATTTTTACATGGAGGAGGATCATTTTCATCTGAAGAAGGTTAATTTTTAACTGGAGGAGGATAATTTTTATCCGGCGTCGGATAATTT